>CM035153.1:162175824-162343567 GCA_020205615.1 Panax quinquefolius | reverse complement strand
AATATTCCACGACCAAACGAATATTCCCCGAGCGATAATGAATATTTTATAACCACTTGCTTATTTTGAAATATTTACGTATTTAACCCTTAACTATCCACATTAATCAAATCAACCCTTACTATTTCAAAATAATAAATAAAGGAAATTCCTTTTTTTTAAAAATTTTGGGGTCTTACAATAATTGTGTATTCATTAAGTTATCACGACCACAAATTATCCATGCACTACTACCGAAGATAATTGTGTATTCATTAGTATCACGACCACAAATTATCCATGCACTACTGCCAAAGATAATTGTGTATTCATTAGTATCACGACCACAAATTATCCATGCACTTCTACCAAAGATAATTGTGTATTCAATTACGCGGTTATGATTATACTTAGAATAATCAAATGGTCATAATCATACCAAGTCCATCTATGCTTACACGTTACGTAGATTACTTTCAACATAATATAAACATGAGGATAATGATATAAAGAATCAATCAAATGAGATAAAGGATAAATATTAAACATTTATAATATAATTTATCCAGATTCAAGAATATCCCCATGTTATCAATCACTTAATAATCTCATAATCTAATAACATTAATATTATAACAATATTTTAATCACTTCTTAAATTTATAAACAATTTATCTCAATTGTTTACGCTTTACCATATAATGCATTTAATCATTCAAAAATGCCATACTCATACAATATCATCACCAATTATCAAATCCTCATCAAAAAATATGCATATACTCTATATAGATTCTCTAGCCATAAAATCCTATTTTCAACTTTCATTACTTTCACATAACATATTTAACTCATATGTTCGTAACTAAACTATTTTCATGAAAAATACCAAATTAGTCCCAAAAATATTTCTTTTCTGGGATTTAGCATAATATAGTCCCATAATAAAAATATATTTTTCTCGGAATTTTTAAAATTCATTTACTATTTTTCAAAAATCAATTTCTAATTAATTCCTTAAGAAATTAGCTACCTCAAGTTTAACTCCAAAAATTCCCAAATCTTGGCAGGACCTTACACATGTTAACGTGAGCTTCCAGTTTAAATTTCATGGTCATCGGAGTTATAGAACTCCGGTTATAGCATTTTTCGTCGGAAAAACCTAAATATTGAAAGAGTCATAACTTGCTCATTTTAAGTCAGAATGAGCTCATTTTTGGACAGGAGATACTTTATACCATATACCTTCATGTCCCAAAAGGCCAGAATTTTTCTCATAATTTAAGTTGCCGAAACAGCCTTTCTAAAATCATGGCAGAAGCTTTTTCGGTTTTTGCAGCTTTGCACTCCTTTGCTAAAATCAGTCCACACAAAAATCTACAACACCTTTTCTAGTAATTCCACTTGGATTAGTTAGGTAACTCATAGATCTAACTCTAGGACTTGACCACATTCAAAAATTCAAAATATAACAGGAGATATGGTCAATTGAATTTCATGTTACGTTTTTCACCAAAATCTGATTTTCAACTCTTTGTGATTTCTAAGAAACTTTCATGTTTTCACATACTAACCAACATAACTCATCATAAAACTTACTAATACTTCATATACCCATGATTTTATTAGTTCTATACTTTTATTATGACTTTCATCATAATCCACGTAAATGCATCCTTTTAGTTGAAGAAATATTTGAGGGTTTAAGAAATGTGTTTTTGTCTTTGGGGTCAATACAAAATTCAATTTCACGCCTAGGGTAGGCTAGGAAGTCTTCAAGAATACGCCAAGAAATTTATTAATGATAGAAATATCATTCAAAACTCATTACTCGCCCAAGACTTGGATAAGACGTCACATTAATACCAATCAAGTGACTTCTATCCCTTAACCCAGATAAAGACCTCACAATGATACCTATTAACTTGCCATCTTCATCCACGACGCCAGCCACAGAAAAGTCTGGCTTTCATTGTATTCCACACAAGGAAGTCAACAACGAAAGGATCGGGGCTCTTTACTTATAGCTTGATATAACACCGATTAACTTTAGGATTTGGTTACTTTGAATTAGATAACAAAGTTGGTTAGAATATGAAAGCTAACAACCTTACAAAAAGAATAACGAGTAGTTAATCAATTATTTTCAAAATTACCTCAAAGGCAAGTATTTTCAAGAGGTAAGATCGACAATAACGTGAAAGTGTTTATTTGAAACAACAAGATTAATAAACAAAGGAGGTAACGAAGGTTTCTCCCAACGAAGTTTCAATAGATAAATCAAAGTCTAATTTCTTCAGAGTCAAATTTAAACGTTGAACGCAAGCAGAGAGATAAAAGAATGGGTAGAACCCAGATTCTAATAAGGTATAGACTTCGCAAGAGCTTACGATTAACTTACCCGTGATAATTTTATTCGTGTTCCTCGTCACGAGAAAAAAAACGCCTCTCTTAAACTATCGGCTCTGGTTTATCCGGGGACGACCTTTGGTGCCTCCATCCTAGTTGAATTCGCTCTTGATAAACGACAAAATCGAGCTAAGTGACCTTCTTCCACAATTATAACATGCTTTGGATGGCATGGCGCTTGATTCGAGATGATGTGTCCCTCTCCTCCGCATTTGAAGCATATGATAGTGGTCCTTCTCCTTCCTTAACAACGGTCTTTGGTCTTGACGCCTTTCCATCATTGTTGAATCTCCTTTTCTTGAAATGTCCATTCTTATTATTTTGGCCCGATTACCACCGAAGTGGTTACCATATCCGCTCGTTGATTCCTCCACGCTTGTTGTCACCGCTTCGATGACTACTTTCCGGTATTATAATTTTTTCTACCGCTTCTTTTTAGAGTTGCGTTGACTCGTTATCGCTACTCCACTAATCGAGCCCTATTTACAACATCTGAATAAAACACAGCTTTATGAGAAATAAGATGTCGACGTATCTCTGCTTCAAACCTCTTAAAACATTCGCGCCATTCTCTCTTCATTATCCACCAAGTGGGACGAATCGTGATAACTCCGCAAATTTTGCCTCGTATTGCGACACTGGTCATATTGTTTTGTTCCAACTTGATAAACTCCACCTCCTTCATGTGGCGAATACTTTCGGAAAAGTATTTGTCGTTGAACAGCCTCCCAGGAACTTCTCCCAAGATATCTTCATCTGACAAAGAAAGTTGAGTACGCTTCCGATTCCCACGATGAATCGCCTCTCCGCGAACATAAAAGCGGCGGCAAGAACCTTTTCTTTCTGAGCATCCCAAGACATCAAATATCTTGTAATCTGCTTAATCCATGCTTCCGCCAAAGTGGTTTTAGCTCTCCCTTAAACTCCGGTGGTCCCAACTCCTTGAATTGTTTAGCGGTGACCGCCTCGAGAGTTTTCCGTGTTTCCACCCCACGTTTTGAACAGAGTCGCTTTACCGATGTTGCATGAATTCTAAAACCTTTTAAACGCGTCTGCGTCATTCATCAATTGATCGGTGTTGTTGTTTACGGAGGATTATCGCCATCCCGCTGCACATTGTCCTCGATTATTGATCATGGAGAATCAACAGGTCTCGCGGCTCCAATGCTTATCTCAACATTTTCGGATGCCATTTTCAAATCGCCACAAAAACCGTGGTTAATTAACTCATCACATATTATCCCTATACATCGACCACCAATTAAATACCAAATAAATTTAGGTAGGTCATACTAGCGAAAAATTCCCGCTCTCCCCTCCTAGTTCTTATCTCACATCTCAGCCAGGGATCATATCCCTAAGCTCTTGATACAAACGTGACGCCCCCAAAATTAGGTATACTTCACCCATCTTGGGTCGCCACTTACATGGTACATAAATTCAAATACAACTTACTAAACTAACTGTTCTGTACAATACGACATAAACTGTGAGTTTGAATACAAATATTGTCTACTAGATATTATACAAACTCAAAAGGAGTCCTCATTACAACTATTATCACACTATTTCACGTGTAATAAAGTGAGGACTACCACCCAATTCGATATGGATCGGAGAATAATGATTCAAATCATGGATCGGGGAATGTGAAGAAGCACTTAAGGGTGGAATGTACTCTATAGTAAAAGTCAAACTCGGTAATTTAAGCTGTAGAGCGTTTGTCGAAAAACCCAACGAAGTTATTACAGGTAAGTTAATTATAAATTAATGCGAAGTCTATACTTTATTCAATACAAGTTCTACCCACTATTTTATTTCACCTAGTTGTGTTCAACGTTTAAATTTGATTCCGAAGAAGTTAAACTTTGACTTATTGGTTGAAACTTCGTTAGTAGGAACCTTCGTTACCCTAATCGCTTATTAATCTTGTTGTTTCAAATAAACACTTTCACGTTACTGTCGATCTTATCTCTTTGAAAATACTTGCCTTTGAGGTAATTTTTGAAAACGATTGATTAACTACTCATTATTCTTTTTGTAAGGTTGTTAGCTTTCATATTCCTAACCAACCTGTTATACGAATTCAAAGTAACCAAATCCTAAAGTTAATCACTGTTATATCAAGCCATAAGTAAAGAGCCTGATCCTTTCGTTGTTGACTTCCTTGTGTGGAATGCACCGCCGGACTTCTCAGAGGCGACGTGCGTGATCAAGATGGCAAGTTGATAGGTATCATTGTGAGGTGCTATCCAGTTAAGGGATAGAAGTCACAATTGGTATTAATGTGACGTCTTATCCAAGTATTGGACGAAGTAAGATTTTTGAATGATATTTCTATCATTAATAAATTTCTTGGCGTATTCTTGAAGACTTCTTAGCCTACCCTAGAGCGTGAAATCGAATTTTGTATTGAATTCCCCGAAGACAAAATCCATTTCTTAAACCCTCAAATATTTCTTCAACTAAAAGGATCTGCTTTTTAGGATTATGATGAAAGTCATAATAAAAGTATAGAACTGATGAAAATCATGGGTATATGAAGTATTAGTAAGTTTTATGATGAGTTATGTTGGTTAGTATGTGAAAACATGAAAGTTTCTTAGAAATCACAAAGAGTTGAAAATCGATTTTGGTGAAAAACGTAACATAAAATTCAATTGACTATATCTCTTATTATATTTTGAATTTTGAATGTGGTCAAGTCCTAGAGTTAGATCTATGAGTTACCTAACTAATCCAAGTGGAATTACTGGAAAAGGTGTTGTAGATTTTGTGGGGACTAATTTTAGCAAAGGAGGCCAAAGCTGCAAATTTCAAAAATTCTACTGCCCAGAAACTTTAAGGGACTGTTTCGGCCACTTAAATTATGAGAAAATTCTGGCCTTTTGGGGACATGAAGGTATATGGTATAAAGTACCTCCTGTCCAAAAAATGAGCTCATTCTCGACTTAAAATGAGCAAGTTATGACTATTTCAATATTTAGGTCTTTCCGATTAAAAATGCTATAACCGGAGTTCTATAACTCCGATGACCATGAAATTTAAATCTGAGGCTCACATTAACATGTGTAAGGTCCTGCCAAGATTTGGAAATTTTGGAGTTAAACTTGAGGTAGCTAATTTCTTAAGGAATTAATTAGAAATTAATTTTGAAAAATAGTAAATGAATTTTAAAAATTCCGAGAAAATATATTTTCATTATGAGACTATATTATGCTAAATCCCAGAAAAGAAATATTTTTGGGACTAATTTGGTATTTTTCATGAAAATAGTTTAGTTACTAAATATGAGTTAAATATGTTATGTGAAGTAACAAAGTTGAAAATAGGATTTTATGGCTGTAGAATCCTATATAGAATATATGCATATTTTTTGATGAGGATTTGATAATTGGTGATGATATTTTATGAGTATGGCATTTTTGAATGATTAAATGCATTATATGGTAAAGCGTAAACAATCGAGATAAATTATTTATAAATTTAAGAAGTGATTAAAATATTATTATAATATTAATGTTATTAGATTATGAGATTATTAAGTGATTGATAACATGGGATATTCTTGAATCCTGGATAAATTATATTATAAATGTTTAATATTTATCCTTTATCTCATTTGATTGATTCTTTATATCATTATCCTCATGTTTATATTATGTTGAAAGTCATCTGTGGCCCAGAGTGCATATAGATGGACTTGGTATGATTATGACCAGGGATTGTTCTTGTATAATCATAACCAGTAAATGAATACACAATTATCTTTGGTCAGTAGTGCATGGATAATTTGTGGTCGCGATACTAATGAAAACAAAATTATCTTTGGTTGTAGTGCATGGATAATTTGTGGTCGTGATATTAATGAATACACAATTATCTTCGGTAGTAAAAGTGGATAATTTGTGGTCGTGATACTTAATGAATACACAATTATCTTTGGTCGTAGTGCATGGATAATTGTGGTCGTGATACTAATGAATACACAATTATCTTTGGCCGTAGTGTATGAATAATTTGTGGTCATGATACTAATGAATACACAATTATCTTTCGTAGTAGTGCTTGGATAATTTGTGGTCGTGATACTAATGAAAACACAATTATCTTTGGCCGTAGTAGTGCATGGATAATTTGTGGTCGTGATACTAATGAATACACAATTATCTTTGTCAGAAGTGATAATTTGTGGTCGAATACTAATGAATACACAATTATCTTTGGTAGTAGTGCATGGATAATTGTGGTCGTGATACTAATGAATACACAATTATCTTTGGTCAGTAGTGTATGGATAATTTGTGGTCGTGATACTAATGAATACACAATTATCTTTGGTCGTAGTGCATGGATAATTTGTGGTCGTGATACTAATGAATACACAATTATCTTTGGCCGTAGTGCATGGATAATTTGTGGTCGTGATACTAATGAATACACGATTATCTTCGCCGTAGTATGGATAATTCGTGGTCGTGATACTAATGAATACACAATTACCTTTCGTCAGTAGTGCATGGATAATTTGTGGTCGTGATACTAATGAATACACAATTATCTTTGGTAGTAGTATGGATAATTTGTAATCGTGATACTAATGAATACACGATTATCTTTGGTAGTAGTGCATGGATAATTCGTGGTCGTGATACTAATGAATATCCTCGGCTGTAGTGCGTGGATGATTCGATGATATGGATTAATTATCGAAATGAGTCTCAAAGAATGAAATATTAATTCATGGATGTGGTAAAAGTCATCTTTAGTAGTAGTGCATTGATAGACTTGGTATGATTATGACCACGGATTATTCGGTATAATCATGACCAGTAATTGAAAACACGAATATCCTTAGCCAATGAAGTGTATGGATAATTCATGGTTGTGATACTATTAAGTCGAGTCTCAGATATTATTGGTTTTATGCTTATATATCTTTGGCAGAAGTGCAAAGATGAATTGTTAATAAATATCTTTGGCAGTAGTGCAAAGATGAATTGTTAATGAATATCTTTGGGACGGATTACGAAGATGAATTTAATATTTTTAACAATAAAGGTATTCAAGGTATCCTCACCTCTTTATCATACCAGGTATGTACCCTAATTTCGAGGGCAAAATTCCATAAGGAGGGGAGATTGTGAGACCCCATTTTTATCAATAAAGATATAAATTTTGTTGAAATAATTTTTAATATTATGGTGTGAATTTAAGATAATATTATAGTTGTGGGTAGTATTTATAAATTTTGCAAAGTATGCAAGTGGTTATATTATATTCGATTGGTCGGGAATATTCTTTAGCGAGGGAATATTCGCATAACTACTCAATCATTGGTGGACCTATACAATGTAATTATTGTTTGATTAAGAAAACGACAAAAAATATTTTATTGAAATAACTGCGGAAGTTTTACCGTGGTTACTTGTTGAACTACTCGGTAGTAAAAGTACAAAGAATACGTGTGGTTGCATAAGTAGACACCAGTATTGATTATCGATGCTTATGTGAGAAGTCACTCAGTTTGATTCCATTATCATTGATTAATAATATGAATTATTATAGCGATAATGACGCTTTTGTTTTATTCGTATTATTAACGTAATAAAATGTAAACATCTTTTTATATAAAATAGAATACTTTATTAAATTTATTCTATAAATAGAATATATTATATTTTATTATGCATAGTGTTGTATAGTGTTTTGATATAGTGTTTTGCATAAGATTGCATAGTGTTTGCATAGTAAAATGTTTTTATATAAATAGAATATATTATATTTTATTTAAAAGATTTTTCTTTAAATATGGACCGTCGATTAAAATAAATCAATCTGGACCGCTTCATGGATTAGTTACTATGCATTCCATTTTCCTATAAATAGAAGCTCATTCCTTCATTATTTTTTTACTTAATTCATCAAACTCTGTAGAGAGAAATTATAGAGAGAAGTTATAGAGAAAAATTATAGAAAGAAGAAGAGTATTCGCTACTACTTCACTACTTCTATATTCAGTTCTTTCATTTATTCTTTCTTATTCAAGAAAACTTCATTATTCCATTCATTATTATTCTGCTTGAATAATCAAAAAGTGGTATACCCTATACATAACCTCGTATATATGCGGCAGATACCCTATACTTGGTGAAATCTTTATGTTATTCCATTCTTATTTATTCTGTTGAATAACTCAGATACGCTTAAATCCCTATACTTGGTGATCTTCTTTTCTTCATTATTCCATTCTTTATTATTCGCTTGGAATATCCTCATCACATGTGTTTTACACCCGACCTCGGTTCCATTGTTTATTATTCCGCATTTATTATTCTCATTTGGAATATCCTCGTCTCATATGTTTTACACCGACCGGTTCCATTGTTTATTATTCAAAGATTTATTATTTTGTTGATCATCCTCATCCGCAGTAATTTCACCTCGACCGTTCCGTTATTATTATTCATTGAATAACTCGCCTATGCGCAAGTACCGCATGCATGGTGATTTCTTTTGTTATTCCATTCTTTATTATACCCAAATTGGTTAAAACTTTGACTTCTATACTCCATGAAATTAGTAGAATATCCTTGATATTTGCGTTTCATCCAAAGATCTTTTCATGGAAATATTCTTCCGATCATTCTTGAATTTTACTTTACAAAAAGCAAAGATCTTGTTGACAATTTGGACGTTACTAATTCCTCGGATAAAATAATTCTTGAACTTGTTTTATTGAATTATTATGTCATTGTCATCATCCTCATGATATATTATGTTATCTTTGGCTTACGTGCATAGATGAACTTAGTATGATTATAACCGTGGATCATTCTAAGATAATCACGGCTTGCTTATAAATGATGTGATAAAAGTCCTCGGTGGCACGTAATGCAAAATGATGGATAGTTTTTGGTATGATTATGACCAGGGTGATTCTAAGATAGTCATGACCATTGATAATTTGATGAAAATCCTTGACCGTGGTACGTGGATGATTAGATGTGGTGGTTTATTTATTAAAATTCGAGTCTCAAATATAAAAAATTGATGAAAACCTTTTAAAACCTAAAAGATAGTAGATTTTATTCTCTACTTGACTCTTTTAATGGATTGCGTATATTCATTATGCAGCTAAACCGGTTGTCATTGTATTTTATCGCTTTAACAACATTGTTGAAGGCTAATGATAATTTATTCTCGCATTATCTTAGTCATAATATTTCATCGGGCTAGTTGAGCTCACCACTTTTTCTTTCACTATTTCTTCTTGAAAATGAGAACATAGCCGGACGAAGCCTGGGAACGTAGTAATGGTCCGAGGATAGCATTAGTAGTCCCTCACTATTCGTGAAATAGTGTGATAATAGTTGTAATGAGGACTCCTTTCGAGTTTGTATAATATCTAGTAGACAATATTTGTATTCAAACTCACGGCTTTATGTCGTATTGTATACCTACGCTTAGGTTAATAAGTTGTATTTGAATTTATGTACCATGAAAGTGGCGACCCCAAGACGGGTGATGGGTGGCGTATACCTAATTTTTATCAATAAAGATTTAAATTTTGTTGAAATAATTTTTTAATATTATGGTGTGAATTTAAGATAATATTATAGTTGTGGGTAGATTTATAAATTTTGCAAAAGTATGCAAGTGGTTATATTATATTCGATTGGTCGAGGGAATATTCGGTTTAGCAGGAATATTCATTATCAGAGACCCCGATTTTATCAATAAAGATTTAAATTTTGTTGAAATAATTTTTAATATTATGGTGTGAATTTAAGATAATATTATAGTTGTGGGTAGTATTTATAAATTTTGCAAAAGTATGCAAGTGGTTATATTATATTCGATTGGTCGGGGAATATTCTTGGTTTAGCAGGAATATTCGTATAACTACTCAATCATTGGTGGACCTACAATGTAATTATTATTTGGATCGAGAAAACGACAAAAATATTTTATTGAAATAACTACGGAAGTTTTACCGTGGTTACCGTTGAACTACTCTCGGTAGTAAAAGTACAATGAATACGTGTGGTTGCGTATAAGAAAGATACCAGTATTGATTATCGATGCTTATGTGAGAAGTCACTCACTTTGATTCCATTATTATGTCGATTAATAATATGAATTATTATAGCGATAATGACGCTTTTGTTTTATTCAGATTATTAACGTAATAAAATGTAAACATCTTTTATATAAAATAGAATACTTTATTAAAGTTATTCTATAAATAGAATATATTATATTTTATTATGCATAGTGTTGCATAGTGTTTTTGCAAGTGTTTTGTATAGTATTGCATAGTATTTGCATAGTAAAATGTTTTTATATAAATAGAATATATTATATTTTATTTAAAAGATTTTTCTTTAAATATGGACCGTCGATTAAAATAAATCAATCTCTGGACCGCTCATGGATTAGTTACTATGCATTCCATTTTCCTATAAATAGAAGCTCATTCCTTCATTATTTTCTTACTTAATTCATTGAAACTCTGAGAGAAATTATAGAGAGGCTATAGAGAGAAAATTATGTAGAAAGAAGAAGAGTATTCGCTACTTCACTACTTCTATATTCATTCTTTTACTAGTAGTGGGTGTTATTCTTTCTTCTTGAAGAGAACTTCATTATTCCATTCACTATTATTCTGCTTGGAATAACTCAGTAAAGTGGTATACCCTATACATAACCTCGTGATACGCTTGGCATACCCTATACTTGGTGAAATCCTCTGTTATTCCATTCTTTATTTATTCTCATTGGAATAACTCGTATACGCTGATTACCCTATACTTGGTGACATTCTTCTATTATTCTCATTGGAACATCCTGCTCATGTTGTTTTACACCTACCGGTTCCGCTTTTTATTATTCTCGCTGAACATCCGTCGCATGTGTTTTACACCGACCGGGTTCCGCTCTTTATCATTCTCATTGGAATATCCTATCTGTGTTTTACACCGGATCCGGTTCCATCTTTATTATTCTCGTTGAACATCCCGCTTTGTGAATTTCACCGACCGGTTCCGTTATTATTATTCTCATTGAATAACCTCGCCTATGCGCAAGTACCGCATGCACGGTGATTTCTTTTGTTATTCCATTCTTTATTATACCCAAATTGGTTAAAACTTTGACTTCTATACTCCATGAAATTAGTAGAATATCCTCGATATTTGCGTTTCATCCAAAGATCTTTCACGGAAATATTCTTCCGATCATTCTTGAATTTTACTCTCACGAACAAAGATTATGTTGACAATTTGACGTTAATAATTCATGGATTAAATAATTCTTGAACTTGTTTTATTGAATTATTATGTCATTGTCATCATCCTCATGTTATATTATGTTATCTTCGGCTTACGTGCATAGATGAACTTAGTATGATTATGACCGTGGATCATTCTAAGATAATCACGACTTGATATAAATGATGTGACAAAAGTCCTCGATGGCTTTCGTGTCATGCAAAGTTGATGGATAGTTTTTGGTATGATTATGACCAGGGGTGATTCTAAGTATAGTCACGACCATTGATAACTTGATGAAAATCCTCGACCGTGGTACGTGGATGATTAGATGTGGTGGTTTATTTATTAAAATCGAGTCTCAAATGATAAAAATTGATGAAAACCTTTAAAACCTAAAAGATAGTAGACTTTATTCTCTACTGACTCTTTTAATGGATCGCTTATTCACCAAGCAGCTTAAACCGGTTTTGTCTATTGTATTTTATCGCTTAACACTCATTGAGGCTAATGATAATTTATTCTCGCATTATCTTAGTCATAATATATTTCATCGGGCTAGTTGAGCTCACCCTTTCTTTCACCGTTTCTCTTCAGAAATGAGAACATAGTCGGGACAAGCCTGGGAACGGAGTAATGGTCCGGAGGATAGCATTAGTAGTCCTCACTATTCTCGTGAAATAAAGGTGATAATAGTTATAATGAGGACTCTTTTGAGTTTGTATAATATCTAGTAGACAATATTTGTATTCAAACTCACGCTTTATGTCGATTGTACATACATACGCTTAGGTTAAGAAGTTGTATTTGAATTTATGTACCATGTAAGTGGCGACCCAAGATGGGTGACGTATACCTAATTTTGGGGGCGTCACATGTTAATTGGCTTCTCATTAGTTAAGGGTAATATAGTCTTTTTGATATATAAGAGCGTGCAACAATCAATTTAAGGTGTGCATATATCATTATCTTTTTTTGCACATATATTGTTGGAAATTACTGGTCAACAATTACCAAAACTAATTTCTAGTTTTAGAAAACGTGATAACTAGTTATAATTCATTATCTCAATTCCTTTTCGTGATAATGGCTTTTAATTTATTCATGGTGTTTGTTTTTAATAGTCATCTATTTGAGTAATGTTTGTTTGCTTTCTTGATTGACTACTTTATAGAGATAAAATACACAAAATTAAATAAAACAAAATGCAAGAAATAATTAATATGAAAATAATCGCAAACTGTTTTCTTAAATTATATTTTTCAACTGGTAAATGATATAATATATATCACTTTGGAATTGCATACAAGTATCGAGCTGTAGAGGAATGAAATTAGTAAGTAGACCTGGCAAAATATGATTATTAGTTGATTTTGGTTTATAAAATATGGTTATAGTTATATTTAAGAATTAAAATCATATTAACTATTTTTAATATGGATTGTGTGGGTTGGACTGTGACGCCCCCAAAATAGGTATACATCACCTATTCTGAGTTGTCAATACACTGCATGTAAACAACTACAACTTTATTATTACAACCAGAAAACTCGTGAGTTTAAATACAAATATTATCTTCTGACAATATCTATACTCAAATAAATCCTCATCACATTTATTGATACATTATTTTACAAAAATGGTGAGGACTACTAAACAACTCTCTCTCTAGAACCTTCATTCCATACCCCGACTAACTCGCTATATTCTCGCCTCTTGAGAAAAAAAAATGGAACAAAAAGGAAAAGGGTGAGCTCAACTAGCCCAAGAAAGAATATTATGACTAAGATAATATACAACAAATTATCGTTAGTCTTCAACAGGAAAAATCTAATAGAATACAATAGACAACAAATTTTAAATCAATATTCGCAATGAAATAATAATTCATTAGAAGAGTTAAGTAGAGAATGCAAACTACTATCTTCTATGTATGAATTTAAAAGTTCATCGCTCATCTTTTATCCCCGTAACATCAATCAATATACATCCGAATCAAATATTCATCTTTGCACCACAGCCAAAGATATTCATCGATTGGTCATGTTCATCTAAACACTGCTCATCTTTGCACTACTACCAAAGATATTCTTCAGAATCATTTATCTTTTGCACTACGTGCCAAAGATATTCAATAATATCATCATTTAAGACCGAGGATGATGAAAAATATTTTTAAAGAAACGAATCCAAAGGAAACAAAATGACAAGGATTAAGGATTAAAGATTCGTACTTTGTTTTATCCATGTCCAAAAATACCTCAAAAATAATCACAAGGTGTAAAATTCAAGAATGATCAAAACATGGATACAATCAAAGCTAGTATCCATAGTAGATATTTTGGACAAAGAGAAGAAATTTCATTTTTCTATGAATAGTGTCAGATACGTGAATAGTGTCAGATACGTGAATAAAGGCAGATATCGTGAATAAGAATCTTACACCAAAAAGATAGAAATTCCACAAAAACATCTTCACGCTTCATGAATAGTACTGTGAATAAGAAACTCGTGAATAAGAACCCCGACATGAAAAAGTTCCAAATTTGATAAAAAGTTCCAACCAATATTTCAAAGATAATGATATTGAAGAAATAATATCATTTGAGAAGAAAATAACGTCCCTTACCTCGAAAGATTAAGACTTCTAAATTGGAATAATGATGTATAAGGTCAAGGAAACTTGCACCGTATAACAATACTCAAAGTATACTCAAAATACTCACAAGAATACGCCGATAATATAGAGAGAGAAAACTTCATTGGGCCGTGTGATTTTCAATTCTAACCTAAGCACCCTATTTATAGAAAATCGCTAGAGAACACCAAAAAGCAAAAATTTAATATAATATTAATATATAAAATTTTTCTACGACATTCTTATAAACTGAAATTAGCTCATTTCAACAACCAACCAAGCCCACCAAACATATCAAAAACGTTTTTCTAATTTAAATTATTTTAAACTTCCAAAATCAATTATTTTGAGCTTCTAACTTCAATAATTCATAATAAATAGCCCTTTCATCAGAAAATTTGAATCTCGCGTGTTTTTATAGGAAATTCAATTCTCTACAACTTTGCGTAAGAAAGTTTTTCCAAATTCCAAATAGAAATTGACCAAATCTACAAACCAGGATTTTACAAAAGCTATAATCAAATTTCACCAATAAATGGGGTCCAATTTACATGTTTAATATGTTTTAATATTTATTGCAACAAAAATACTCTTCCTCCTCAGATACTCATATATCCCCATTTCGTTGTAAAAATATCACCATTATTATATTATTAAAATATAATAATATATTTAAATGAATTATTTTATCGTAAAAGATAAAATTTCAATTTTCAACAATTGTCACATTAAAAATTTTCTCCATCTATATCCACATAAAATCAATATTTTCCTCATCATATGAATTAATAATTAATTATTCACAAATAATATTACGTAATCACAATATCCGACAACCAGAAAGAGGGGGCTTCCAATAAGAATTTCTCTTTCCAATAAGAATTTCAACGCCTCTCCTTGATGAATTATCAATCAATAAAATAAAATATTATTCGTAATAATATGAATTATTGCTAAATGAAAATATTGAAAGAAATTATCAAACAACAAATAATATAAAATATCAACGTAATTATCAATCAATAATAAAATCGAATAAAGAATTATCAATTATCGTAAAGCCTTCTTCACGTAATCGATAATCAATAATTGTGTTTTTTTAACCACCAGTATTTTAACAAAGATAATAAAGAATAACTACGCTCTGCTTATTTTTTAAACAACTTATATTTGTCGCTTTTCTTCATCCAATCGCTTCAAGTTGGGGGCCCACACATGTCTCGCTACTGGCCGCATTTAATATTCCCACACAAGATTTAATATTCCACGACCAAACGAATATTCCCCGACAACAATGAATATTTTATAACCACTTGCTTATTTTGAAATATTTATGATTTTACCCCTAACTATCCACATTAATCACATCAACCCTTACTATTTCAAAATAATAAATAGAGAAAATTAAATTTCATTAATATAAGTTGGGGTCTTACAACCTCCCTCCTTATGAAATTTCGTCCCTCGAAATCGACGTGACGTGCACTGTGTTTCAAAAGGTGAGGATACCTCGCTTTCATTTCCGCTTTCAATTCCCTGTGTCATTTCTCTATAAAGCATGATTCCTCCACAAAACTTTAACTTGTGGTATGACCTTTCATGGCGTAGGACATGCTCCTTCCTATCCAAGATCTTGACAGTACCTCTCTCATACGTTAAGTCTTCTATTATTTCGTCCGGGTTCTAATTCTATAACGTGGTTCGGTCTTTCAAATATTTACGGCTACGAGATATGTGAAATACATTATGAACACGAGACATACTTGAGGTAACGCAAGTCTATAGGCTACATTTTCTACTCGATCAAGAATTTGAAATGGACCAATAAATCGTGGATTGAGCTTTCCTCTCTTCCCAAATCTTGTAACTCCTTCCATGGAGCAACTCGCAACAATACATGATCCCCCCTACACTAAATTCCACGTCCCTTTCGATGAAGATCCGCATAACTCTTTTGTCGATCTTGTGCCGCTTTGACACGCTTGTCGAATCATTTAGATCTTTTCAAGAGTCATACGTAGTAACTCCGGGTCCCAACAATGTTGCTTCACCCACCTCATCCCAACATATTGAGAACGACATTTTCGGCCCATATAATGCTTCAATGGAGCCACACCTATACTTGCTCGATAACTGCTGTTGTAGGGAGAATTCCACCAATGGTAAATACTTATCCCAACCGCCTCTTGAAGTCTAGGACACGAGTCTTAATAAATCTTCAAGAGTTTGAATAGTCCTTTCGATTGTCCGTCCGCTTTGAGGATGGTATGCCAAATCAATCGAAACTCCGTGTTCTATAGCTTTTTGCAAGCTAACCCAAAATCTTGAAGTGAATCTTGGGTCACGATCCAAACTATGGATACAGGCATGCCATGTAACCTCACAATCTCATTCACGTATATACTAGCAAAGACGCTCAAGTGAATAAGTCTCCCGTGTCGACAAGAAATGAGCGGACTTTGGTTAATCTATCAACAATAACCCAAATAGCATTGATGCCTCGAGAAACCGTAGGAAGACCCGTAACGAAATCCATGGTAATGTGTTCCCACTTCCATTTCGGAATCTCAAGTGGTTGCAACGGACCCTTAGGTACTAGATGCTCCGCCTTTACACGCCGACAAGTTAAACACATTGAGATAAACTTTGCAATCTCTCTTCATATTATTCCACCAAAATGTATGTCAAGATCACGATACATTTTAGTACTTCCGTGATGTATTACAAATGGTGTATTGTGTGCCTCCATCATAATCTTGTACTTCAAATCGTAGTCGTTAGGAACACAAAGTCTAGAGTGGACTCAAGTATTCCTTCTTCATCAATTCTCGCCCTAAATAGCTCCTTCTTGTACTTTCTTCTTCATACGCATCATTTCCGGCCTGGTGGGCTCGAGCAACCTTAACTTTTTCTATTAAAGTTGGCTCTACGCGTATACTTGACATCATCGCACTCGCCTCGCATATGATCTTCTACTCAACGCGTACGCCTACCACGCTCGCTTTTCCAGGATGGTATTGAATAGTGTGGTCGTAGTCTTTCAACAAATTTCGAGCCAACGTCACCGCCAGCCAGCATGTTGAGTTCTTTTTTGTGAAGAAATATTTAAGGCTTTTATGGTCTCAATATATCTCCACTTTCTCCCCATATAGATAGTGCCTCCATATCTTTAAGCGCTGAACGATCACTTGCTAACTCTAGATCATGAGTAGGATAATTCCTCTCATACTCTTTAAGTTGTCATGCGAGGCATAGGCTATGACTTTCCCACGCCAGTATAAGAACACATCCTAACCCTTTGCCTCAAGCATCGTCAGAGATAACAAATCCATCCGAACCGGATGGTATTGTTAGAACAGTCCGAAATAAGTCTCCTCTTAAGCTCTTGAAACTTTTCTCGCATTCTTCGCTCCAAACGAATTTTGTATCCTTCCGAAGTTAGCCGAGTTAATGGAGTAGCGATTCGAGAAAACCTTCCACGAATCTCCGATAATAACCAAATTTAAGCCCAAAAAGCTACGTGATTTCACCACGGACTTCTGCTGCTCCCAACTTTGTATTGCTTCAATCTTCACGGATCCACTTGGATACTCCATGTTTTGACACTGACGTCCCCAAGAAATGCTACTTCCTCGCTTCGAACTCGCATTTCTTCAATTTGGCATATAGTTGGTTTTACGAAGCCTTTGGAGTACCAAATTTTCAAATGGTGCTCATGATCTTCACGACTTTTGGAATATATAAGGATGTCATCAATAAAGACAACAACGAATCGATCCAAATATTCCTTGAATACTCGGTTCATCATATCCATGAAAGCCAGCAGGAGCATTAGTCGGTCCAAAAAACACGACTAAGAATTCATAATGCCCGCATCAGTTCTAAAGCGCGCTTTGGAATATCCTCGCCTAATCTTCGGATGATGATATCCGTAACGAAGATCGATTTTTGAAAAGAATTATGCCCCTTAGTAATCGGTCAAACAAGTCATCAATACGAGGTAGAGGATACCTATTCTTGATGGTGACATGGTTCAATTCTCGATAGTCAATACAAAAGTCGCATACTCCCGCCTTTCTTCTTTACAAATAAAACAGAGCACCTAAGGAGATGTACTAGGATTTAATGAAACCGATGTCCAACAATTCTCGTAGTTGGACCTTTAACTCTGAAGTTCAATAGAGCCATTCGATATGGGATTTTAGAAATGGGCTTTGTACCAAGTTCAAGATCAATAAAGAATTCAACTTCACGCTCGGGGTAGACCGTGGAAGTTCTTCTGAAATACGTCGGAAAGTCAATAACAACAGAATATTATTCAAATTTGACGTGTCTTTATTCAAATCCATAACATGGGCTAAGAAAGCTTGACATCCGCTTTTTAATAAACGAATAGCTTTATGATTAGATATGACGTTGATTGATTTTAATGGTTTAGTTGTTTGAATTGCATAACAAAGTCAAGTTAGAATATGAAAACAAACAACCTTACGAAAACAATCAATTTTGGCATGATGAGTAGTTAACCAATCAATCCCTAAAATCACATCAAAAGCAAGTATCTTTAAAGAGATAAGGTCAATGGGTAAGATGATGGTGCCAACTTGAATCAAACAAGATTTATAAACAATGGATGTGATGAAAGTTTCTCCTAACGGAGTTTCCACAAGATAGATCAAAGTCTAATTTTTCTGAGTCAAGTTTAAACGTTGAGCACATGCAGAGAGATAAATGAATGGGTAGCACCGTATCAAGTAAGGTATAAACTTCGCAAGAATTTATAAATAGCTTACCCGTGATCACCTCGTTTGGGTTTCTCGATTTTGACCAAATACATCAAACGCTTCTTCCCTAATCGCTTGACTTTGACTTTTCTAGATGGTCTTTTGAGTCATCGTCCCCATTGAACTAGGTTTCGCCACCGTATAATCTCGAGCGATATGTCCTTCCTTTCCACAATTATAGCATACCTTGAATCGTTGTGGGCGCTTTGGACCGATATATCCCCTCTTTTCCCATTTGTAGCATATACGACCGGTGGTCGTTTCTCCTCCCTTAGAACCCGATTCTTCTTAAAGACCGCTGCCTTCACATGGTCATTGTTAAATCTCCTCTTTTAAAATCTCCTCCCGACTCGCTTCTTCTATTTTCATGGCCATGATTACCACCAGAGTGGTTACCATTTTGTCCGTCTCTGCTTTTTTCTCCGTGGTTATCATTATTCGCTGATCGCTATCTCTCGGTACGATCCTCGGTTATGGTCCCTTGGTTGAATATACTCGTTATCTCGCTTCTAACAATTGAGCCCTCATTAACAACATCCTGAATAGAGAAAAATTTATGAGAAATGAGATAATGTCGTATCGTTTCAAACCTCTCGAAACATCCGCGTCATACGCTCCTCATTCTCCACCAAATGAGGTGCAAACCTGATAACTCTGTAAACTTTGCCTCGTGCTTTCAGACACCGCCATGTTGTTCTCGCTCTCCGCCTAATAAACTCCACTTTCTTCATACGACGCAACACTTTCGTGAAAGTATTTGTCATTAAATAGCTTCAAACGCGTCTCCCGAGACATGCCGAAAAGCGGCCGGATGGGTACGCTTCACGCACTCCCACCAAGAGTCCGCCTTTTCGCCACGGAACATAAAAGGTGGCGAATGGAACCTTCGTTCTCCGTGCATCCCAAGACATCGAATATCTTGGTAATTTGCTTGACCCATGTTTCCGCCCATGATCGGATCCGCTTTCCTTAAATTCGTGGTCCCAACTCTTTGACTGCTGTCAGATAACCCGTGAATTGCTATCATTTTTCTCCTCAGATTTTTTGAACACGAGTCTCCTTCATCGATTTTGCATGAACTGCAAAAAACTTCTAAACATCCCTCGCTCATCATGTGTTCTCAAGAAGGTGTTGTTCACAGGAGGAACATTGCGACTGTTGTACGCTTCTCCTCGTTGGTGAGTAGACAAAGCGTCTCACGGTTTCATTTCCATTGTTAATATTCTCACGACATTCTCAAATACTTCATATAAAACAAGGGTTAATTAAAGAAATCAATATATCACATAATATCCTTATATACCGACTCAACTAAAAAAATAAGCTTAGTAGGACACACTAGCGAAGGATTTACTCGCCTCTCCCTCCTAGTTCTATTCCCCGATCTCCGCCAGAGATCATATCCCTAAGCTCGATACTAACCGCGACGCCCCCAAAATAGGTATACATCACCTATTCCGAGTTGTCAATACACCTGCATAAAAAAACAACTACAACTTTATTATTACAACCGTAAAACTGTGAGTTTAAATACAAATATTATCTTCTGCATAATATCTATACTCAAATAAATCCTCATCACATTTATTGATACATTATTTTACAAAAATGGTGAGGACTACTAAACAACTCTCTCTAGAACCTTCATTCCATACCCCGACTAAGTCTTTCGCTATATTCTCGCCTCCCGAGAAAAATGGAACAAAAAGGAAAAGGGTGAGCTCAACTAGCCCAAGAAAGAATATTATGACTAAGATAATATACAACAAATTATCGTTAGTCTTCAACAGGAAAAATCTAATAGAATACAATAGATGAACAAATTTTAAATCAATATTCGCAGCTGAAATAATAATTCATTGAAGAGTTAAGTAGAGAATGCAAACTACTATCTTCTATGTATGAATTTAAAAGTTCATCGCTCATCTTTTATCCCCTCAGAACATCAATCAATATACATCTGAAATCAAATATTCATCTTTGCACTACACAGCCAAAGATATTCATCATTAATCATGTTCATCTAAACACTGCTCATCTTTGCACTACTACCAAAGATATTCTTCAGAAATCATTTATCTTTCAGCACTACAGCCAAAGATATTCAATAATATCATCATTTAAGACCGAGGATGATGAAAAATATTTTAAAGAAACGAATCCAAAGAAACAAAATGACAAGGATTAAGGATTAAAGATTCGTACTTTGTTTTTATCCATGTCCAAAAATACCTCAAAAAATAATCACAAGTGGTGTAAAATTCAAGAATGATCAAAACATGGATACAATCAAAGCTAGTATCCATAGTAGATATTTTTGGACAAAGAGAAGAAATTTCATTTTTCTATGAATAGTGCCGTATCGTGAATAGTGTCGATATCGTGAATAGTCTTGATATCGAATGAATAAATCTCAGAACACCAAAAGATAGAAATTCCACAAAAACATCTTCACGCTTCATGAATAGTACTCGTGAATAAGAATCGTGAATAAGTAACCCCGACATGAAAAAGTTCCAAATTTGATAAAAGTTCCAACTAATATTTCAAAGATAATGATATTGAAGAAATAATATCATTTGAGAAGAAAATAACGCCCTTACCTCGAAAGATTAAGATTTAAATTGGAATACCTAGGGTATAAGGTTTGAAGGAACTTGCACCGTATAACAATACTCAAAGTATACTCAAAATACTCACAAGAATACGCCGATAATATAGAGAGAAAAACTTCAGCCTTACGGTGTGATTTTCAATTCTAACCTAAAGACCCTATTTATAGAAATTCGCTAGAACACCAAAAAGCAGAAAATTTAATATAATATTAATATATAAAATTTTTCACTACGACATTCTTATAAACTGAAATTAGCTCATTTCAACAACCAACCAAGCCCACCAAACATATCAAAAACGTTTTTCTAATTTAAATTATTTTAAACTTCCAAAAATCAATTATTTGAGAGTTTCTAACTTCAATAATTCATAATAAATAGCCCTTTCATCAGAAAATTCGAATCTCGCGTGTTTTTATAGGAAATTCAATTCTCTACAACTTTGCGTAAGAAATTTTTCCAAATTCCAAATAGAAATTGACCAAAATCTACAAACCAAGCGATTTTACAGCTATAATCAAATTTCGATAATAAATGGGGTCCACCGACATGTTTTAAATATTTATTGCAACAAAAATACTCTTCCTCCTCAGATACTCATATATCCCACATTCGTTGTAAAAATATCACCATTATTATATTATTAAAATATAATAATATATTTAAATGAATTATTTTATCGTAAAAAGATAAAATTTCAATTTTCAACAATTGTCACATTAAAAATTTTCTCCATCTATATCCACATAAAATCAATATTTTCCTCATCATATGAATTAATAATTAATTATTCACAAATAATATTACAGAATCACAATATCGACAACCAGCAGCGCTCCTCGAGAAAGAGAGGGCTTTCCAATAAGAATTTCTCCTTCTTGGCGCCAATTAATTAGTGACCAAACCTCTCCTTAGATGTAAACTTTCTAGACATTGCCAATAATGTTATCTAATAATATTATTCAGATAATATGAATTATTGCTTCGATAATAAAAAATATTGTGTAATGACAATTATCAAAACAATGTTAATATAAAATATCAACGCAGTAAATTATTGAATCAATAAAATAAAATACCGAACAAGAATTACCGTAACCATTATCGAGTAGTGCCTTTTTACGTAAGAATCAATAATTGTGCAATACTGGCTGTCTTCTTGTGTTTTAACCACCGAGTATTTTAACAAGATAATTGATAATAACTACGCCTGTTATTTTTAAACAACTTATATTTGTCGCTTTCTTCATCCAATCGCTTTCGCTTGCATGGGGCCCACATATGTATAGTGGCAAGCATTTAATATTCCCCGACAAAGATTTAATATTCCACGACCAAACGAATATTCCCCAAACAACGATGAATATTTTATAACCACTTACTTATTTTGAAATATTTAAGTATTTTACCCCTAACTATCCACATTAATCACATCAACCCTTACTATTTCAAAATAATAAATAGAAAATTAAATTTCATTAATATAAGTTGGGGTCTTACATGGACCATATAGTTATAGTTTAAATATAAGTTTCCACACATATTTTAAATTTTAAACTTACCTTTATTATGATTCAATTAAATAAATTATTATTAGATATATCATGTATACATAATCACTAATCTTTTTTTTTTTTTTTTATTGGGAGGCAGAGATACATAATCAATTAATTATTGAATATTTTTTTAAGGGGTGGGAGTAAGTGGGGATGGAAAATGTATACATAATCACCTAATATTATTTTTTTTGGGGTGTGGGTGGGGGGTTTGGGGGCAGGGTGGGAGTGGGTGGGATGGGGGTAGATGCTAAATATTATTTATTTGAAAGGAGTAGGGTTGGGGTGGCCTGAGTTGTATACTACATAATTATTGAATTATTGAATATATATATATATATATATATATATATATATATATTTTGGGGGGGGGGGTGGATGGGGGTAGGGGTATATACTAATATTATTTTTAAAAAAAATAAAATTTCTGAATCTTTAGTGGAAAGAACTTTTGATTTTAATTTGGAATTAATGAAATATGGGTCGAAAAATAGTTAACCGGTTTGAATTTATATAATTTATTTTAAAAAATATGATTTCAAACCTTAACCAACTTAAATAAATAAAATAATTAATCAATTCATTTAATTCTAATTAATATTAATTAACCCATAAGGACATGCATGCAGATGCATGCAGTTGGTAGAAATTAAGAACCGTAGAGTATATATGTCTCGCCCAGCCCCGTCGACTCTCATAAATAAACAATGACTTTATATTTATTTCCTGCTGTAGGTTTCAAAGGCTGAATTTAAATTAAGCTCACTACTACTATTATGAATAGATGAATAGAAGAGATCAAGAGAAGAGGATAGAAAGGAAGAACCAATAATTAATTAATCTTCTTTTCAATTTAGTCATTAATTTTACGTGATGCTTGTGACTCTCATCGAAATTTAACTAACTCCATTCCAATTAATAATATGGACCAAATATGGAAAAAACTTTAAAAAATTAAGTCAAAGTTGAATATATATGAATGTCTAGTCTAGAGTATACTCTAGCTAGATAGCTAAGTAAACAAATTAAATGTACAACCTCATTTGTTCATAACTTAATTTTTGCACTATTTTCATGTGTGTGTGTATATATATATATATATATATATATATATATATATATATAATTTAATTTAAAGTTTAATTTTCAGATAAGAACACTGAATTATTCCTTTACGATTTCAAATAACAGTATTATAAGTATTTGATGGCCAAATTTCTTCTTACAACTAATTACTACCTTTGATTCTCCCCATAAGATATAATCAGGTTTGAATTATATGATCGAGAATTAATATTATTGTTACTTAGCACCTCTAGCTACCTCTTAATTCTCTATCTATCATATCATATATACTGCAGCATGTTCTTCTACTCAATAATTAAATGTATAGAGCTTATATAGTAATTATATATGAGGATTTGCCCGGGGGTAATTAAGCGATCGTCCTATTTAATTTATTTAATTCCGGCCAAATATATTTTGTGTTTATTAATGTTGCATGCATGGTTTATTACTAGTATATATAGTAATAGAGATTTGAGACCTTTGATATTAGGTAGGTAGGTAGATCGAGGTGGCTTATATATATATATATATACCTTCGGAGGCATTTATAATTAATATTGATAAACCCAAAGCTTCTGCCGCCGTGGGATTAATTGATCAAATAGATATTCCCTTTGTCTCTAGAAATATATATAACAAATCAAATAAAGTAATTAAAATTAGTCCTATCCTACTATTTTGTTGAACTTCCTAATACTGACTGACTGACTGACTGGGAGTGTTAATGATTTTACGAGACACAATTACAACTAAAATATTCCCTCCCTCCGTCCTAACTTCTTATAGTTTGGAACAGATTGTTAGAATTTGAGCTTAAACATGTAGTTTTAATTAAATTAATATTTAAGTTGATTCTATTAATTATTTGAGATGAATTCACATAAAAATATATTCTACTCCGTTAATAGATTAAAATTAAGTATTAAGAAACTCAAATTTATGGGGGTAATGAATGAAAAATTTACTCACAAAAATCATATATTAAAAATAATAAATAAATATTTAAGAACTAAATATTAAAAAGATATATAAATAATTAGATTAATTGCTTTTGAGTTTAGGTGAGGGAGAAAAAACCTAACTATATAAGGCTTAGTTTGGCGACCCCGGACGAGCTGGGCACGGATCGTGGGTCAAGCTCATTTCTGTGTTTGCTTTTAGTTGTATTAATTTTATTATTATAATGTATGGTGCGCTGTTATAATAATAGTAAAAGGAAGAGGCCGGCCGAAGTTGTGAGTCGTGAGCTAGTGGCAATTAAGCATGTGATGTGGGGATACTAGCAGTAGCAGTAGTAGTAGTAGTATCCTACTACTAGTACTCTATACCAGTCGTATGTATGTATGTGTATGTATATAGGGCTAACGAAGTGGGGGTTTCCCCTAGTAGATATATAGGGGGGACATGCAAGCAGGCTGTCTTTTAGGTGGTATCCATTTTTAACTCGCTCCATTATTACTTGCGGTAGTTTATTAGCTGACAGGGCAGAGCCCAGCCCAGCCCAGCCCAGCCCACGCCCGGTGTATGTCTTTACCCTCCCAAATCACGGACTTGGTTACCTACATCTTTCATTTGGAATTGGACCCCACTCGCTTTAATTATTCTTGATTATTCTACAAATTTGTCAATTTGTTCTTTTTGGATACTTTTATATACGCTTACGCTAAATAATCGATTATAACGTCAGTCTAGTAGGTTGATATAAAAAAGAAGTTTATTTTTTTTTTTGGAAAACAAAAAGGAAATGGATTTGAGTAGGGGTGAAAATCCAAACACTCTAATGCTCAAGTTTGAGTCGGATTAAAAAATTTGTGTTCAAATTCGAGACTGGTCAAACTTGATTCGATGGATTACTCGATACTACTTGACTCGTTTTCAAAACGAATAATTCGAGAGCTTTTCTATTCGAGCTCAGTCAAAGATGGATCATACCAAAATGAGACATAAAAATAAAAATTTAGAAAAACTTCAGTTTCATTTTTTATATAAAAATACATGTATTATAAAAATTACAATGATAAATTTATAATATTATTTATATTATTATACAATTTCTAGTAACATCATTACATCGAGACAATAATCATTCAATTCATCGACACAACATGTAAGACCCCAGCTTTTATAAATAAAGATGAATTTTCTATAAATATTATTTTTGAATATTATGGAATAAATTTGATATAATGTTATAGTTGTAGGTAATATTTATAAATTTTGCAAAGTAAGCAAGTTGTTATAAAATATTCGTTTGGTTCTGGGAATATTCTTTTTTGTCGAAGAATATTCGTGACGACTACTCAATCATCGGGTGGACCCCACAACTAAGTATTGTCGTAGTTAGAAAACGATAAAATTATCTTTCTATAAAAATAACTACGGAGGTGTTACCGTTAAAACTGTTGAACTACCCTATGGTAAAAAGTACAAGAATACGCTATTGTTGCATAAGAGTACACCAGATTGATTATCGATGCTTACGTGAGAAGTCACTTAGCTATACTCAATTATCACTACAATGGTGTTGATCATATCTCTTATATTATCGATTCAATTATTGTCACAAGATCATCTCGTATAATATGTTATATTATTAATTGAGACGACAAGTTATAAATGATTAATAAATTGTTGAAAGATTAAAATGTGTTGATTAAAAATAAAATGATTTGTGGTAATATTTATTCAATCCTCGATGTATATAAAGAAATTCATATGAGACGTTTGTGGTAAGTTTGATTATTTTACGGGGGCCCATATGTCATCATCTAAGAGTCTCTTCATCAATAAGAATTACCTTTGAATAGTAATTACCTTCACAATAGTACCTTACCTCCAATAGTAATTACCTTTGTGAATAGTAATTACCTTCACAATAGTATTTACCTTACCTTCGCCAATAGTAATTACCTTCACAATAGTATTTACCTTCACAATAGTAATTACCTTTGTGAATAGTAATTACCTTCGTCAATAGTATTTACCTTCGTCAATAGTAATTACCTTCTTCAATAGTATTTACCTTCGTCAATAGTAATTACCTTCATCGAATAGTAATTACCCCTTCGCAAATAAGAGTTGTCCCTTCAATATTACCAAGAGTTAACCGCCTTCTTGTTCCAAAGGTTAATTACCCTTTCAAGAAATAGTGGTAGTTGTCTCTTCAATATTACCAAGAGTCATTTCGACCCTTCATTTAAGACTCAAGAGCCACCCTCAATTTTTCTATAAATAGAAAAGCTCATTCCTTCATTATTTCTTACGAATTCAATCAAAAACTCTGAGAGAGAAAGAAGAAAAGTATTCTGCTACTTCACTTTTTTCAATATTCATTTTTCTAAGGTAGGAATATTATTTGTTGTAATTCTGTAAGTGGTGTTATTCTTTCTTATTCATGAAGAGAATCTGTTGTTATTCCATTTCTTATTATTCTGCATTGGAATAACTCGTATACGCCATTTCACCCTATACTTGGTGACATTCTTCTATTATTCTCGTTGGAACATCATGTCGTGTGTTTTACACCTAACTGGTTCCGCCTTTTTTATTATTATTCTTTTGAATATCCTCGTCTCGTGTGTTTTACACCGCACTGGTTCTATTTTTTATTATTCCGCCTTTATTATTCTGCTGAATATCCTCGTCTCGCGTGTATACGCTTTACCGGGTTCCATCATTTATTATTCCGCATTTATTATTCTGTTTGAACATCCTCGTCGGTGTGAATTTCACCCGACTCGGTTCCGTTATTATTATTCTGCTGAATAACTCCGCCTCATCTGGGGCCTATCGCATGCACGGTGATTTCTTTTGTTATTCCATTCTTTATTATACCCAAATAAGTTAAAACTTCGACTTCTATACTCCATGAAATTAGTAGAATATCCTCGATATTTCATGTTTCATCCAAAGATCTTTTCATGGAAATATTCTTCCGATCATTCTTGAATTTTACTCTACAAAACAAAGATCATGTTGACAATTTGACGTTAATAATTCCTAGATAAAATAATTCTTGAACTTATTTTATCAATTCTTATATCATTGTCATCATCCTCATGTTTATATTATGTTGAAAGTCATCTGTGGCTCCGTAGTGCATAGATGGACTTGGTATGATTATGACCAGAGACTATTCTATGTAATCACGACCGTAATGTTACAAATGATGTGATGAAAGTCATCCGTAGGCACAGAAGGTATGATGGACTTGGTATTATTATGACCGAGACTATTTGGTGTAATCATGACCGTAATGTTACAAATGATGTGATAAAAATGCTCAAAGGGTCATTGTGCATCGATGGACGCTTGTTGGCATGATCACGACCATTAATGAATACACAACTATTCTCGCCCGTAGTGCATGAATAATTGTGGTCGTGATACTAAAGAATATCCTCGGGCCGTAGAAGGCAGGGGTGATTCGATGATGTGGAATATTTATTAAAGTTCTGAGTCTCAACCTATAACAAAGATGAAAAACCTTTTAAAATCATAAAAGATAGTAGATTTTATTTTCTACTTAACTCTTTTAATGGATCATTGGTTCACCGTAGTTAAACTTGATGTTCATTATATTTTATCGCTTAACATCATTGAGGCTAATGATAATTTATTCTCGCATTATCTTAGTCATAATATTTCTTCTTGAGCTAGTTGAGCTCACCCTTTCTTTCACCGTTCTCTTCAGAAATGAGAATATAGCCGGGACGAGCCTGGGACCGAGAGTAATGGTCCGCAGGATAAGATTAGTAGTCCTCACTATTCTCGTGAAATAGTGTGATAATAATTGTAATGAGGACTCCTTTTGAGTTCAGATGATCTCTAGTAGACAATATTGTATTCAAACTCACAGCTTTATGTCGATTGTATACCTACGCTTATATTAGTAAGTTGTATTTAAATTTCAGACTATGTATCCGACTACCCAAGATGGGTGATGTATACCTAATTTTGGGGGCGCCACAGATTGGTATCAAAGCTAGGGATACGATCCCCGCTAAGATGTGAGAATAGTACTAGAGGGGAGAGATGGGGAATACTTTTCGCTAGTATGACCTACCTAAGTTTACGTGCTATTTTATTGGTTCATTCAAGATAGGGATAATTTGTTACACGCCAATTAACCTTTTGTTTTGTGGCAAGATCTCAAAATGACATCCGAGAATGTTGAGAATAGCGATGGAGTACAAAGCGATCGCTGATTCACCACATATCAATAATCGTGATAATGTGCATCGTGAAGGCGACAATCCTCATGCAAACAACAACACCGACCAAATGATGAATGATCAAATGTTCAGAGGCTTTATGCAATTTATGCAACAATGAAAGCGAGAGCGACCGCCCAAAACGTAGGTGGAAACACTTCGCCAAAAAACGTAGGCTTTATGATATTTGATGTCTTGGATGCTCCGAGGAGCAAAGGTTCCTTCACGCCTTTATGTTGCGCGAGAGGCAGACATCGTGGGAATCGGTAAAACGACTCAACCTCGCTATAATCAAGATATCTTGGGAGAAGTTCCAGAGTCGCTCAACGACAAATACTTTCCTCGAAAGTATTCGCCATACGAAGGAGGTGGAGTTTATCAAGTTGAACAAAACAATATGACCGTGTCGCAATACGAGGCAAAATTTACGGAGTTATCACTATTTTACCCCACTGGTGGATAATAATGAAGAGAGAATGGCGCTAATGTTTTTAAGAGGTTTGAAGTTTCGAGATACGCCAACATCTTATTTCCGATAAACTATGTTTGAATTCAGATGTTGTAAATAGGGGCTCGATTAGTGGAGCGCGATAACGAGACAACGAACTAAAAGAGAGCAAAACCAAGAAAATTATAATACCAAATGAGAGTAGTCATCAAGCTAAGACAACAAGCGTGAGGGAATCAATAAAGCCGATATGGTAACCACTTCGGTGGTAATCGTACAAAAACAATAAGAATGGACATTTCAAGAAAAGGAGATTCAACAATGATGGAAAGACGCCAAGACCAAAGACCATTGTTAAGGAAGGAGAAAGACCACCTATCATATGCTTCAAATGCGAGAGAGGACACATCATCCGAATCGCTGCCATGCCATTCAAAGCATGTTATAATTGTGGAAGAGAAGGTCACTTAGCTCGATTTTGTCGCCATCAAGACAAATTCAACTAGGATGGAGGCACCAAAGGCCGCTCCAAAAAGTCAAACCCGGTAGCTGAGGGAGAGAGCGTTTGTTGTGACCTCCCCAGAGAGAAAGGAACCCGAATGACGTCATCACGGGTAAGCTTATCATAAACTCGAATGAAGTCTATACTTTATTTGATACCGTTTTCTACCCATTCTTTTATTTCTCCTACTTGCGCCATCGATTAAATTTGACTCCTGAGAAATTAGACTTTGACTTTTCTCGTGGAAACTCCGTTGGGAGAAACCTTCATTACATCCACTCGCTTATAAGTCTTGTTTGGTTCAAATCGGTACCCTCACATTACCCGTCGATCTTATTTCATTAAAATACTTGCATTTGACGTGATTCTAGGGATTGATCAAGTTAACTACTTATCATGTAAAAATTGATTATTTTCGTAAGGTTGTTAGCTTTCATATTCCTAATCAACCTATTATGTGAATTCAAACGACTAAACCATTAAAATCAATCACGGTATCTCAAGCCATAAAGCTATTCGCTTATTGAAAACGGATGTCAAGCTTTCTTAGCTTCATGTCACAGATTTAAACAAAAATACGCCGCTTTTGAACGATATTTCTATTGTTAATAAATTTCCGACGTATTCCCGTAAGAACTTCCCGCCTACCCCAGAGCGTGAAATTGAATTTTGTATCGACTTTTCAACCCTAAGACAAAACCTATTTCCAAAGCCCCATATCGAATGGCTCTATTGAACTTCGTGAGTTAAAGACCCAACCGCAGGAATTGTTAGACATCGGCTTTATTCGCCCTAGTACTTCTCCTTGGGGTGCTCCTATTCTATTCGTGAAGAAGAAAGATGGGAGTATGCGACTTTGATTGACTATCGGAGTCAATCATGTCACCATCAAAAATAGGTATCCATTGCCACGATATTGATGACCTGTTTGACCAACAGCAAGGAGCCAAATTCTTTTCAAAGATCGATCTTCGCTCCGGATATCACCAATTGAAGATTGTAACCACCGACATTCCAAAGACGACTTTCGTAACTCCTGCACGGGCATTATGAATTCCTAGTCATGTCCTTTGATCGACTAATGCTCCCCGCCGCCTTTCATGGATATGATGAACCGAGTATTCAAGAATATTTAGATCACTTTGTGGTCGCCTTTATCGATGACATCCTTATTTATTCCAAAAGCCGTGAAGATCATGAAGCAACACTTGAGGTCGACACTCCAAAAGCTTCGTGAATATAAGCTTTATGCCAAGTTGAAGAAATGCGAGTTCGGCTTGAAGAAGTAGCATTACTTGGGCACGTGGTATCAAGTCATGGAATATCTGTTAACCCAACAAAGATCAAGTTATTCAAAGTCGAACAACTTAAATCGATGATCAAGTCACGTAGCTTTCTTGGTTTAGCTGGTTATTATCGGAGATTCGTGGAAGGATTTTCTCGAATCGCTACTCCATCGACTCAAATTGACTCGAAAGATACAAAGTTCTATTGGAGCGAAGAATGTGAGAAGAGTTTTCAAGAACTCAAGAGGAGACTTATTTCAAGACTGCTCGACAATACCATCCGCTCAAGGGATTTGTCATCTACAAAGATGCTTCTCTAGCAAAGGGTCGGGATGTGTTCTTACGCAACATGGAAAAGTTATAGCCTATGCCTCATGACAACTCAAAGAATATGAGAGGAATTATCCTACTCATGATCTAGATTTGGCAAATTGTTGTTTTTGCACTTAAAATTTGGAGGCATTACTTGTATGGGGAGAAAGTGGAGATCTTTACTTGATCATAAAAGCCTCAAATATTTCTTCACTCAAAAGGAACTCAACATGCATAAACGACGCTGGCTTGAACTGTTGAAAGATTATGATCATACCATCCAATACCATCCTCGAAAAGTGAACGTGGTAAATGGACGCGATTGAGTAAGATCATCATATGCAAGTACGAAAAGTTATTGTCAACGCAGGCCCATTTTGTGTGACTTGCAAAGGATGGAGATAGAGTTAAAGACCTGGGACGCATGTGATGATAGCGGTATACGAGTAGAACCAACTTTAATCGATAAAGTTAAAGCCGCCAAGCTACAAACCCGAGCTGGCGCGTATGAGGAAGAAAATGCAAGAAGTCTTGCTACGCCGAAGCAAGAATCGATGAAGAAGGAATACTTTGAGTCAACTCCAAACTTTGTGTTCCTAACGACCGATTTTAAGTAGTATAATATCATGATGGAGGCGCACAACACACCATTTGCAATCCATCTCGGGAGTACCAAATGTATCATGATATTCGGCTATACATTTTGGTGGAGCAATACGAAGAGAGAGATAGCGCTGCTTATCTCAAGGTGTCTAACTTGTCAACGAAAGTTAAAGTGGAGCATCAAGTACCAAAAGGTCCATCAGCGAACCACTTGAAATTCCGTGAATGGAAGTGGGAGCACATTACCATGGATTTCAAGCATCGGCCTTCCTAAGGTTTCTCAAGGCATTGATGCGATTTGGGTCGTTGTTGATAGATCGACCAAGTCTCCGCTTCATTTCTTACCGATACGAGAAACTTATACACTTGAACGCCTTGCTCAGATGTACATAAACGAGATTGTAAGATCGCATGGTATCTGCAGATCCATAGTTTCGATCGAGACCCAAGATTTACTTCACGATTTTGGGGTTAGTTTGCAAAAAGCTATGGGCACGCACTTCACGATTTAGCTCGCATATCATCCTCGACGGATTTTGACAATGGAGAGGACTATTCAAACTCTCAAGATCTATTAAGACTCGTGTCCTTGATTTCAAGGAGTTGGACAAGTTCTTACCATCGGTGGAGTTTTCCTACAACAACAGCTTATCGCAAGTATTGCATGGCTCCATTCGAGCGTTGTATGGAAAAAGTGTCGCTCTCCAAAGATTGCCGATGAGGTGGGTGAAGCAACGTTGTTGGGACCGAGTTGGTACGATGACTACGTAAAAGATTCAAACGATCGGACAACGAGCAAAAACCTTACAAAATCGACAAAAAGAGTTATGCTGATCTTCATCGAAAGGACGTGGAATTCGATATAGGAGATCATGTGTTGTTAAGAGTTGCTCCATGGAAAGGAGTTACAAGATTTGGAAAGAGAGGAAAACTTAATCCTCGATTTATCGGTCCATTTTTAATCCTCGATCGAGTAGGAACTGTGGCCTATAGACTCGCTTTACCGCCAAATATGTCTCGTGTTCATAACGTTTTTCACATATCCATGTTACGTAAATATGTGAAAGACCCGAACCATATTATTGAGTTAGAACCGGACGAAATAATGCCAGATTTGACGTATGTAAGAGGTTCCTGCTCAAATTTTGGATAAGAAGGAACATATTCTACGCTTCCAAGGTTATACCTCTCAAATCAAAGTTTTGTGGAGGAACCACGATGTTGAGGAAATGCCTCGGGAGTTAGAATCAAATGAAATCAAGGTATCTCTTACCTCTTCGACATACCAGATCATCGCATTCTAATTTCGAGGGCTTAAATTTCATGTTAAGGGAGGTTGTAAGACCCCACTTTTATAAATAAAGATGAATTTTCTATAAATATTATTTTGAATATTATGGAATAAATTTGATATAATGTTATAGTTGTGGGTAATATTTATAAATTTTGCAAAGTAAGCAAGTTGTTATAAAATATTCGTTTGGTTTGAGAATATTCTTTTTGTCGGGGAATATTCGTGACGACTACCAATCATCAGGTGGACCCCTATTAACGAAAGTATTGTCGTAGTTAAAACGACAAAAATTATCTTTCTATAAAAATAATCTATGGAGGTGTTACCGTTAAAACCGCTGAACTACCCGGTGGTAAAAGTACAAGAATACTGCGCGGGTTGCATAAGTAGTAGCACTACGGTATTGATTATTGATGCTTACGTGAGAAGTCACTTAGCTATACTCAATTATTGCTGCAACGAGAATTCACGATCATATTGAAAGTAAGATGCATACGAAGCCAATCATGTTTGATGATAAAGCATATACTTTGTAACAATCTTATTCATTTATTAATAAAAAGTATTAATTTATTAAAGGCTTTTAATTATCTACACGATGTCGTTTTATAATATGTGATAAACCCATAGTTTTAAGCAATGCTTTTAGAATAATGATGATGATCATTCTAATGAGATCTAAATTCTTAGAAAGCTTAAAACTAAAATAGTTCCCAATCATTGATTACTAAATTGTGGATTAGTGAATCCGGATAGATTGGGTACATACACGTTCATTGCTTTTCATTGATGGGGATGATTGATCTCACGATCATTTGTGTGGAGACACTAAAAGCAAGTATGTAGGTGCTTATTAGAGAATAAGTTCAATTAACGTTGGCTCGCTAAGGAATACCTAATGGAGTTTTATTTGCCTCATCAATAGGAATTCTCAGTAGTGATAGTAGACAAGTGATCCTTGACTTGAGATCATCATAGTATCTTGTGTATGATGAGTTATACTTTGACTTATTCCTTAAGACCCTTAGGGTATATCAAAGGGTATGCTTGGGTATAATAAGTTGTACATGGAGATAATGTATGATCAATAAAGAATCTACCACTTCTAATAAAAGAAGAAATGTCCTATGTGATTCGATAAATGACAACCCAAGAGTCCTTGGCCAAGGCGTAATGAAATTAGAAAGGAGTTTCTAATTTGTATTATTTGAGTTGGCATTTAAGGATCGAAATACATATAATTAAATAAAATAAGACTTGATAGTAATTCCATGCCTTATATTTAATTGGGACATTGTATGGTGAAAGGATTGAATTAGTACGGTAACTATTTACTCAAAGGTTCTTTAATGATTAATGTTGAAATCTATATTATCCGGAAAGTCGCTGATCGCTAGGGAGGCTTATCCCTATTGTAGAATAAATATTATTTATTTAAATAAATTAATTATTTAATTTATTTATTTAAATAAGATTAGAATTGTTTCTAATTGATTTATTCACAACCTGGTTTAATACGGAGAACCTAAAGGGTCACACCATAAAAAGGAAGAATAATTATTTAAGAAGTTAATGGCATAATCGTAATAATATATTAAGTATATTTAATTTAATCTATGGTGATAGAATAAATTAAATAACTTAATATTTATTATTTAATATTTTAGAAATATTAAATATAAATTAATAAGAGGAGTCTTATTAATATTATTACAATTATTATTATTTTAATTTCTAAAAGAGTTTAGGAATTAATTTAATATAAGTATTTCTCATTTATTCCTAATCGGATTAGGAAGGAAAATTAGTTAAAGGAGTTTAATTAATTATCCCTAATAAGATTAGGGAGCTTAATTAATTAAAAGAATTTAATTAATTAAATAAAACTCAATTCCTTAATTGTTAAGGTGGGTTGCCCACATCTATTAATAAGAGGAGTCTTATTATGGGTGGTATGGGTTGTTGACTTTTACAACGTAATAATTCTAATTTGTTGGAGAGTACACCTTTTCTATAGAGATAGAAAAACTAGGGTTTAGCCAACCACCCTTCTTTCTTGAATTTTCTTCTTCCTTGGTGGATCACCCCAGAGGCCAAACATATGGGTGGCTAACGCTGATCAAAGGAAGGAACCAAACCCGGTGGATTCAAGTTGAACGCGAAAGGATTGGAGGTGAACTTGTACTGAGGAAGCTCGATCTTCAAGGGTATGATTTTATTCTTTATCTTTTCGTTTAATTAATAATTATGCATAAAGGGTGATCCGGGTATATGGTTTGTAAAATTTTAAACTCGATTTTTCACGCTTAGCTTTATTTTTTTGCATTTGATTACGTTATAGAATATTACAAACCTATCAGTGGCATCAGAGCCAAACCTTTATGCGAATTATTAACTGTTTTAATTTAATATCTATATTGATATGTGTTTAGAACAATTTAATTGGGCATAATTTTATTGTATAAAATTTAAAAAAAAAAAGAAATCAAAAACCTGACATGCTTGAGTCACTTACCGCAATCCCAAAATCGGCAGGAAATCATTTTTTTTATTTTGCTAAATTAACCAAAAACTTGCCATGCACGGTTTCCGAAAAAAAAAAATGAAAAGGCGGGAGTTACATGATTGCAGGACTTCCAAGAAAAGGGCGTAAGCATTTTAGTTATATATATATATATACTATATATATATATATATATTATTTTATAATTAAAATAAAATTTTAATTTTAATTTTAAAATAAAAGGTTTATTTTAATATTAAAATATAAAGTTTTATTTTAATTTTAATAATTTTATAATTAAAATAAAAGGTTTATTTTAATTTTAAAATAAAAGTTTATTTTAATATTAAAATAAAAGGTTTATTTTAATTTTAAAATTGGATTTCATGCTAACTAATTAGAGTTGGAATTGGATTCCATAATAACTAATTGGAGTTGAAATTGGATTTTATTTTTCCTTAAATAAAGGAGTTTATTTAGATATGAAATAAGATTTCATGTTATTCAAAATAAAGGAGTTTATTTGTGAATAAGAAAGAAAATCCATGTTTCCTTAAATAAAGGAGTTTATTTATATATGAAATAAGATTTCATGTTATTCAAAATAAAGGGAGTTTATTTGTGAATAGGAAAAGAAAATCCATGCTTTCCTTAAATAAAGGAGTTTATTTAGATATGAAATAGGATTTCATATTATTCAAAATAAAGGAGTTTATTTGTGAATGGAAAGAATATCCGTGTTTCCTTTAATAAAAGATTTTTTTTATGGAATTGATTCCATAATTAATTAAAATAAAAGAGTTTATTTTAATTAAAGTTTTTTTTATATACACGGAATTCGATTCCATAATTAATTAAAATAAAAGAGTTTATTTTGATTAAAGATTTTGATTAAAATAAAATAGTTTATTTTATTCAAAATAGGATAAATTAAAATAAAATAGTTTTATTTTGATTTAAATTGGATTAAAATAAAGGAGTTTATTTTGATTCAAAATTAGATTTTATACCAACTAAATGTTGCCCATTAAATGATATCAATATATATATTAAATGTTTATTATTCATGAGATGAATGTTATTTATTGATGCATATGGTGATGTATATGATAATAAATGGAATTGATTAATGACTATCAATTAATGCGATTGGATTTTATTTTAGTTGGATGCATGAATGTATGGGTTTTATTAAATGGGGTTCTCACAGATTCGTCTTCTCTAATTTTTCTTAATGAAAATTCTATCTCTCTCCTATGTATTTCCTCGATCACGATCAAGGTTTCTATTTATTTTAAATAGTTTTATAATAGGAATATTTAGAATTATTTTGAAAAATTAGAGATCAAGGGACAAGAAGCGCTTGAAGACCCGTTTGTAATGGAGCCCTAGTTTAAATGTAATAGTTATATTTAAATATTATTTCTTGCACCATAGGGAGTTTGACCTTTTTTAGTTCACTTGGTGGCTCTAGTGAACCAAACTAGAAATAAAAGTCCATAATCAATCCGGGTAGAATATAGTATTCTATATGTGCATGCTATACTATATATATATATATATATATATATATATATATATATATATATATTATGCAAACATGCTTCGCATGTTTATTAATATGACGCGTATTTTATATATATATATGTAATGCGCTTAAACAAGATGAGACAAATTAATAACAAACCCCTCAAATTTTTATATTAAGTCCTAAGCGTTCAAAGATATTTGGAATATCGAACGTCGCCTTCTAGCATGATAAAATTAATAGAGTATTAAATATTTAATATGAGTTTGTTGTGTCACCACAAGGCAAGTATTAAGTATTTAAGATGTTAATTTATCACATTTGATGCTTATAAAGAAAATTGAACAATATTGTTTTGTTGTGTCACCACAAGGATGATATTTTTCTTTTTGAATATATGGAGTGCTAGGTCGGACTTAACTTGGATAATTTTGATTCGGATGTGCCACCACTCGATCAAAATAATCTAAGAGGCAAAATACAAGGAGTTGCATAGTTGATGTAATTGACAAAAGTTGTCTACCTATTTATTTATATATAGTTTGTTGTGTCACCACAAGGCTATATACATTTGAAATGGGATCCTTATTCTCACTAGCAAATCTTTAATTAGATTTTGCCGAACTATATAAGTGAGGTAATATAGTTTGAAGAAAATAGTGGAGATACCAAATTAAAACAAGACCTAAATTATTTTGGTAATTAATAAAAGAATGTATGTTAAAATGTTGTTAATTACAAATTCATTTACGAATTTTACAATGTCTAAAATTACTATCATCATGCAAGCATATTAGATGCTAAATTAATCGAACCAATTACACCTGGATTGGTTAAGGAATTTGAGAATAGTTCTCATAGTCGAAAAGCTATCTTATGTCCTTAATACGCCTATCCTCAATAATGGTTGCGCATAATGCCTCCGAGAGAAGACATTGCTACTTTTTAGAAAGTGGCAAGATGATGCACAATTGGCTCAATGCATCATGCTCGCATCCATGAGTAACGAGTTTCAAATAGCCAAGATGAAACTATGGATGCTCCTACCATATTCCCGCACATCAAGTAGTTGATGGTGAGGAAAGTAGGACCGATAGATATCGAGATATCTAAGGAGCTCTTCCGATCTAGAATGACCGAAATCACTATACAAGATGCATACATGTCCTAATGATAATCAATTTGATTGATCAATTAGGATAACGAGTTTTGTCATGGATGGAGAGTTGAGCTAAGATTTGATCTTGCACTCACTCCTTGACTCCTTTCACAATTGTTGTGAATTTTTCATATGGATAAGCTAGATATCGCCTTTCTTTGATTTGCTTAACATGTTGAAAAATGTTGAGAGTCACTTTCCAATCAAGAAAGACCAAGTCTTACTGGTAGGGGCCAAAGGATCTTCTGAAAAGAAGAACGATTCGAAGAAGGTATAAATAGAAAGGGCAAAAACAAAGGATAATAAGAACAAAACTGATACGGATAGCAAAAGAGTTTGCTTCCACTGCAATAAGCCTGGACACTGGAAAGAAACTGCGAGAAGCATCTTGCAGGACTAACCAAAGAAGCTTAATGAAGTTTCGGTTACAAATACAAATTTGTTCATGAATTAAAATAAATTTTTCTTTAAGTCAAGGTTCTACTTGGATATTGGATATCGACTTTGGTTATCATAAATATAGATTTATGAAAGGACCAAACAAAAGTAGAAAGCTAAACAAATATAAGTATTCCTATGTGCGGGAAATGTAGCAAAGGTTGCCATATTAGCCATAGAAACTTATAGTTGAGCAATGCCTATGGGCAAGTCTATTAAGTCAATAAGTTGTTATTGTATTCCAGTTCTCGTTGAAAACATTATTTCCATTTTATTGTTGGACAATGAAATCTTTGGTATTATAATAAGAACAATTGTTGTTCTATTTATAATAATAATGTTTTGTATAGAACTGGAATATTACTTAATAAATTTTGTATACTTGACTCACATGAAAATAATTTTGCAAATTGAACAAATTAGTATAAGAAAAGGAGATGATCATTCAAAGAGTTTAATGTGTATTTTGATAAAATACAAGTGTGAATTATTTGAAAGGTTCAAAGAATTGAAATGAAACAAATTGGCAAAGTATTAAGATTTTTGATTAGATCAAGGAAGGAATACTTGTGCAATAAGTTTCTAGATCATCTCAAATGGTTTTCTCATAATGGACGCCTCTCGATACATAATTATTGATTGATGTATCTGAAAGGAAAAATCGTACCTATTTGGACATGGTGCGGTCCATAATGATTTTATCGACATTCCAAATCCTTCCGGGATAATGTCCTAGAAATGGTCTGACATTCTACGAAAATGGTAACCTCAAAATCCATTTGAAGACTCCATAAAAGTTATGGATGGGGAGGATTCTAATCTTAAGTATGTTAAGATAAGGGTTCCAACTTATGTGAAAAGGTTTCAAAAGGATAAGCTTGGGACAAGATTTGACAAGTACAATTTGTGGGACATCCTAAAGTAAGTTTAGGGCATATGTTCTATAATCCTACATGTAGCAAAAGGTGTTTATTATGAACACGCATTGCTTTCTAAAGATAAAGGTGTTTATCATTGAAGGGGGCTAGTGGGAGGATAATAGATCTTGAAAAGTTCAAGAACCGCAAAACACTATAAGTCAAATAAGAGGAACTCCGTAGATAGACCTATTGTACCACAACCTCAATCGTAAATCGGAATAGTCAGATCAAGATACCTAGGAGGTATGGATTCATCATAGATGATGATGATGAGGTACGCATCATTGAAGATGATGATCCAGTTTCCATACGATGAGTTAAGAGTTATGAACACTTTCGAGAGAAATTGATTGAAGCAATATTCTCAAAATGGAACATCGTTTTGATGAAACAAATCAAAAGAGTTTGATTTTATCAAAATAAGAATGAACCTAGTGTGTAAAAAGGGTCAAATGGGGCGTCGTGAAATTTCTAGTATTATATGTTGATATACTACGGATAAGGAATGACATACTAATGCTACAATCAAGAATGATAAAGTTGTCAAACATTCCTCCATGAATGGTTTGGGAAGAGTATCTTAATTGGGGATATAAATCTATATAGATAGATTTAAAAGGATGCTCAACTTAACCCAAGGAACGATATATTCATTTGATGCTAAAGTCGTTTAGCATGACAAACTCCAAGAGATGTTTCATGTCGATGAGCTATGGAGTGTATTTCTCTTAATAGTCCCCATAGACTCCAAAGAAGAGAGATCGCATGAGTGACTATCATGTATGCAATGAAATATACGAGACCTGATGTTGATCAGTCATATTCTGGAGAAGTTCACTATGAGTCAGTGAAAAACATCTTAAAGTTCTTAACCGACACTAAAGATGTGAGCATACATGGTGGATCCGAATTAAAACTAGAGGCTTAATGACTCAAGTTTTTCGAGATGCACTAAGATGATGTAAAATCCACTTTAAGGTAAAGCGTTATCTTGAATAGTGGTGCAGTTGAATTGAAAGGTTCCAAACAATGAAAAGAGTTCTTTGGTTTAGTGATAAAGACAAAGTATATAGCTATAAATGAAGGCTGCAAGTTGATTTTTGGATTAAAAGTTCATTCTGTAACTAGGAAAAGTTCCTAAGTCTCATCTTGGATCTAAACATGTGTTGTGGCACTTTCATTTGATTATTAGAATCATTGAAGATGGGAAATCACTATAGAGATAAGTGGACTCTCATGAACAACATTACATATCCATTAACTAAAGCTTATCCAACAAAGCAGGATAATCGACACTTGAGAAGAAGAAAGTATAAGATACTGATGACGATTGGCTTTAGTGCAAGTGGGAGATTGAAAGTAGTATGCACCTGCAAGCCAATCATGTTTGATGATAAAGCATATACTTTGTAACAATCTTATTCATTTATTAATAAAAAGTATTAATTTATTAAAGGCTTTTAATTATCTACATGATGTTTGTTTTTATAATATGTGATAAACCCATAGTTTTAAGCAATGCTTTTAGAATAATGATGATGATCATTCTAATGAGATCTAAATTCTTAGAAAGCTTAAAACTAAAATAGTTCCCAATCATTGGATTACTAAATTGGGGATTAGTGAATCCGGATAGATTGGTACATACGTTAACTTGCTCATTGGATGGGGATGATTGATCTCACGATCATTTGTGTGGAGACATTAAAGCAAAGTATGTAGGTGCTTATTAGAGAATAAGTTCATCGAACGTTGGCTCACTAAGGAATACCTAATGGAGTTTTATTTGCCCGTCAATAGGAATTCTCAGTAGTGATAGTAGTACAAGTGATCCTTGGACTTGAGATCATCATAGTATCTTGTGTATGATGAGTTATACTTTGACTTATTCCTTAAGACCCTTAGGGTATATCAAAGGGTATGCTTGGGTATAATAAGTTGTATACGTGGAGATAATGTATGATCAATAAAGAATCTACCACTTCTAATAAAAGAAGAGAAATGTCCTATGTGATTCGATAAATGACAACCCAAAGAGTCCTTGGCGGCAGAATGAAATTAGAAAGGAGTTTCTAATTTGCATTATTTGAGTTGTGCATTTAAGGATCGAAATACATATAATTAAATAAAATAAGACTTGTGATAATTCCATGTCTTATATTTAATTGGGACATTGTATGGTGGAAGGATTGAATTGTACAGTAAACTATTTACTCAAAGGTTCTTTAATGATTAATGTTGAAATCTATATTATCTGGAAAGTCGTTGATCGCTTAGGAGGCTTATCCCTATTGTAGAATAAATATTATTTATTTAAATAAATTAATTGTTTAATTTATTTATTTAAATAAGATTAAATTGTTCTAATTGATTTATTCATGGCCGGTTTAATATGGAGAACCTAAAGGGTCACACCATAAAAGGAAGAATAATTATTTAAGAAGTTAATGGCATAATCGTAATAATATGTTAAGTATATTTAATTTAATCTATGGTGATAGAATAAATTAAATAACTTAATATTATTATTTAATATTTTAGAAATATTAAATATAAATTAATAAGAGGAGTCTTATTAATATTATTACAATTATTATTATTTTAATTTCTAAAAGAGTTTAGGAATTAATTTAATATAAGTACTTCATTTATTCCTAATTGGATTAGGAAGGAAAATTAGTTAAAGGAGTTTAATTAATTATCCCTAATAAGATTAGGGAGCTTAATTAATTAAAAGAATTTAATTAATTAAATAAAACTCAATTCCTTAATTGTTAAGGTGGGTTGCCCACATCTATTAATAAGAGGAGTCTTTATTATGGGTGGTATGGGTTGTTGACTTTTTACAACGTAATAATTTAATTTGTTGGAGAGTACACCTTTTTCTATAGAGATAGAAAACTAGGGTTTAGCCAACCACCCTTCTTTCTTGAATTTTCTTCTTCCTTGGTGGATCACCTCTGAGGCCAAACATATGGGTGGCTAACGTTGATCAAAGGAAGGAACCAAACCCGGTGGATTCAAGTTGAACGCGAAAGGATTTGGAGGTGAACTTGTACTGAGGAAGCTCGATCTTCAAGGTATGATTTTATTCTTTATCTTTTCGTTTAATTAATAATTATGCATAAAGGGTGATCCGGGTATATGGTTTGTAAAATTTTAAACTCTGATTTTTCACGCTTCCGCTTAATTTTTGCAATTTGATTGCGTTATAGAATATTACAAACCTATCACATATCTCTTATATTATTGATTCAATTATTGTCAAGTTATCATCTCATATAATATGTTATATTATTAATTGAGACGACAAGTTATAAATGATTAATAAATTGTTGAAAGATTAAAAATGTGTTGATTAAAAATAAAATGATTTGTGGTAATATTTATTCAATCCTCGATGTATATAAAGAGTACATTATGAGATGTTTGTGGTAAGTTTGATTATTTTATGGGGGCCATATGTCATCATCTAAGAGTCTCTTAAATCATGGTAATTACCTTTGTGAATAGTAATTACCTTTGTGAATAGTAATTACCTACCTTCATCGATAGTAATTACCTTCGTCAATAAGAATTACCTTTGTGAATAGTAATTACCTTTGTGAATAGTAATTACCTTCGTCGATAGTATTTACCTTCACAATCGATAATTAATTTCTTCTTGATAGTATTTACCTTAAATCAATAGTAATTACCTTCGTCAATAGTAATTACCCCTTCGCAAATAGTAGTTGTCCCTTCAATATTACCAAGAGTTAACTGCCTCTTCGGTGTTCCAAAGGTTAATTACCCCTTCGCAAATAGTAGTTGTCTCTTCAATATTACCAAGAGTCATTTTGACCCTTCGTTAAGACCAAGAGCCACCCTCAGTTTTTCTATAAATAGAAAGCTCATTCCTTCATTATTTCTTTTAATTCAATTTGAAACTCTGAGAGAAACTATAGAGAGAAAGAAGAAAAGTAATGTTTATGACCAGAAAACTATAGAGAGAAAGAAGAAAAACTAGGGTTTAGCTCATTCCTTCATTCAATAGCATAGATGGACTTGGTATGATTATGACCGAGACTATTCGTAATTATGACCGTAATGTTACAAATGATGTGATGAAAGTCATCTCAGGCTCAGTAGTGCATAGATGGACTTGGTATGATTATGACCGCAGACTATTCTATTGTAATCATGACCGTAATGTTACAAATGATGTGATAAAAATCCTCGTTGGTAGTTGTGCATTGATGGATGATTGTTGGCATGATCATGACCATTAATGAATACACAACTATTCTCGGCCCGTAGTGCATGAATAATTGTGGTCGTGATACTAAAGAATATCCTCGGCCGTAGTGCGAGGGTGATTCGATGATGTGGAATATTTATTAAAATTTGAGTCTCAAATATAACAATGATGAAAAACCTTTTAAAATCATAAAAGATAGTAGATTTTATTTTCTACTTAACTCTTTTAATGGATTCATTGGTTCCACGTAGTTAAACTTGATGTTCATTATATTTTATCGCTTTAACACTTTGTTGTAGGCTAATGATAATTTATTCTCGCATTATCTTAGTCATAATATTTCTTCTTGAGCTAGTTGAGCTCACCCTTTCTTTCACCGTTTATTCTCTTGAGAAATGAGAATATAGCCGGGACGAGTTTCTGGGAACGGAGTAATGGTCCGCAGGATAGCATTAGTAGTCCTCACTATTCTGTGAAATAGTGTGATAATAATTGTAATGAGGACTCCTTTTGAGTTTGTATGATCTCTAGTAGACAATATTGTATTCAAACTCACGCTTTATGTCGTATTGTATACCATACGCTTATATTAGTAAGTTGTATTTAAATTCTGTACCATGTATCTGACTACCCAAGATGGGTGATGTATACCTAATTTTGGGGGCGTCACACAACAACCAATCAATCACGAATCATGAATATTTCAGTACTTCAGTGCAATTTTTCATTCAACTATAAATTGTTAAACAAAAATCAACTCATGAACTAGTATGGACATAATGGACTTCACAATAATTCTACTAACAGAAACCATGCTCCAAAGTGACAAAGTCCAAGCTTCAACCCTGCAAATATATAAAAAGTAGGCCTGGTAAAATATGGTTATGGGTTGGTTTTGATTTTCAAAATATGGTTATGGTTCTATTTAAGAACTAAAATCATATTAACCAATTTTAATATGGGTTGTGTGGGTTGGAACTATATGATTATGGTTCCAAACCATATTAACCATTTTAAGATGTTTTGATTTCTAAATAAAACTTTTGAAAAATGATATTTGTAATTATTTTATTGATATGCTTCTTTGGCATATTTTTTCCTTTTTCAAAAAAAAAAATTACGAATATCATAAACTATTTAAAATTACTACTATTTATAAAATTTATTATTTTAAAATTTTAAATGAATCATGTCAAATTTAAATTTAAAAATATCTTAAATCAATTTTAAAAAACTAATATTGATCTTATATTTTGAAATAGATAAAGCATATTTTTTTTCAATAAATTGATTCCAATAAGGATATGAATGAGCTGGATGCAATTTGGAGTTATGGCAGATGAACTGGTTTTATGTATATTAGTTATTTGACAAACAATCGTGTGTAAATTTAAAAAATAAAAATATAAAATTTAATTAGTGAGAGAAATCATGAGTTGATTAATAAGAGAATTGAAAAAGAATAGAGTAGAAATATAAACATTAAGATAAAAAAAATTAAAAATACGAGAAACTAGGTTTAAAAATAACCGTGCCCTCTTCATAAGATATATAATTATCATCATCATGAGATATATACACATTTGTATGTGTGTGTGTGTATATATATATATATATATATTATAAATATTTTTTTGGAATTATAATTTTTACAATAAAAAAGGATACTTGTATGAGTTGTTTCTCACATTATTATGGATCTAATCTATTATGTATAATAATTACCATTGTACGGTAGTAATAGTAGTTGGGGTAGACAGGAGGAGTAGTGTGATTTAATGGAATATGGATTGAAAAATGGTTAACCGGTTCAGAACTATATTTGTTTTAAAAAAATATGGGTCCAAACTTTAACCAACCTGAATAAATAAAAATGGTTAACCAACCCATTTGATTCCGGTTAATATGGTTTGACCCAACAGTTAACTAATTATATTGACAGGTCTAATAAGAAGGGTTAGAAAACTTATCTTTTAATTTGTATAAAAAAATAAAATGTTAAAATAAAAAAAGATAAAAAAAACTTTTTTTTTCCAGACTTTACACCAAATTAATTTGAAGTTTCTTTAATTAAGCAGCAACACAACACAATCATGATCAATTTTTTATTTAATTATAAACTGTTAAACAAAATCAACTTATGAAGTGGTATTGACTTCACTAAATCACTGCATTTCTGCTAATAGAAATCATGCTCAAAAATGGCAAAGTCCTTCAATCTTGCAAATATAAAGAATGTGTTAGAAAACTTATCTTTTAATTTATAAAAAATAAAAGAAAGTGTTAAAATAAAGAAAAAAAAGATAAGAAACTTTTTTTTTGTAGGCTTTACACCAAGCTAGTTTGAAGTTTTCTTAATTAAGTAGCAACACAACAACCATGATGTTAAACAAAATTAACTCATAAATGGGTATGGACTTCACTGAATCGCTGCATTTCTGTTAACATAATTACATAATCAACAACACAACAACCATGATAGTTCACTGCAATTCTTCTACCACTGAACAAAATCAGTAACATAACAACCATGATATGTACTTCATTGCAATTATGCTAATACGTAACAGAATCAGCAACACAACAACCATGTATCATGATCCCTTTTTCATTCAACTATAAACTGTTAAACAAAATTAACTCATGAATTGGTATGAACTTCACTGAATCACCTCATTTCCGTTAACAGAATTACAGAAACCGCGCTCCAAAGTGGCAAAATCAAGCTTGAATCCTGCAAATAAAAATGATGGGTTAGAAAACTTATCTTTTAATTTATAAAAAATAAAAGAAAATATCAAAAATAAAAAAGATAAGAAACTTATTTTTTCTCAACTTTAAACAGTTAAACAAGATCAACTCATGAACTAATAAGTACTTCAGTGAATCACTGTATTTCTGCTAACGGAATCACAGAATCAACAACACACCAACCATGATACTTCATTGCAATTCAGCTAACACTGTAATTCTGCAAAGTACAAACTTCAAAGTTCAATCCTACAAATATACATGATGGGTTAGAAAACTTATCTCTTAATTTGTAAAAAATAAAAGAAAATGTCAAAATAAAAAAAGATACGAAAACTTATCTTTTTTCATACTTTACACCAAGCTAATTTGAAGTTTCCTTGCAGGTTGTGCATTATCAAACATCAACTCAAGGCTACAAGCCAAATATTTAAACTCCAAATTCCAAACTCAAGCACTAAAGCTAGTAGTTTGGCACCATTTCATAAACCAAACTCTAAAATATTCAAAATAAAATTCAAAATTCCAAACAAAATAGCCAAAGTTCAACAATCCAAGTCCAAGAGTTCAATAATAAACAAAGTACTAAAGTCTTAATAATTTAAAAACTGAAATGTAAATAGCAATGTATCACAATATCAACACTCCAACTACCTCTAGGATCATGCATTTCATCATCAATTTCTTCACTACATCAGCACTTCAGTCTCCAATCTCACCTTCCGTATTGAATATTCATCGGCCTACATTGTCAAACAATTAATATTAATTCATGATATTATTTGCATATGTATTTATTTATGAAAAAAAAGCTTAAATAAATTAATACTTACAATCATGTTTTTCTTAATCCTATACTCAGCCCGCAACCAATCATATGTGAAAATTAAAGCCTAAACTGTGTCAAACTTCAAAGAGTTCCTGAACTGGTCAAGAACCCTTTTTCTAGCACTAAATGTTGATTCAGATGCCACAATACTCACATGTATAAACAATATATCTCTTGTGAAACCTTGAATTTTAAAGTGTTTGCCTTGCACCATTTTAAATCATCAAATTATCATTAGAATTACAAACCAACCTCCCTTCTTTCAAGTAAATTTCTAAATCAAACTTCAAGCGTAGGGATGCAATGTCCATATTTTAAGCCCAACTGTAAAACTCTGACTCTTAGATCCACCAGCATGGTTTAACACTATTTCTAGCACTTAAAGTTTCACATTGACTATTAACAACTTGTTCTGCATTATAAAGTGCAACATATTCATCAAACAGTTATTGCAAAGCATTTTGAACAAGTGTTAAGTTCCTCTTTGCTTCAAATTAAACTCACTGACATACATCTTTGGGAAACAAAATATAACTAATTGCATCTTATATCTTGGATCTAAGATAGATGAAATAGCCATTAGTAAGTTGCATTGTCCCTAGTATTTATCAAACTTCTCTTTCATATTGTAAGTCAGTTCTTTCGTATATTTACAATCATAAACAATAGTTTCATTCAACAGCTCCTTGATTTTCCAAATCTTATGTGAAAACATATTAGAAATAGGATACTCACAATCGATGTTTTTAAAATTTAATAACCTTTTCAAAACCACTTTTCTACTAGGCAAAAGTTATAATGATTGTTTCCATAATTTATAAAACTAACTCTAACATGACATATGTGTAGAGTTACACCTAGTAGGGACTTTAAGATCAATCTTTTTGAAAATTAATTTCAAAATTTTCACAATCTAACCTTACACTTTCAAGTACTCGACGGCCTCATAAATATTTTGAATAACATTTTGGATAATCTTTCTAACATGAAATATTTAGGTGACGCCCCAAAAATTAGTATATAATGAATGTTTCTCTCATTTGTAATAGTGAGGACTACTAATACTATCATCCGGTCCATCACTCGCTGTCCCCGACTCGCCTCAAATTTATATTCTCATTTTCTCAAGAGAACGGTGAAAGAAGGTGAGAAATATTATGACACAATCCTTCAACAAAAGTGTTAAACCGATAAAATATAATAAATATCAAGTTAAAATTTACTATCTTTTATGATTTAAAAGGTTTTTCATCACTTTTATCGCTAGGACTCACTTTTTAATAAATAATTCACATCATCAATCACCCCCGCACTACTTACATTATCCATGTAGTGCCAACAATCATCCATCAATGACTTCTAAGATCGAATCTTTTAATATAAACAAGGATGAAGATGATAATTTTAAATTTTCACCACGTGCGTGCGATGCTTGCAGATGACAAAAGTTATTCCAATGTAATAAAAGTAATCTGAACCGTGTCGAAGCGAAATTGCACCGGATGTTCCATCTCACCAAATTTATGAAGGCAAGATAAACCGAATGACATTTTCAAGTACTAATGAAGGAATGAGCTTACATTTATGTAAAAATGGATTAATAGTAACTAATTCATGAACTATTCCCGTTAGTTTATAAATATTTTGAATAACATTTTGGATAATCCCAAACCATCTTGCACCATCAAACATGTATATATATATATCAGATAAGAATGTGGGCACAACATATATGAAATAAAAATATTTACCACTAAAATAAAGGCCACGCTTTCAATGTGTAAAATTATCCTAAGATGTCTTACAAAATTCATCTTTATTTAATCATTTACATTTCATTATCAAGAGTAATTATCAAGTAATAGTCGATATTTTATTTTTAATTCCCCGCTCAATTAGACAATGCAAAATAGAATCAGAGATCATAATACCAGTGTGTGGACGTGTCATGGTACAAAAATTGTTAAACCTTTTATGCAAGTTCCAATCAAAATCCAAAAAAATGAGCAGTGAGACATATATAACCCATAGTTTGATTAGAAGTCCACAAATCAAATGTTAAACTTATTCTATTAATACCATCAAACAAAGCCTTGATTTTTTTTTTTTAAATCATAAAGTTTCATGCAGTCATTCCTTATTGTCACCCTAAAAATGGGATCAAATCTTGGATTCAAAATTTTCAAAAATAGTATGAAAAATTCATGTTTAATCATACGAAAAAGGTATTCATACACATATATCATCTTAGCAAAAACCTCCCTTACTTTGTCTTTATCATATTTGAAGAAATTGAAGTTTTTATTTTTATCTTGTATTTCTAAAGTAGGGTAAAATAATACTTGTTGTTTGGGTGTCCAGAGCCAAAAATTGAAACTAGCTGAATAGAGCAAGTGTTCATGTGCCTATTCAAATGACTGGTAGACCTAGTATTCTGAAGAGCAAGTCTTGTATGGCAATACTTGTACTCAGCCTTCTTGGTTCCATATCTTAATGTCACAACAATAAACTCCTCCTATGTTTTTGAGGTCTTTTTTTCCCTCTTTTTTCATGCTCAACTTCAACCTCAACCTCAGTAGCATTTTCAAACTGAGAATCACCAGAATCAAATGGAATTAAATACTTGAACATCAGTAACTTGATATAGGTTTTCAGTTTGAGTATTTGACACTTGAGATGGTCCAGATGGATCTTCAATCAAGCTTATGATCTCGTCGTTGCCTCAAACAAACAAAACAATAATTAGAATAACAAATAACTTTGAATCAATATAACATATATATGCCCAATAAAATATTATAGTTATACATATATAAATCAATTAATATATATGTATATGCCAGAATCATCAACGTGTTCCATTGAATAAGATCGAATTGAATCTTGAAAGCTAAAAATTAGGGTTTTATTTTTTTTTATTGGGGATTTTTGGTATAATAGAAGTAACCAGAAATTGAGTCTGAAATATTAAAGCTATACATATATATCGATTACTTAAGTGAAAGAGAAGAAGAAAATATGAAAGAACTGACTTACACAGTTACACTTCGACCTTCATGGCTTCATCAATCGTCTTTTGGGAAATTAGGATTTAGTGATTCTGAGTTTAAATCATTAAATTTTCATGTATATAGCCTCTTTTGTGGGAGGATTCAGTCATCAGTTCTCACCCCCTCGAGCTTAGAAACATTTAATTTCTCTGCAATAAACGAAGAGTCAAATAGGTGATTGAAGACTGAATAGATGAAGAGGGTAGAGTAAATAACTAAACGACTAAACCTCTCCACTTCCTTATCAAAGACTAAGGATCGAGTAAATATCAAACCCCTAAATGAGTAGGGTTCATCGAGTATGGATCAGATGAATGAGGCAAACTCGAACCTTAAAACGAGCGAACGACATTGTGTTCATATTCGAGTTTAGTATTATAACCCCAGAACAAGCTTGGCCCATATTCGACTCGAATGTCTACCAAATTCGAGTCCCGAATCATATTTTTGGGTTGAATCTGAGTCGGGTACCGAGCTACCCAAACCGGTTTTCACCCCTATATTTGAGTCGTGCAGCTTTTGTTAAAAAATATAGATGTGTTATTTAGTTTTTGGGCCGGTACCCAACTAAAGCCTGAAATTTTGCTTAGATTGAAGTTGGTTGAGACTTGAACTTGTCACTAGAACTCGATAGGGCCTAGCCCGAAGACCTTATATGACCTGGGCTGAGCTTCAGAGCACCCCAAATCAAGCTCAGCACAACCGTGTTGCAGCAGCCTTAAAACACAAGATATGTTATTGGTCCTATTTTATTTTATTTTATTGTTAAATATGTTATAATTTTTTATTTTTTTATTTTTTTTTCTGAAGGAATAGACGTTTTATTCGTGGGAGATTGTCCCTATAAAAGGGATCCAAATTTAATGATCCAAATTTAAAATATATTAAAATGTGACATCATAATTTAAAAATATAATACATAATTATATTCTTTCAAGTATTTATTTGTACAACTGTATAAAGTTCATGCACGGTACAATGCTTTCCAAGTCGTTTTAGGAAAATGATTATATGTACACTGTGAATTGGGTCTAACGAAATAATTTATTTTTTTTTATAAAAAAAAGTAATGTATTGGTCCCTTTGTTACACTCTTTTATCTTATGCGTTCATATGCATGAGTATTCGACATGAGCTCGCAGCTAATACTCCAAAATTAAAAATATTTTTTTTAGTACATTTTAAAGATAGAGATACATTTTTAACTTTTAACTTATAAACTAACAAAAAATATATATAAAAAATCCTAATATGCCATTATTATAGTATATAGATTGTAGACAGTATTATCATGTATGTTACATTTTAAACTGATGTTAAGTCTATATATGAAAATAAAATTATTCTTAAAAGACTTTATTTTAAAAATGCATCTCCAAAATGTATTACAAGGGGGAGGCAAATAGAGTCAGATCACCCCATGGAGAGCTCACCTTCAACTACGTAGCATTCGTTCCCCAACAAAATGCTACTCTTATGGATCATGAGAGACATATTCCAACTTGGAATTTTTCATTCTCTCTCTCTCTCTCTCTCTCTCTCTCTCTCTCTCTCTCTCTCTCTCTCTCTTTCACCACAAACCACAAACCAAAACCTCTTCATAGCAACTTTACTACATCCACTTGCCACTTTCTTCTTTCCTCCTCTTTTCTTCGCAGTTACAGCAAAACCAAAATGGCAGTAGGAAAGGGACGTAACAAGCGATCGTCCGGCAATTCTTATGCATCCACCGCAACCACAGTTTTGTTTGTAGCATTATGTATTTTAGGCGTCTGGATGCTAACCCCAAATTCTCTACTTTCTCCCGACACCACCACCACCACTACTCGAACCGCCGTCTCCCATTCCAATTCCTTCCCCACCACCATAACAAAACGAAATCCTACTTTCCAAGACAATCCCGGTGATCTTCCTGATGATGCCATCAAATCCGACGACTCATCTGCTGATGATGATGGTAATAATATCGATGAGAAGCAAGATTTGGCAGATAAACAAGAGCTTGAACCAGGAATTACTAGTACTGAGAGTGACAATGTAAATATTAATGAGCCAGAGGAAGAAAATGTGAAGCGGCCTGTTGAAGAAAACCCGGAGGGATTGCAAGGGAAAGTTTCTGAAGAAGAGCAACAGAAGCTGAATGAACATGAGATTCAGTTGTCTGAGGAAAGTACTATGACTCATAGCCAACAAACAGATCGAGAAAGTAAGTCGATCGAGAAAACTTTTGAAGCCATGGAGGGTACTGATCAGCAAACTAAAGATGAACAACAACCAAGTAATTCCAAGCACGATGAAGCTCTTCATGGCGACAATAAGATGGACGAGGAAAATCAAAAGAATTTAATAGTTGATGACCAACAGGTAAAACAAGATAGTGAGAGTAAAGATGCGAGAGGAAGATCAAATGGAGTCCCAATCTGAGAGCCTTGAAAACTCGAAAGAGAACAACAATTTAGTATCGGATGAAGAAAATGAACAACGAATTGAACAGCAACAACAACAGGAAGAAGATCAAGTGAAACAAAATCAACACCATGGAGGAGGAGGAGAAGAAGAAGAAGAGCAAAAAACACAACATGATGAGACTGATCATGAAGAAACAACAAGCAATGATCAAATACAACATGATGAAGCAACCCTTGATACCACAGCTGAAGAGGAAAATGTTCAAGCTGAAAAGCAAGATCAATCTCTTCAGACCAATGAGAATGATAATGATAGCAAACCGCATCAGGGAAAGAAGGGAAGAAAAAAGCATCATAAAACATCATCAAATTCAGGAGACAATTCTTTCCCAAGTGAGGAGAGCTCAGGGATACCTAAAGAATCAAAAGATTCAAAGAAGGCGTGGTCTACTCAAGCAGAGAACCAAAAAGAGAGAAGAAAAGGAACCTTACAGGATGATCAAGATGGTAGCATATACGGATACTCATGGCAACTGTGCAATGTAATAGCAGGTGCAGACTACATACCTTGTTTGGATAATGAGAAATCAATAAGCAAATTACATAGCCGGAGGCACTTTGAGCATCGGGAGAGGCATTGTCCAGAGGAACCTCCAACCTGCTTGGTCCCTCTACCGCAGGGGTACAAGAGACCTGTTGAGTGGCCTCATAGCAGAGACAAGGTTTAAGATGTTAAGCTTATATTATTTGTTGCTTTGAGTATGGGAATTTGTAAATTTTTTGAAGCATATATGTTGATGTGACTGCAGATATGGTACCACAACATACCTCACACAAAGCTGGCAGAGGTTAAAGGCCATCAGAATTGGGTAAAGCATACAGGGGAATTCCTCACTTTCCCTGGAGGTGGGACTCAATTTATACATGGTGCTCTTCACTACATTGATTTTATACAAGAGGTAATCTAATTATTAATTAATGATATATGCCATGATTAGTGTTAAACAAATTTGATAACAGAGTTCTGCATCACCGCATATCTAGAAGGCTTATTTGCACTGTCAACAGAAATAAAGCCTATAGTATAGCTTTTTAGGTTTTTTGTTCATTTGCTTTTCTTGATTGCTATGACTTGATGTTTATGGCTGCAAGCAGGCAGTACCTGATATTGCATGGGGAAACACACACTCGAACTGTGTTGGATGTTGGATGCGGGGGGTTGCTAGCTTTGGGGTTATCTTTTCGAAAGAGATGTTCTTGCTATTTCTTTTGCACCTAAAGATGAACATGAAGCTCAAGTACAGTTTGCACTTGAAAGGGGCATACCTGCAATATCAGCTGTGATGGGCTCTCAGAGGCTGCCATTTCCAAGCAGGGTCTTCGATCTTATCCACTGTGCACGTTGTAGAGTTCCTTGGCATGTAGAAGGTTCCATCTCTGTGCATATTTACAAGCTTCGTGATTTTTAAACCAGATTCAGCACTCTTACTTTGAGCTCAACTTTTTCGATTTATTAAGGTGGTGCACTTCTTTTGGAATTGAATCGAATGCTTAGACCAGGAGGTTATTTTGTCTGGTCAGCAACTCCTGTGTACCAGAAACTAGAAGAAGATGTGGAGATATGGAAAGGTAGGATCAAAAATATTATCTGTTTGTAAATTGATTTGGACGAATTTCACCATCAGACAGAGAATACTTGACGTACAGTCTTTACAGAATGAAGTTCATGTCAGAATTATGATTGTAGCATTTTTAAGATTTATAGCAGAATGTGTTTATGATCTTTTATTTGAAGGAGGTGGACGTAACTGATTTACAGAATATATAACTGTAACAATTTTTTATCTAGCAGTGCTCGACTAATATATAATTTTTCTAATTTCAGCAATGTCTGCCTTAACGGTATCTATGTGTTGGGAGCTTGTGACCATCAAGAAGGATAAACTGAATATGGTTGGTGCAGCCATCTACCACAAACCAGACTCAAATGAATGCTATGAAGAAAGAAACAATAAGAATCCTCCAATGTGTAAGCCTGATGATGATCCAAATGCTGCCTGGTAGGATTCTCAATATTTTTATTAATTTATGCTACATTAAATAAAAATGAGAGGAGATCAAATATACTAACCGTGCAAACAGATTAAGCACTTTTGGTTGAGACTTGGAATTGCTGATAGTTGACAAATGTTCGTTCTGTGAATGAACATACATCTTTCAGGTATGTACCCTTGCAGTCATGCATGCACAGGGTGCCAGTTGATGAAGCTGAGAGAGGTTCCCAGTGGCCTAAGGAATGGCCTCGTCGCCTCCAGGCAGCTCCATACTGGTTAAACCGATCCCAGATGGGGATTTATGGAAAACCAGCTCCTGACGATTTTGTAGCAGATTATGAACATTGGCAACGGGTGGTGAGCAAATCATACCTAAGTGGATTAGGCATCAGCTGGTCCAATGTGAGAAATATTATGGACATGAGAGCTGTTTACGGAGGGTAAATATAATGTTTCCATCCAATATCACCTTAAGTTATTTTGTTACTCGGTGGAAATAACATGTGGAAGTAACATTTTGACTGATAGAATAAACTATGCTTATAGGTTTGCCGCGGCACTTAAGGACCTCAAAGTGTGGGTGCTAAATGTGGTGAACATAGATTCTCCGGATACACTTCCTATAATCTATGAGAGGGGTCTTTTCGGGATATATCATGATTGGTGTGAATCCTTCAGCACCTATCCTAGAACATATGATCTTCTGCATGCTGATCATCTCTTCTCCAGGCTGAAGAAGAGGTAATAATGCAGAAAACAAAAATTAAAGTAATTAAAAATCAGTCTTGATCATATAAAATGACTGATTATGCCTTCATTTGCAGGTGCAAACTTGCTCCTGTGATGGCAGAGATTGATAGAATAGTTAGGCCTGGAGGTAAATTGATCGTTCGTGATGAGTCCGGTGCAGTTGGAGAAGTAGAAAACCTGTTGAAATCTCTGCATTGGGTAGTTCATTTAACCTTTTCCAAGAACCAAGAAGGAATACTCAGTGCTCAAAAGTCTGAATGGCGGCCAGACTCATATGAAGCCCCTTCCTGATTAGATATGAAAAAACGTTTAGATTTTGATAATATGGGGTTCTTAAGACAGAGTAGGGCAGACATTATTAAAAATTGATCTTATTTGTTGGACAGGAAGGTTAAGAGTATATATTTTTCTGTTGTCAATCTCATGTAAACACAGTTATGATGTAATCGATGTTGTGTTGTAGCAAGTAGCTACTAACAAATTGAGCAAGGCCCATAAGGTCCTTTTAATCTTGAATAGAGGCGGTGCAAGTCTTATTAGCAAGCTAGGGGCAGCCGGGCAGGGGACAAACTCACTTGGGAATATAACTGAGAGTTGGTCGCTGTCAGCTATTTTGCTCAATAAAGAACTAAACCCAGAAAGGCGTGCAAAATTAGTAAGGTAAAGTCTGCAACTTGAGCCATAGGCATGTCAACCTTAACTAATGGAGTATGAAAATATATTTCAAAAGAGAGATATGGATAGAAGCACAATTACCAGAAAAGTCTTGGGTACAACCATTACGTTGGAGCCACTTATAGTGACAGCTATCCAGAGAAGTCTTGCACTCAGCTGCACAACCATCACAAGCCTTCTCGTGGTTTTGGCTATGGGCTCTGATAATGACAAATAATTAGAATTCATGTTACCCAAGCAGTTGAAGTTCTGAAGATGCTTTTCGTTCAAAAACTTATAAAGGCAGTGGAATTTCTCTAGGCCATAGATGCTATTGAAGAACTACAACAGGGATGCCAGCCTTAACAAACTAGATTTAACAAAGATAGGCTCCCTTCACTAGCATTGCACATTCTAAACAGAAATTTCTGAGTCTTCAATTGAAATACAACGAGTATCATAAAAAATTCTCCCTCTGTCCACAAAAGGATGACCTAAGGTACAATTCTTTTTGCCCTCAAAAGGAAAATAATAAGTACATAAAGTAAGGGGCAAATATATCATTTAGTGGGGTCTACTAGTATATTAAAAAAAAGAGTCATTATTTTATGTAATATTGTGAGACTTTGAATTTTTTCCTACTCTATTTCCTCTACTTTACTTATCTTAATTTGTGTGCAAAATATAGTTTAGACATCCTTTGGAGGACAGAGGGAGTATGAATTAGCAGAACCAATAGAGTTTTTTCATCCTTCAGATATCAGTGACTCAAATCCAAATACACACTTAAGGAGTTATAATTGATGTTAATTAGTTGGCAGTTGACAGCATATTCTTAATTTTTCCTCATCTGTTGTGCATGAACATGTTGCAGAAGGGGTGGGGGAGCTTTTGCCAATGAGAATGCTGATGCAATTTCTAACAGCAAGAGCAATTGCAAAATGTATCTCCAGAATCAAATGAACATGTTTTACATTCTCATTAATTCGTCCAAAATTCATTTACCAAGATGGAAAACAAATCAACACTAAATCGAAAGGAAGCAAATTAACATTATATTGAAAGAAAGCAATTAAACATTACATCGAAAGAAAGTAAATCAACACTACATCAATATGAGTTATAGTATTACTGGAGCCGCAAAACTTACACCGTCACCATGAATTCCAGTCAAATTTCAAGAAAGTCACTATCAAGCTCTCATATGTGATTGTCATTTTGCAGGCTCAGGAAAGATGCTTAGGTTTATTATTTCCAGTATTTCCGTCAACTTTTATTAAGAAACTTCTGCAACTCACCATTCTCGACGGCAATTTGAAGATCTGTATTACAAAAGAAACATTTAGAGTGTCGTTAGAATAAATGAGGGAACAGCCATAAGAATGACAAGTTACATCACAAAAGTTGACCATGAAATAGATACGAATCATAGTATGGAGTAGAGGGCTAACCATCAGAACCACCAATATGCTTGCCATTAACAAATACTTGAGGGACAGTGCTGCGGCCCACCAGATCTAGAAGAACATCCTGAATTTGATATCCGTCTTCTCGAAGATCAAGCTCCACAATAAAGGGTTGTTCATTTAGTTCACTGAATATGCGCTTGGTCCGCAGGCAATACCTGAACTCAGGACGCAGAACACACAGATTAAGCGCGTGCACACACACAAAAATATATATACAGAGAGAGATGAACAGTTGTGGCATTGAAACCCTGCTATTTTTTAAATTTTTGTAAGTCTGCTAAATTTGGTGGCAGATTACGACAGAAAAGGAAAAATTCTCTTTTTCATCTGTATGAAGCTATTCCATGAAGATTTACTGTATTTTCCTTTTCCTTTTGAGAGTGAAATATACCCCTACAAAAATGCTCAAGTCATTAAACTTGTTAAGTATAAGATTACACCATATTAGACATGGTAAAGCATAGTACCAATTATACAAATGTGCAAAATGTGATAGAAGAAGAAATACAAAATAAAAAGTGCAACGGCTTATTCACTTCTTCTTTTTTTCATTTCTTTTCTTGACAAATGATAAGTCAACAGCTTACTCACATTAGATGGCGTGTGCTTGCCATTTTAAGCACTATCTTCAAAATTATTGCATACCACTTCTAGTACTTTATCTTTAATAATAGGCACACTATCACTGGCCATGAGTTCATATCCACCACTTGACAATTAGAGAAAGAGTAATTGCTTGTAGGTTTTTAATCATAATCATATACCAGTATCCTCTTATCGGTTTAGCCATCTTTTTGTCATTTTTCTTATCAGCCTCACATGTGCCTAGCCTAGGTTTTCCAAAGTAGGTCATTCAAAAAAACTCATATCAACCTTTTAATTCTCTACAATGGTAGTCAGAAATTACAGAATATGACAATAAGAATGATACTCATATACAAAGGAGAAGCTTAACTCTGTGTTTTATACAGCACAAAATCGCAGAGCATAACTACTTTTTAAATTTTCTAACAAACAGAATCTGAAGCTATATGACAATATATTGTATTACAGTAACATGTATGCTATTTTGATTAATTCCTAACTAGTTCTGTAGCAATTGCATGAAAAGAAATTTAAAATGAAGGCAGGAGATGGTGAGGCAACTGATTGATACTGGCCACCCACGATGGGTGTAAACTACCACTATAGTGCTGCTGTTGCTGATTTAGATAAGAGCAACATAAGAAGAGATGTTGAGGTGGGGCTGGTGGTCATGGAGTGCTAACTGATCAAAACATACATAAAGATCATAAGATTTGGAAAGTTGAATTTCAAAGTGGACTTTCTTTAGAAATGCCCTGTATATGAAAGATGAACTATTACTTTAGGACCTATAGAGAGAGTTATATGGTAGCTGGAAGTGGGGAAAAAGTTACAGCACTGGAGCTGGTTTGCTCTTTTTGGTGTTTACAGTTTCAGCAGTGATGATGTTCACCAAAAAGAATGGAATGGCTGGTGTAGTGCTGATAAATTAGCATCTAAATGGAGTAACAACGTCTTACTATACCAAATAATGATTAAATTTTACTGTGAAAAAGAAAAAAAAACAGTTTTTTCTAATTATTTTGTTGTTTTAAATTCAAACCCATCTATGATTTATCCTTGTAAATGAGTAATCCAATAATGTGGATTGGATTGCATTGCAGTAATGACTGAAATTACTAGTTGTTTACAACATATAAAATCTATAGTATAAGTTAAATTCTCCAATTGACAAGGTCTTGAAAAAATTATAGCACAATGTCAAATTGTGACATTTTTCTATTCAAACTGATATCAATTTATTTAATTTTAGTGGATACAATTGTGAATATTAAACAGTATTACTACCTCGAAAATTATTATTTCAAGCATAAATAAATTCAGATATACATATAAACATAGAGATATAGAAGAGAGAGAAAGACTGAGGGGCAATATGACTTGGAGAAAATAGCAATCTTGTTGGAGTAGATAGCGTTCTGAACGAAGGCTGAAGCTGAATTGGAAGCTAGGGCTCCTTTTGGTGCGTTCCCCAATATCAACATCACCGTTAACACCAAAGTTATTCCAATTACTTGTAGTTCCAAAACATCTGGCACCTTATAAGACCTACGCCGTTCGCCACCGCCATGCCTCTTATTCATCTCCTCGTCGTTAAATCCCAATTTTTTCCGATAACTGTAAAACAAGAAGCCCTATACAAGGAATTATCTTTCGATGCTTGGTTAATTGATAAAATTAAGCACCATATAATTAATTCACTTTCCTATTCCCTTTTTATTTTCGGCCTGTTTGGACGGAGCCCGTAATTAAATATTCTGTCACAGACCGTCACAGACGGGTGACGTTATGGATTGAGGAAAAGTAGTAGCACGACTACACATAACAATCGTAGTTAGACTACAAACCACTTTATATTTCACTTCCCTCCATTCTCCTCCTCTAATTAATAACCTCTTTGAATCGGCGATCAACAGAGATCTAGGTAGAGAGAGAGAGATGGGGCGTGGAAAGATAGAGATAAAGAAGATAGAGAACCGAACAAACAGGCAGGTGACTTACTCCAAGCGTAGGAATGGGATCTTCAAGAAAGCTCAAGAGCTCACCGTTCTTTGTGATGCTAAGGTTTCCATCGTCATGTTCTCCAACACTGGCAAACTCCACGAGTTCATCAGTCCCAACACTACGTACGGAATCCATTCTCTTATTAATACTTATTTATATGGAAAATTAATGATTCCTACCCTCTATAATCTATATATATATATATACACACACATGACACACTCTTCAATCCAGTCACTACTTGTACGTACATATATCTTGTTAATTATTTATTTAATTTATTTTTTGAAATTTTGGAGAAGAAAATAAACCCTAAGGAGACTTACTTTTGAATCTATCTATTGACATTTATTATATATCAGGACGAAAAAGATGTATGATCAATATCAGAGGGCTGAAGGTTGTGATTTATGGAGCACGCACTACAAGGTATGTCTTAATTAATTGTATAATTTTGTTCTAGATCTTATAAAGTAGTAGTAGTACTTGATTATATTGATTTAATTTTGTGTGCATGTAGAATATGCAAGAAAACCTGAGAAAACTGAAAGAGGTCAATATTAGACTCCGGAGAGAAATCAGGCAAGTTTGATTAATATTATTAAATTGATGATCCCGCAGTTTGATTAATATTAAACTACGTACTACTGCTATACATATATATTTAATAAAGTAGTACTACAATTCATTACTAGGAATCGATCAGATTGTTTAGAAGAAGAAAAAAATACAGTAGTAGTAGTATATAATAGCACGCACCTACTGATTTGGGTTGTTTGACGACAGGCGAAGAGTAGGTACTGATGACATGAGCGATCTCACCCAAAACGAACTGTGCGCTCTTGAGCAAAAGATGGAAGACTCCATTACCGTTGTACGGGAAAGGAAGGTTATTATTTCACTTAATTTGATTCCTTTATTACTACTACTACTTTTTTTCATAGGCAAAGTCCAAATGTCTTATGCTTATGTAGCTTATAATTGAGATATACTACATACGAAATTAACTATTATGTAGTTTGATCACCATTTTAATTTAGCTTTTAGAACCAGTTATATAAAATTTTAATAAAAGAATATATATTATATTAGAAATTTCATATATCAATACTTTATTATATATAAATACACATAAATGATGATGTAATATGACATCAGCGATTGAAATCAATTTAGAAAATCAGTGAGTTAACTCGATCAAAATTGACGAGTTAACTCGGTTAAATCAATATTCCTTCTCCAACATGTCCAAATACGCATGACATATCAACAGTCCACATGTGCCTCACTGTTAATTCAGTTCTCCAACAATAAAAACAGTCATGCACATAACATATCAACAATCCCCAAACAAAAGTAATCAAATTCGTTGAACTACATTTCATAACTATTTATAAAATACAATGTATTTTCAAAAATATATTCAGACCAAAATATATTCTAAACTTTCATAATTTTACTAACAAATTATATAATTAGTTATCCTAACTAACCCGTGCATTGCACGGGATACCAACTAATTAATTTAGTTTAAAAATAGGTGTTAAATTTGAACAAAAAAAAATGTATGTCGATGTACTTGCATGTCAATGATCTCTTTTTAAATTTCCCTATCCTTTGGGAGTTGGAAATTTTCATCGGTTATTAAAATAAAATACATATTTTTGGTATTAATTATACTTCAAAGTTTTTGGAGCAAATGCATTGAGCAATATATATGTATGTACTTTATACTTTCTTAATTATAGGTTTAATTAAATTATAGCATGCATGGATTTATTCTATTTCTAGTATTATGTTAATTCACAATTAATTTGGAGCTTCATAAATTGTTAACAGTACCACGTGATCAAAACTCAAACAGATACCTGCAGGAAGAAGGTTAGTCATGAACTTAATATGTACATTTTTCTTGTCATTAATGTTATATTGTTTAATTCTCTAGCTAGTTTACTTTTTTGAAAGCTAGCTAGCTTTTAATTTATATATGGACTATTATTTTCTTTCTATAATTGCAATTTGCAGGTTAGAAACTTGGAGGAAAGACATGGAAATCTCCTGCTTGACTTTGTAAGTTTAAGGAATTAAATAATGTTTTAATTCATTATTAATCATTAATTAGTTGTAATTTATTGTTTTTTAATGAATAAATTAAGGAAGCAAAATGCCAAATAGATCCAAGGTATGCATCAGTAGATGATGATGATAAAGGCTACGACGATTCAACGGTTTCATTTGCAAATGGAGTATCCAATCTTTATGCTTTTCACCTGCACCATAGTCTTCACCATGGAGCTGCTGCTGCTGCTGGATTTGGTTGCCATGACCTGCGCCTTGCTTGAGTAGGTCACAAGTCCTTTTTTTTTTAAATTATATATCTACTAGTATAATGTTTGCTTAATTATCAGAACCAAAACATATATATTCTGGTGAATTCTCTCTTCTTCAACGGATTATTTATGTTTGGTTTTGTAATATTTTGGGATATATATATGGTTTTAATTATAAAAGTTGCTATGTTTGTTTGAGTTAATTAATTATGATTTTTCTCTTCCACGTTTAGTTAAAGAACGTGAGAATTTTTATTGTGCTTGCTCTATTATTATATATGACCCATTAATATATATATATATATATATGAGAAATGATTCATAGCAGTATTTGTTATATATATAAATTGAAAGAATAATATCATATCCGTCCATTATATAAATCAATGGCCCAGATTAAAAAATAACACTGCTCATATGCTATTTCGTCTGGCGTACTCTGAATTTAAAAATTGACATACGCTAGTTCGTCTAGTGGATCCAAATAAAATTACAGAAGGAATTCTGGTCAATGAATTAACCTGCTGTGACCTCGCTGGCCACAGATGCTGATCAATAGGCTTCGAATTCTCTATATGATCCCTCACCGGCGTAGCTGCCTTCCTCCTCTCAGGAGTACCTTTCCTCCCATTACCCAAATTCCCCACCGGTGCCGGCTTCGCCTTACTAATTGGAAGTGAAAACGACTCTCCTTGAAACGAAACGGACAAACTCCTCATCGAATTCACCAACAGTTTCGCCGTCGCAGAAATCTCACCCGCATTGCCCGGCGTACTCGGCCGCGGAGTTGCCGGTCGCCTCCGCTCCACCGATTGAGACCTCTTTATCACCGCCGGGACCGGAGTCGAAGCAACCGTTCGCGACACAACCGGCGACGGAAAACGCCTCGGTGTGGAATTGAAAGACTAAGAATACGAAGACGAGGTAGCTGAAGACGACGTCGTTGAGGATGAAGAAGTATAGGACAAATACCTAGAATTCCTTCTGTAATTTGATTGCCGTTTCTGTAATATACCAAATGGGTTTGATTGACTATTGGCTGGGTTTTTCGGTGCGGATCCGCTAGACGAACTAGCTTATGTCAATTTTTAAATTCAGAGTACGCTAGACAAAATAGCATATGGACAGTGTTATTTTTTAATCTGGGCCATTAATTTATAGAATGTACGGATATGATGTTATTTGTTCAATTTACATCCATAGCAAATACTTGTTATGAATCATTTCCTTATATATATATATATATATATATATATATATATATATGCTTTTGCACTTCTCTTAATTACAAAACAAATTAACTTCAAGCTTGAAATTATCAGGTAATGGATTCTAGAGACAAATTAATTTCAAGCTTGAAATTATCGGGCAATTGATTCTAGAGACAAATTAACTTCAAGCTTGAAGTTATCAGGCAATGGATTCTAGAGACAAATAAATTATTTGTCATATCATTGATTTCTGAAGTTGTATTATCAATTAAACGTAATCAGAAAAAATTAAAAATTTAATCCCTTAATTAAAAAAAATTGAGAATACAATCCCTAAAGTGAAAAAAATTAAAAATTTAATCCACTATTTGAAAAAATTGAAAAGACACTCCTAAAATGAAAAAAAAAATAAAAATTCATGATATTAATCCATATTTAAGCCTAGTTTAATAAAGTTATAAATGTTAATTCAATATTCCATTTAAAAAATTGTTCGCAATATGTAATATATTAATTTATGTACTTTTTTGCCCTTTATATACGGTAAGTCCGTATTTTAATACGGTCCAACGCTTATTTCGACATTATACTGACCAACACATGCATAATTCCGATCATTTTTTGTCAAAAATTGTAATTAAGGTCGACATTGTAAGTAATTGGGTACTTGATCTATTAATTTGTAAGCCTAATTATTTTTGGGGCTAAACTATAAATTTAATGATACTTTGTGTAATAAAAATATATTTAACCATGTTAAAATATTAATTATGAAAAACAAAAAAAAAAGAATTTTAAAATTTGGTAAAGTAAGTAATTAGTATTACCAAATTTCTTTGGTAGACATATTATCGATTAACCATAAATAGATTGAGTCACCGCTTTTATATCTTTTATATGAATTATATATATATATATATGTTTGAGAAAAAATATTATTAAAATTGATATTTTTATATAATTTTCGATTACATATTTACATCTTTATGTGAAGGGATGATACGAAAATATCAAAACCTTATATAAAAATGATGTTCCCTAATTAATTCCTAATTTTGCTCGAAACCCTCTCTTTAACACTCCATCCTCAGTTGCATAAATAATTTATCATTCACTAGTTATGCAATAAGATGTGCATAATACATACATATACATATATATATATATATATATATATATATATATATATATATATGTGTGTGTGTGTGACTTTATTGAATCGAGTGACATAGATAAGACCACAAGTAAAGTAGTCAAAGAACAAAAATTTGTCATCCCAAGACATAAAAAGTGACATTTTGGGTTCAACATTTTCCAAAATATAAAATTCGTAAATTGTATTTTTGAAATTTATTGTTTTTAGACTATCTCAAACAATAGTAACAAAAAAAAAAAAACTTTAATTTAAAGTTTATTATCCTACGTGGTAATTTAAAAAACATTATTTATTTTTATATTTTGTACATCATCAGTCTTTTTAATTCAATGAGTTATACATCAAACAAAATAAATGTGTTTAAAAAAAGAAAATGAGATTGCATATTTGAAAAGAGAATGAGGTTGTAGAATTGATGATTAAGATTGAAGAAGCTGTTGAAGATAATTTTTTTGATGTGACTCATTTATGAGTATCCCAAAGTGATTGAAGAGGCTTTGGAGATGTTTTTAAATAGGTGAATCACATCAGAAAAATTCTTTCAAACAGCCTCTTTAAACTGTCACGTACATCGACAAATATTATTATCGCTCTTCAAATTTGCAATCTCCGTCTCACTCTTCAAATCTACACTTAAAGTCTAAAAATATTTATTACGCTTGATGGGTTTGATGTATAGCTCACTGATGAGACACAAAATATAAAAGTAACAAATAATAATCTTCAAATTGCCACATAGATCAACAAAAATTAATTTAAAAATTTTATTATGCTACTACTTTTGAAGATGCTCTACAAATAACAAATAAAGATGAAATAAAGTAACAAAGCTGTTATAAAACTATAGCAAAGCATATAAAGATATTCTTATAATTGCATAAATTTAGAGAGGATAAGTAAGAGATAAAGAGAGAAAAATCTTTCAGAGAAAATTCTCTATTCTTTCCTTCATCTTCATTTCCTTATATAGGCAACTCAGAGGAGGAAACTCACGGGGGAAAGAAGAAAGGGGGGGGTCACGGAAGGGAAAGGGACAAAGTGATGGAAGTCACGGGTTAGGAGGGAATCTTTTTGTATAACACTTCCCCTGATTCCCTATGATAGAAGATTATGTCTCATTAAAAAGCTTGTTAAGAAAATCCAGTGGGAAAAACTTAACGAAGGGAAAAAGAGTACATATCTTTTACATAAATATCTTAATTGACTGTCTCGTTAAAACCTTGTCAGAAAAAACCCATTGTTATAAAAATCGTGACTAAGGAAAAAGAGTACAGTCTTCCCCTCAAAAGGAATTCATTACTTGATGAAATGTTGTCATAAGTCTTTCAGTCGACACATTCAGATCTTTTTTCGAAGTTTTGCAAACGTTGCATTTGGTAGCGACTTTGTGAATAAGTCGGCTAGATTATCACATGATCGAATTTGATGCACATCTATATCACCCTTCTTTTGTAACTCATGTGTGAAGAAGAATTTAGGTGAAATGTGTTTTGTTCTATCTCCCTTGATATACCCTCCTCTTAGTTGAGCAATACATACAGCGTTATCCTCATACAGAATTGTAGGAATGTCTTTGATTGATGGTAATCCACATGATTTTTGAATATGCTGAATAATTGACCTCAACCAAACACACTCTCTGCTTGCTTCATGTATAGCGAGAATATCTGAGTGATTTGAAGATGTAGCTGTCATAGTTTGCTTTGTGGATTTCCTGGATATAGCTGTGTCACAATATGTAAATACATAACCTGTTTGTGATCTTCCATTGTGTGGATCTGATAAATATCCTGCATCAGCATATCCAACCAATTGTGTGACGCCCCCAAAATTAGGTATACGTCACCCATCTTGGATCGCCACTTACATGGTACATAAATTCAAATACAACTTACTAATATAACTGTCGTGTACAATACGACATAAACTGTGAGTTTGAATACAAATATTGTCTACTAGATATTATACAAACTCAAAAGGAGTCCTCATTACAACTATTATCACACTATTTCACAGAATAGTGAGGACTACTTATGGCGCCCCCAAAATAGGTATACATCACCTATTACGAGTTGTCGATACATGAATGTAAACAACTACAACTTTATTATTACAACAAGAAAAAGCGTGAGTTTGAATACAAATATTATCTTCTGACAATATCTATACTCAAATAAATCCTCATCACATTTATTGATACATTATTTTAAAAAATGGTGAGGACTACTAAACAATCCTTTCTAAAACCTTCATTCCATACCCAGGCTTCGTACTTTCGCTATATTCTCGCCTCCACGAGAAAAATGGAACAAAAAGGAAAAGGGTGAGCTCAACTAGCTTTCAATAAAGAATATATTATGACTAAGATAATATACAACAAATTATCATTAGTCTTCAACAGGGAAAAATATAATAGAATCTGATAGACAACAAATTTTAAATCAATATTATGTGAAATAATAATTCATTAGAAGAGTTAAGTAGAGAATGCAAACTACTATCTTCTATGTATGAATTTAAAAGTTCATCGCTCTATCTTTTATCCTGTAACATCAATCAATATACATCTGAATCAAATATTCATCTTTGCACTACTGGGCCAAAGATATTCATCATTAATTAATATTCATTTAAACACTGTTCATCTTTGCACTACGGGCCAAAGATATTCTTCGAAATCATTCATCTTTTTACTGAAGCCAAAGATATTCTTAAGAAATCATTCATCTTTTGCACTCTGAGGCAAAAGATATTCTTAAGAAATCATTCATCTTTGCTACTACGGCCAAAGATATTCCATAATATCATCATTTAAGACCGAGGATGATGAAAATATTTTTTTTTTTTTAAAAGCGAATCCGGTGAAACAAAATGACAAGGATTAAGGATTAAGGATTCGTACTTGGTTTTATCCACGTCCAAAAATACCTCAAAAATAATCATAGTGGTGTAAAATTCAAGAATGATCAAAACATGGATACAATCGAGTTAGTATCCGAATAGATGTTTTGAACGAAAAGAAGAAATTTTATTTTTCTATTGAATAATCAGTATCGTGAATAGTCAGATATCGTGAATAGTGTCGTATCGTGAATAGTAACTCAGACACCAAAAGATAGAAATTTCACAAAAAACATCTTCACGCTTCATGAATAGTACTCGTGAATAAGAACTCGTGAATAAGAACTTCATGAATAGTAACTCGTGAATAGTAACTCATGAATAAGTAACTCATGAATAAGTAACCCGACATGAAAAAGTTCCAAATTTGATAAAAACTTCAGATCAACATTTCAAAGATAATGATATTGAAGAAATAATATCATTTGAGAAGAAAATAACATCCACTTACCTCGAAAGATCAAGATCTTCTAGCTAGAATCTGGGGTATAGCTATATGAAGGAACTTGCATCGTCTAGCAATACTCAAAGTATACTCAAAATACTCACAAGAATACGCTCGATAATATAGAGAGAAAACTTGATTTACGGTGTGATTTTCAATTCTAACCTAAGCACCTTATTTATAGGAAAATCTTTAGAACACCAAAGCGAAAAAATTTAATAAAATAATAATATTTCTTAAAAATATTCAAGCCCACCTTAGAAATCTGATTTCAGATCATTTATAACACATGTGAGCCACTCAATTACAACAAAAAACGTTTTTCTTACAAAAATATTTTAAACTCCCAAAATTAATTATTTGAGCTTGAACTTCAATAATTCATAATAAATAGCCCTTTCATCGAAAAATTCGAATCTCGTGAGTTTTTATAGGAATTTCAATTCTCTACAACTTTGCGAGAAGAAAGTTTTTCCAAATTCCAAATAGAAATTGACCAAAATCCACTAACTAGCGATTTTACAAAGTATAATCAAATTTCATCGAATAAATGGGGTCCACCGACATGTTTAACATGTTTTAAACATTTATTGCAACAAAAATACTCTTCCTCCTCGTATACTCATATATCCCACATTCGTTGTAAAAATATCACCGTTAATATATTATTAAAATAATATATTTAAATGAATTATTTTATCGTAAAAAGATAAAATATTAATTTTCAACAATTGTCATTTTAAAAATTTTCTCCATCTATATCCACATAAAATCAATATTTTCCTCATCATATAAATCAATAATTAATTATTCACAAATAATATTACGAGATCACAATATTGACAACCAGTGCGGTTCCTGGAAAGAGGGGCTTTCAATAAGAATTTCTTCTTCTTGGTAGCGCAATTAGGTGACCAAACCTCTCCTTAGATGTAACTTTCTAGACATTGCCAATAATGTTATCTAATAATATTATTCAGATAATATGAATTATTGCTTCGATAATGAAAAATCTTGTGTAATGTGATTATTGAACAACAATGATATAAAATATCAACGCAAAATTATTAACTCAATAAAATAATGAGCGAAGAATTCTCGTAACCATTATTGAGTAGTGCCTCTTACGTAAGAATCAATAATTGGTGCAATACTGGTGCTACTTGTTCAACAACGCGTATTAGTGTGTTTTAACCACCGAGAGTATTCCAACAATGATAATTTGTAAATAACTACTGGCATTATTTAAAAACAACTTATATTTGTCGTTTTCTTCATCCAATCGCTTTCAGTTATGGGGCCCACACACATGGCTTTTATTTGTCGTCATGAATATTCCCCGATAAGATCGAATATTCCACGACCAAACGAATATTCCCATTTATAATGAATATTTTATAACCACTTTGCTTATTTTGAAATATTTGCGTATTTAACCCTTAACTATCCACATTAATCAAATCAACCTTTACTATTTCAAAATAATAAATAAAGGAAATTCCTTTTTATTTAAAAATTTAGAGGTCTTACAACCTCCCTCCTTATGAAATTTCGTCCTCGAAATTGACGTCGTACTGGTGTTTGAAAAGGTGAGGATACCTCGCTTTCATTTCCGCTTCCATTCCTCATTTCATTTCTCTATAGCATGATTCCTCCACAAAACTTTAACTTGTGGTATGACCTTTCTTGGCGTAGGACATGCTCCTTTCTATCCAAGATCTTGACGGTACCTCCTCATACGTTAAGTCTTCTGGCTATCTCGTCCTGGTTCTAACTTCAATAACGTGGTTCGGGTCTTTCACATATTTACTGAAATACGGATATGTGAAACACATTATGAACACGAGACATACTTTGAGGTAACGCAAGTCTATAGGCTACATTTCTACTCGGTCAAGAATTTGAAATGGACCAATAAATCGTGGATTGAGCTTTCCTCTCTTCCCAAATCTTGTAACTCCTTCCATGGAGCAACTCGCAACAATACATGATCCCTACATTAAATTCCACGTCCTTTCAATGAAGATCCGCATAACTCTTTTTGGTCGATTTTGTGCCGCTTTGTATCGTTGTCGAATCATTTGGATCTTTTCGGTGATCATACACGTCTTAACTTTCGGGTCCCAACAATGTTGCTTCACCCACCTCATCCCAACATATTGGAGAACGACATTTTCGTCCATATAATGCTTCAAATGGAGCCACACCTATACTTGCACGATAAGCTGTTGTTGTAGGAGAATTCCACCAATGGTAAATACTTATCCCAACTACCCTTGAAGTCTAGGACACGAGTCTTAATAAATCTTCAAGAGTTTGAATAGTCCTCTCTGATTGTCCGTCCGTTTGGGGGATGGTATGCCGAACTAAATCGCAAATCGTGCCCATAGCTTTTTGCAAGCTAACCCAAAATCTTGAAGTGAATCTTGGGTCACGATCCAAACTATGGATACAGCATGCCATGCAACCTCACAATCTCATTCACGTCACATCTTAGCAAGAAGCGTTCAAGGAATAAGTCTCCGTATCGGCAAGAAATGAGCGGACTTGGTTAATCTATCAACAATAACCCAAATAGCATTGATGCCTTGAGAAACCGTAGGAAGACCCGTAGAACGAAATCCATGGTAATGTGTTCCCACTTCCATTTCGGAATCTCAAGTGGTTGAAACGGACCCTTAGGTACTAGATGCTCCGCTTTACACGTTGACAAGTTAAACACATTGAGATAAACTTTGCAATCTCTCTCTTCATATTGTTCCACCAAAATGTATGTCAAGATCACGATACATTTTAGTACTTCCGGATGGATTGCAAATGGCGTGTTGTGCCTCCATCATAATCTTGTACTTCAAATCGAGTCGTTAGAACACAAAGTCTAGAGTGGACTCGAAGTATTCCTTCTTCATCAATTCTCGCCCTAATAGCTCCTTCTTGTACTTTCTTCTTCATACGCATCATCAAGATGGGTGGGTGGCTTGAAAGCGACCTTAACTTTTCTATTAAAGTTGGCTCTGTCATATACTTGACATCATCACACTCGTTCTCTTGCATATGATCTTCTACTTAACGCGTCGGCTACCACGCGTTAAACTTTACCGGATGGTATTGAATAGTGTGGTCGTAGTCTTTCAATAGTTCGAGCCAACGTCATTTAGCGTGTTGAGTTCTTTTTGAGTGAAGAAATATTTAAGGCTTTTATGGTGCGAATATATCTCCACTTTCTCCCCATATAGATAGTGCCTCCATATTTTTAGCGCAACACCGCCGCTTGACTCTAGATCATGGTAGGATAATTCCTCTCATACTCTTTAAGTTGTCGCGAGGCATGGCTATGACTTTCCCACGTTGCATGAGAACACACCCTAACCCTTTGCACGAAGCATCGTTTAGATAACAAATCCATCCGAACCAGGATGGTATTGTTAGAACAGTCTTAAAATAAGTCTCCTCTTAAGCTCTTGGAAACTTTTCTCGCGTTCTTCGCTCCAAGCGAATTTTGTATCCTTCCGAGTTAGGCGAGTTAATGGAGTAGCGATTCGAGAAAACCCTTCCACGAATCTCCGATAATAACCACTAAGCCCAAAAGCTACGTGCTTGATCCAACTTGGTTGCTCCCAACTTTGTATTGCTTTCAATCTTGCCGGATCAACAGATACTCCATGTTTTACACACCACGTGCCCAAGGAATGCTACTTCCTCGAGCCGAACTCGCATTTCTTCAATTTGGCATATAGTTGGTTTTCACGAAGCCTTTGGAGTACCGACTTCAAATGGTGCTCATGATCTTCACGGCTTTTGGAATATATGAGGATGTCATCAATAAAGACAACAACGAATTGATCCAAATATTCCTTGAATACTCGGTTCATCATATCCATGAAAGCCAGCGAGGAGCATTAGTCAATCCGAAAGACATGACTAAGAATTCATAATGCCCGTCTGGAGTTCTAAAGGCGGTCTTTGGAATATCCTCGATTCTAATCTTGGTGATGATATCCGAATCGAAGATCGATTTTTGAAAAGAATTGTGACCCTTTGCAATTTGGTCAAACAAGTCATCAATACGAGGTAAAGGATACCTATTCTTGATGGTGACATGGTTCAATTCCCCGATAGTCAATACAAAGTCGCATACTCCCGTCTTTCTTCTTTACAAATAAAACAGAGAGCACCCCAAGGAGATGTCTTAGTAGCGAATGAAACCGATGTCCAACAATTCCTCAGTAGTTGGACCTTTAACTCCCCAATTTCAATAGGAGCCATTCGATATGGGGTTTTAGAAATGGGCTTTGTACCGGGTTCAAGATCAATAAAATTCAACTTCACGTTACGGGGTGGCCGGGAAGTTCTTGAAATACATCGGGAAAGTCAATAACAACAGGAATATTATTCAAATTTGACGTGTCTTTATTCAAATCCATAACATGGGCTAAGAAAGCTTGACATCCGTTTTCAATTTTCGAATAGCTTTATGATTAGATATGATAGTGATTGATTTTAATGGTTTAGTTGCTTGAATTAAATAACAGTTGGGTTGGTTAGGAATATGAAAACTAACAACCTTACGAAAACAATCAATTTTGGCATGATGAGTAGTTAACCAATCAATCCCTAAAATCACATCAAAAGCAAGTATCTTTAAAGAGATAAGGTCAACGGGTAAAGGTAATGGTGCCAACTTGAATCAAACAAGATTTATAAATGGGATGTGATGAAAGTTTCTCTAACGGAGTTTCCACAGATAGGTCAAAGTCTAATTTCTCCTGAGTCAAGTTTAAGCGTTGAGCACATGCAGGAGAGATAAATGAATGGGTAGCACCGGTGATCGAAGTAAGGTATAAACTTCGCAAGAATTTATAAATAGCTTACCCGTGATCACCTCGTTTGGGTTCTCGCATTATGACCGATCACAAACAAACGCTTCTTCCGGAATCGTTGACTTTGACTTTTACGAGACGATCTTTTGAGTCACCGTCCCCGTTGAACTAGGTTTCGCCACTGCGTCTGATCTCGGCGATATGTCCTTCCTTTCCACAATTATAGCATACCTTGAACTGTGTGGGCGGTTTGGTGATATGTCCCTCTTTTCGCATTTGTAGTAGCATATGGCCGGTGGTCGTTCTCCTCCACCCAGAACCGGTTGTTGCTTGACTGCTTTATCGTCTTCACATGGTCGTTGTTAAATCTCCTCTTTTAAAATCTCCTCCCGACTCGCTTCTTCTATTTTCGTGGCCGCTATGATTACCACCAGAGTGGTAACCATTTCTCATCCGTCTTTTTTTCTCCGCAGTTATCATTATTACATTGATCGCTATCTCGATACGATCCTGGTTGTGGTCCTCAATTGTTAGTACTTTCGTTATCTCGCCTCAAATAATTGAGCCACATGCTTACAACATCCCCGAATAAAGAGAAAATTTATGAGAAATGAGATATTTTGGCGTATCTTGGGTTTCAAACCTCTAAGAAACATCCGCGTCATCTTTGTAAGACCAAAATTTTTTAAATAAAAGGAATTTCCTTTATTTATTATTTTGAAATAATAGTAAGGGTTGATTTGATTAATGTGGATAGTTAAGGGTTAAATCATGAATATTTCAAAATAAGCAAGTGGTTATAAAATATTCATTTTTGTCGGGAATATTCGTTTTGGTAAGTGGAATATTAAATCTTTGTCGGGGAATATTAAATGACCAGTAGCGACCATGTGTGGGGCCCATAACTTGAAATCGATTGGATGAGGAAAAGCAACAAAGTTTGGGTGGTTATAAATAGCGGCAGTAGTTATTCTGAATTAAGGCATTTGGAATACCCGTGGTTAAAATCTGATGTCTGGCGTGGTTGCACAAAGATGGCACCTGCGGTATTACGATATTGTTGAATTATTGATCCTTACGTAAGAAGGCCTTTTCTCAATAATTTTCACGATGAATTCTTGTTCGATATTTTATTTTATTGATTCATAATTCTTTGCGTTGATATTTTATATTATTGTTGTTCAATAATTGTCACTTTGCACATTATCTCCATTATCGGATCAATAATTCATATTATTTGAATAATATTATTAGATAACATTATTGGCAATGTCTAGAAAGTTACATACAGGAGAGGTTTGGTCACCTAATTGCGGCGCGATGAGAGAGATCCTTATTGGAAAGCCCCTCTTTCTGAGGAGCGGCTGGTTGTCATAATTGTGATTACGTAATATTATTTATGAATAATTAATTATTGATTCATATGATAAAGAAATATTTATTTTATGTGGATATAAATGATGGATTTATTTATGTGGTTATAAATGAAGAAATTATTGTTGAGGTGTTCTATCGATATTTTACCAGTTGGAGGTATTAAAAATTAAATCGGGGTTTTGAGATATATTGCGGGGTTATAATTTTTAATCCGAGATTTGGATTGTAGTAATTTTTGGGTATGTTATACATACATAAGTTGAGTATATGTCCACAAATTTTGAACCGTTAAAAATTCACGAATGATTTGTTATGAATTTTAAGAGGTGTCGATTCGGAAATTGGGTTTATAATTGATTTTGGTGGAAAATTCTAGAATTGAGTGGGCCCCACTTGTGGTTGGTGAAGAAATGTGCTGAATTTTATTTCAAATGTGGTGGGTGGGAATAGTAGCGAGTAAAAGCCATCGGTGGCAGTCAAGTCTTGGGTAATTAACATTTTCTATAAATAGAAATTTAAGTTAGAATTGAAAATCACACGAAAACAAAGTTTTCTCTCTTTCTCTCTCTATATTATTGAGCGTATTTTGTGAGTATTTAGATACTTTGAGAGTTCTTTGTTCGATCTGAAGTTTCATTCGACATCACTTGACCTTTCCTTAGAAATCTTGACTCTTTGAGGTAAGGGATGTTATTTTCTTCTCAAATGATATTATTTCTTGATATCATTATCTTTGAAATATTGGTTGGAACTTTTATCAAATTTGGAACTTTTTCATGTCGGGTTACTATTCATGAGTTCTTATTCACGAGTTACTATTCATGAGTTACTATTCACGATTCTTATTCACGAGTACTATTAATGAAAGCGTGAAGATGTTTTTTGTGGAATTTCTATCTTTTGGTGTCGGATTCTACTATTCATGTATCTGATCTTATTTACGTGTCTGGCACTATTCACGATATCTGACACTATTCATAGAAAATAAAAAAATTTCTTCTTTTGTCCAAAATATCTATTACGGATACTAGCTTTGATTGTATCCATATTTTGATCATTCTTGAATTTTACACCACTATGATTATTTTGAGGTATTGTTGGACATGGATAAAACAAAGTACGAATCCTTAATCCTTAATCCTTGTCATTTTGTTTCCTTTGGATTCGTTCTTTAAAAATATTTTCATCATCCTCGGTCTTAAATGATGATATTATTGAATATCTTTGGCTTTGTAGTGCAAAGATGAATGATTTCTGAAGAATATCTTTGGCTTTTAGTGCAAAGATGAATAGGTGTTTAAATGAACATGGCCATTGTGATGAATATCTTTGGCACTAATTAGTGTTTAAATGAGTGATGAATATCTTTGGCCTTTAGTGCAAAGATGAGCAGTGTTGAGATGAACATGGCCGATTGATGAATATCTTTGGCTTTGTAGTGCAAAGATGAATATTTGATTTGAGATGAATAATTGATTGATGTTCTGGGGATAAAATATTGATGATGGGCGTTAAATTCATAGATTATAGTAGATTTCATTCTCTACGTAACTCTTCTATGAATTATTATTTCAATTCTGAATAATATTGATCTGAAACTTGTTGTCTATTGTATTCTATCGATTTTTTCCTGTTGAAGACTAACGATAATTTGTTGTATATTATCTTAGTCATAATATTCTTCTTTGGGCTAGTTGAGCTCACCCTTTTCCTTGTTGTTCCGTTTTTCTTCTCAGGGAGGCGAGAATATAGCGAGTACGAGTCGGGGTATGGAATGAAGGTTTTAGAAAAGAGTTGTTTAGTAGTCCTCACCATTTTTGTAAAATAATGTATCAATAATTATGATGGGGATTTATTTGCGTGTGGATATTGTCTAGATGGCAATATCGTATTTAAACTCATGATATATATTGTCGTATTTCACGACGACATTTGTATTATTGAAGTTGTAGTTTGCTTCTTGTACCATGTATTTGGCGACTCAGAATGGGTGTTGTGTATACCTTTTTGGGGCGTCGCGATTAATATCAGTATAAGTAAAAGCCCCGAGCCTCTCATTTGTGACTTCGTTGATGGGGATGCACCGCCGGACTCTCCGTGGGGACGCCTTCGATTATGGTGGCAAACCGATAGAGTATCAATGTGAGGTCTTGACCTGAAGTTGGTGTCCGAGTCACGATTAGTATCGAGCTTAGGGATATGATCTCTGGCGAGATCGGGAATAGAACTAGGAGGGAGAGCGAGTAAATCCTTCGCTAGTGTGTCCTACCTAAACTTATTTGTTAGTTGGTCGATATATAGGGATATTATGTGATTGATTTCCTTAATTAACCCTTGTTTTATGGCGATGTTTGAGAATGTCGTTGAGAATATTAATAGTGGAGTAAATGAGGCCAGTGGAGATGCATGTCTTTCACCAACGAGGAGAAGCGTCTGCAGCGGTGGCAATGTTCCTCCTGTGAACAACACCACTTGGCGAGATGAGGAATGAGGGGATGTTTAGAAGTTTTTTGCGGTTCATGCAAAATCGGACGAGGAGACTTCGTGTTCAAAATCTGAGGAGATGATGATAGCATTCACGGGTGGTCACGACCGAAAGTTCAAAGAGTTGGGACCACCGAATTTAAGGAAAGCCGATCCGATCATGGCGGAAACATGGGTCAAACAAATTACCAAGATATTCGATGTCTTGGGATGCGGAGAAACGAAGGTTCCATTCGCTACCTTTATGTTAAAAGTGGCGGGCGATTCTTGGTGGGAATCGTGAAGCGTACCCATCCATTACACTTTCGGCGTGTCGTGGGAGGCGTTTGAAGCAGTTCAATGACAAGTACTTCCACGAAAGTATTAAATCGTATGAAGGAAGTGGAGTTTATTAGGCGGAGCGAAATAACATGGCGGTGTCCCAATCTGGCGAAGTTTGCGGAGTTATCGAGTTTTCACCTCATTTGGTGGAGAATGAGGAGCGTATATGACGCGGATGTTTCTTAGAGGTTTGAAACCCGGCGTCGTCGATATCTCATTTCTCATAAATTTTCTCTCTATTCGGATGTTGTCAGCGGGGCTCGATTGTTAGGCGAGATAACGAAATACGTTCAACCGAGGGTCCATAACCGAGGATTATCTTGAAGATAGTAGTCAACAAAATAACGATAACCGGTGGAGAAAGAAGAATACGGACAAAGGCGGTAACCACTCTGGTGGTAATCGTGGCCATGAAAATAGAAGAAGCGAGTGGGAAGAGATTTTAAAAGAGGAGATTCAACAACGACCATGTGAAGGCGTCGGCCCGATAACAACCGGGTTCGAGGAGGAGAAAGACCATCGGTCGTATATATGTTACAAATCTTGGAAAGAGGGACATATCATTGAAGCCCACCTAGCAGTTTAAGGTATGTTATAATTGTGGAAAAGAAGGACATATCGCTCGAGATTATGCGATATCAAAACCCGATCCGGCGAGAATGGTGACTCGAAAGGATGTCCCGAGAAAAGTCAAAGTCAGCGGTTCTTGGAAGGCGTTTGTCGTGGTTTGGTCAAAATCTGAGGAACCCGAGCGAAGTTAGCACGGGTTAGTTAATTATAAATTCTTGCGAAGTTTATACCTTACTAGATCTGGGTTCTACCCATTCTTTTATCTCTCTTTGCTTTGCGCTCAACGTTTGAACTTGACTACGGAGAAATTAGACTTTGACCTATTTATGGAGACTCAGTTAGGAAAAAACTTTCATTACATCCGTTGTTTAAAAATCTTGCTTGATTCAAGTTGGCACTATCACATTACTGTTAACCTTATTTCTATAGAGATATTTACTTTTGATGTGATTTTAAGGTTAACTACTCATCATACCAAAATTGATTACTTTAAATAAGGTTGTTAGTTTTCATACTCCTAAGACACTTTGTTATTCGAATTCGAGCAATCAAACCATTGAAGTCAAACATTTTCATATCAAGCCATGAAGTCATTCGTTTATTACGGATGTCAAGTTTTCTTAGTCCATGTTATGGATTTGAATAAAGACACGTCGATTTGAATAATATTCTTGTTGTTATTGATTTTCCCTGGCGTATTTTCTGAAGAATTTTTCTTGGCTTACTCCCAAAGCGATATTAAATTTTGTATCGAATTTGAACCCGGTACAAAACTCATTTCTAAAATCTCATATCGAATGGCTCTATTGAACTTCGAGTTAAAAATTCAACTATAAATTTGGTACCTAAGCCTTTATCTTGTGACTTCCTTTGTGGAATTCACCTGCCGAACTCTCTACTGTGGGGGCGTCGTATTAGATGCGATAGTAAAGCGATAGGTGTCATTGTGATGTCTTATCCAAGATTGGGATATGAGTCGCGATTTGAGAGCAACCTAAGTCGATGTCGAAATCGTAGCTTTCTGAGGCTTAGTTGGTTATTATCGGAGGATATTCTCGAAACACTATTCCATTATCGCATTGCCCGACTTCGTAGAGATACAAAATTCGAATGGAAGCAAGGAATGTGGGAAGAGCTTGAAGAACTCAAGAGAGACTCATTTCAAACGACATGTTACGACCATGCCATCTGGAAAAACGTGGTAGTGGTACGTGTTTAGTAGAAGATCGTATCTGAATCTGAGTGCGATATTGTCAAAGACTAATTTACATATAATTTACAAATAATAGAGATGGAGATGAAAACTCTAGGTACCCACGTGATGATATCTGAGTATAATCGACTTTAATCGATAAAGTTAAAATTGCTCGAGCCACCGGCCGGAGAGGCGATCGTATGAAGAAGAAAGTACTGAAGGAGCTATTAGGGCGAGAATTGATGAAGAAGGAATACTTGAGTCCACTCTAGACTTTGTGTTCCTAACGACTCGATTTGAAGAACAAGATTATGATGGAGGCACACAATACACCATTTGCAATCCATCCTGGAAGTACTAAAATGTATCGTGATCTTGACATACATTTTGGTGGAATAATATGAAGAGAGATTGCAAAGTTTATCTCGATGTGTTTAACTTGCCCGGCGTGTAAAGGCGGAGCATCTAGTACCTAAGGGTCCGTTGCAACCACTTGAGATTCCGGAATGGAAGTGGGAACACATTACCATGGATTTCGTTCTGGGTCTTCCTACGGTTTCTCGAGGCATCAATCTTATTTGGGTTATTGTTGATAGATTAACCAAATCTGCTCATTTCTTCTTGGAAATCACGGAGACTTATTCCCTTGAGCGTCTTGCTAGTATATGCGTAAATGAGATTGTGAGGTTGCATGGCATGCACTGTATCCATAGTTTGAATAGTGACCCAAGATTCACTTCAAGATTTTGGGTTAGCTTGCAAAAAAGCTATGGGCGCAGTTTGCGATTTAGTTGACATACCATCCCCAAACGGATGGGCAATCGAAAAGGACTACTCAAACTCTTGAAGATATATTAAGACTACATGTCCTGAACTTCAGGGTAGTTGGGATAAGTATTTACCATTGGTGGAATTTGGTGTAGGGATCATGTATTATTGCGAGTTGCTCCATGGAAGGGAGTTACAAGATTTGGAAAGAGGAAAGCTCGATCCACGATTTATTGGTCCATTTCAAATTCTTGGCCAGAGTAGGAAATGTAGCCTATAGACTTGCGTTACCTCAAGTATGTCTAAATGTTCATAATGTGTTTCACATATCATACTTAAATAAATATGTGAAAGACCCGAACCACGTTATAGAGTTAGAACCAGGACGAGATAGCCAGAAGACTTAACGTATGAGGAGGTACTGTCAAGATCTTGGATAGGAAGGAGCATGTCCTACAGTATGAAAGGTCATACCACAAGTTAAAGTTTTGTGGAGGAATCATGCTTTATAGAGAAATGACACGGGAATTAGAAAGCGGAAATGAAAGCGAGGTATCCTCACCTTTTGAAAAACACCAGAATCGTCATCGTCGATTTCGAGGACGAAATTTCATAAGGAGGGAGGTTGTAAGACCAAAATTTTTTTAAATAAAAGGAATTTCCTTTATTTATTATTTTGAAATAGTAAGGGTTGATTTGATTAATGTGGTTAGTTATGGGTAAAATCGCATAAATATTTCAAAATAAGCAGTGGTTATAAAATATTCATTGTTGTCGGGAATATTCGTTTGGTGGTGGAATATTAAATGCTTGTCGGGAATATTAAATGCAATGGTAGCGACCATGTGTGGGCCCATAACGAAAGCGATTGGATGAGGAAAACGACAAAGTTTGGGTGGTTATAAATAACTTGCGTGAGTTGTTATTCAAGAATTAAGGCCGTTGGAATACCCGGTGGTTAAAATCTGATGTCTGGCGTGGTTGCACAAGCAATACGGTATTATTGCAGTGATTGTTGAATTATTGATCCTTACGTAAGAAGGCACTACTCAATAATTTTCCACGATGAATTCTTGTTCAATATTTTATTTTATTGATTCAATAATTGCTGCGTTGATATTTTATATTATTGTTGTTCAATAATTGTCACTGCACATTATCTCCATTATCAGATCAATAATTCATATTATTTGAATAATATTATTAGATAACATTATTGGCAATGTCTAGAAAGTTCTGTCTAAGGAGAGGTTTGGTCACCTAATTGCGCGCCAGTAAGGAGAGATCCTTATTGGAAAGCCCCTCTTTCACAGGAGCGGCACGGTTGTCGTAATTGTGATTCTGTAATATTATTTGTGAATAATTAATTATTAATTCATATGATAAAGAAATATTTATTTTATGTGGATATAAATGATGGATTTATTTATGTTGTTATAAATGAAGAAATTATTGTTGAGGTGTTCTATCGGTATTTTACCAGTTGGAGGTATTAAAAATTAAATCGGGGGTTTGAGATATATTATGGGGTTATAATTTTTAATCCGACCGTTTGGATTGTGGTAATTTTTGGGTATGTTATACATACATAAGTTGAGTATATGTCCACAAATTTTGAGCCGTTAAAAATTCACGAATGATTTGTTATGAATTTTAAGAGGTGTCTCGATTCGGAAATTGGGTTTATAATTGATTTTGGTGGAAAATTCTAGAATTGAGTGGGCCCCACTTGTGGTTGGTGAAGAAATGTGCTGAATTTTATTTCAAATGTGGTGGGTGGGAATAGTAGCGAGTAAAAAGCCATCGGTGGCAAGTCGTCAAGTCTGCTGGTAAGGCTAACATTTTCCTATAAATAGAGGGCTAAGTTAGAATTGAAAATCACACGAAACAAAGTTTTCTCTCTTTCTCTCTATATTATTGAGCGTATTTTGTGAGTATTTAGATACTTTGAGAGTTCTTTGTTAGATCTACAAGTTTCATTCAAAGATCACTTGACCTTTCCTTAGAAATCTTGACTCTTTGAGGTAAGGGATGTTATTTTTTCTCAAATGATATTATTTCTTGATATCATTATCTTTGAAATATTGATCTTGGAACTTTTATCAAATTTGGAACTTTTTCATGTAGGGGTTACTATTCATGAGTTACTATTCACGAGTTCTTATTCATGAGTTACTATTCACGAGTTCTTATTCACGAGTACTATTAATGAAGCGTGAAGATGTTTTTTGTGGAATTTATCTTTTGGTGTCGGATTCTTATTCATGTATCACGGTCTTATTCACGTATCTGACCTTTATTCACGATATCTGACCTTTATTCATCGAAAAATAAAATTTCTTCTTTTAGTCCAAAATATCTATTACGGATACTAGCTTTGATTGTATCCATGTTTTGATCATTCTTGAATTTTACACCACTATGATTATTTTGAGGTATTGTTGGACATGGATAAAACAAAGTCGAATCCTTAATCCTTAATCCTTGTCATTTTGTTTCCTTTGGATTCGTTCTTTAAAAATATTTTTCATCATCCTCGGTCTTAAATGATGATATTATTGAATATCTTTGGCTTTGTAGTGCAAAGATGAATGATTTCTGAAGAATATCTTTGGCTGTAGTGCAAAGATGAGCAGTGTTTAAATGAACATGGCAAATATCTTTGATGAGATGAGCAGGTGTTTAAATGAACATAATAGGTGATGAATATCTTTTGGCCTTTAGTGCAAAGATGAGCAGTGTTGAGATGAACATGGCCGATTGATGAATATCTTTGGCACATAGTCTGCAAAGATGAATATTTGATTTGAGATGAATAATTGATTGATGTTCTGAGGATAAAATATTGATGATGGGCTTTATTAAATTCATAGATTATAGTAGATTTCATTCTCTACGTAACTCTTACATGAATTATTATTTCATTGCGAATATTGATCTGAAACTTGTTGTACATTGTATTCTATCAGTTTTTCCTGTTGAAGACTAACGATAATTTGTTGTATATTATCTTAGTCATAATATTCTTCTTTGGGCTAGTTGAGCTCACCCTTTTCCTTGTTGTTCCATTTTTTCTTCTCGGGGGCGAGAATATAGCGAGTCTTAGTCGGGTATGGAATGAAGGTTTTAGAAAAGAGTTGTTTAGTAGTCCTCACCATTTTTGTAAAATAATGTATCAATAATTATGATGGGGATTTATTTGCGTGTGGATATTGTCTAGATGGCAATATTTGTATTTAAACTCGCAGTATATATTGTCGTATTTCACACGACATTTGTATTATTGAAGTTGTAGTTTGCTTCTTGTACCATGTATTTGGCGACTCAGAATGGGTGTTGTGTATACCTATTTTGGGGGCGTCACACATACGTTCCTCATTCTCCACCAAATGAGGTGCAAACCTGGATAACTCGCAAACTTTGCCTCGTATTAAGACACACCGCCACGTGTTGTTTTGTTCCAATCGATGAACTCCACTTCCTTCATACGATGAACACTTTCGGAAAGTATTTGTCATTAAATAACTTCTGAAACGCCTCCCAAGACATGCCGAAAAGCGGTGGATGGGTACGCTTCACGCAGACTCCCACCAATGAGTCTGCTGCGCCCACTAACATAAAGGTGGCGAATGGAACCTTCGTTTCTTCGCATCCCAAGACATCGAATATCTTGGTAATTTGTTTGACCCATGTTTCCGCCGTGATCGGATCGGCTTTCCCTTAAATTCGTGGTCCCAACTCTTTGAAGCTTTGCATTTGTGACAACCCGTGAATTGCTATCATTTCCTCCTCAGATTTTGAACACGAGTCTCCTCGTCTGCGATTTTGCATGAATCGCAAAAACTTCTAAACATCCCTCGTTCATCATCTCGCTTTCGATGGTGTTGTTCACAGGAGGAACATTGCCACTGTTGCGTTCTCCTCATTGGTGAGTACAGCATCTCCACTCTGTCTCATTTCCATTGTTAATATTCTCGATTGACATTCTCAAATCATCGTCATAAAACAAGGGTTAATTAAGGAAATCAATATATCACATAATATCCCTATATATTGACCAACTAACAAATAAGCTTAGGTAGGACACACTAAGCGAAGGATTTACTCGCCTCTCCCCTCCTAGTTCTATTCCCCGATCTCCGCCAGAGATCATATCCTAAGCTCGATACCAACTGTGGCGCCCCCAAAATAGGTATACATCACCATTTCGAGTTGTCAATACATGGTACGAAACAACTACAACTTTATTATTACAACAAGAAACTGTGAGTTTGAATACAAATATTATCTTCTAGACAATATCTATACTCAAATAAATCCTCATCAAATTTATTGATACATTATTTTACAAAAATGGTGAGGACTACTAAACAATCCTTTCTAAAACCTTCATTCCATACCCCACTACGTGCTTCGCTATATTCTCGCCTCCCGAGAAAAATGGAACAAAAGGAAAAGGGTGAGCTCAACTAGCTCAAGAAAGAATATTATGACTAAGATAATATACAACAAATTATCATTAGTCTTCAACAGGAAAAATATAATAGAATCAATAGACAACAAATTTTAAATCAATATTCGCAATGAAATAATAATTCATTAGAAGAGTTAAGTAGAGAATGCAAACTACTATCTTCTATGTATGAATTTAAAAGTTCATCGCTCATCTTTTATCCCTGTAACATCAATCAATATACATCCGAATCAAATATTCATCTTTGCACTACGTGCCAAAGATATTCATCATTAATCATGTTCATTTAAACACTGCTCATCTTTGCACTACGGGCCAAAGATATTCTTCAATCATTCATTCTTTTTGCTTTTCTAGGTGCCAAAGATATTCTTAAGAAATCATTCATCTTTGCACTACAAAGCCAAAGATATTCTTAAGAAATCATTCATCTTTGCACTGTGCCAAAGATATTCCATAATATCATCATTTAAGACCGAGGATGATGAAAATATTTTTTTTTTTAAAAACGAATCCAGATGAAACAAAATGACAAGGATTAAGGATTAAGGATTAAGTACTTGGTTTTATCCACGTCCAAAAATACCTCAAAAATAATCATAGTGGTGTAAAATTCAAGAATGATCAAAACATGGATACAATCGAGTTAGTATCCGTAATAGATGTTTTGAACGAAAAGAAGAAATTTTATTTTTCTATTGAATAATCTGCAGATACGTGAATAGTCTCAGATATCGTGAATAAAGGCCGATATCGTGAATAGTAACTCCAGACACCAAAAGATAGAAATTTCACAAAAACATCTTCACGCTTCATTAATAATAGTACTCGTGAATAAGAACTCGTGAATAAGAACTCCGCTGAATAGAACTCGTGAATAAGAACTCATGAATAAGAAACTCATGAATAAGTAACCCCGATATGAAAAAGTTCAATTTGATAAAAACTTCAGATCAACATTTCAAAGATAATGATATTGAAAAATAATATCATTTGAGAAGAAAATAACATCCCTTACCTCGAAAGATCGAGACTTACTAGCTAGAATCTAGGTATAGTCTTTGAAGGGAACTTGCATCGCCTAGCAATACTCAAAGTATACTCAAAATACTCACAAGAATACGCTCGATAATATAGAGAGAAAAAACTTCAGCTTACGGTGTGATTTTCAATTCTAACCCAAGACCCTATTTATAGGAAAATCTTTAGAACACCAAAGCGTAAAATTTAATAAAATAATAATATTTCTTAAAATATTCAAGCCCACCTTAGAAATCTGATTTCAGATCATTTATAACACATGTGAGCCACTCAATTACAACAAAAAACGTTTTTCTTACAAAAAATATTTTAAACTCCCAAAAATTAATTATTTCGGAGCTTCGGAACTTCAATAATTCATAATAAATAGCCCTTTCATCAGAAAATTCGAATCTTGCGAGTTTTTATAGGAATTTCAATTCTCTACAACTTTGCGGAAGAAAGTTTTTCAAATTCCAAATAGAAATTGACCGAAATCCACTAACGAGGCGATTTTACAAAGCTATAATCAAATTTCGACCGATAAATGAGGTCCACCGACATGTTTAACATGTTTTAAACATTTATTGCAACAAAAATACTCTTCCTCCTCGTATACTCATATATCCCACATTCGTTGTAAAAATATCACCGTTAATATATTATTAAAATAATATATTTAAATGAATTATTTTATCGTAAAAAGATAAAATATTAATTTTCAACAATTGTCATTTTAAAAATTTTCTCCATCTATATCCACATAAAATCAATATTTTCCTCATCATATAAATCAATAATTAATTATTCACAAATAATATTACGTAATCACAATATTGACAACCAGTGCGCTTCCTCGGAAAGAGGGGCTTCCAATAAGAATTTCTTCTTCTTGGCGCCAAATTAGGTGACCAAACCTCTCCTTAGATGTAACTTTCTAGACATTGCCAATAATGTTATCTAATAATATTATTCGGATAATATGAATTATTGCTTCGATAATGAAAAATACTTGTAAATGACAATTATTGAACAACAATGATATAAAATATCAACGCAAAGAATTATTAACTCAATAAAATATCGAGCGAAGAATTATCGTAACCATTATTGAGTAAAGTGCCTCTTCACGTAAGAATCAATAATTGGTGCAATACCGTGTGCTACCTTCAACAATGCGTATTAGTGTGTTTTAACCACCGAGTATTCCAACAAAGATAATTGTGAATAAACTACTACGCCTGCTATTTAAAAACAACTTATATTTGTCGCTTTCTTCATCCAATCGCTTTCAGTTATGGGGCCCACACATGGTCATACTGTCAGCATTTAATATTCCCCGACAAGATTTAATATTCCACGACCAAACGAATATTCCCTGACGATAATGAATATTTTATAACCACTGCTTATTTTGAAATATTTGCGTATTTAACCCTTAACTATCCACATTAATCAAATCAACCCTTACTATTTCAAAATAATAAATAAAGGAAATTCCTTTTTATTTAAAAATTTGGAGTCTTACAACCTCCCTCCTTATGAAATTTCGTCCCTCGAAATTGACGTGACGTCGTTCTGTGTTTCAAAAGGTGAGGATACCTCGCTTTCATTTCCGTTTCCAATTCCCGGTCATTTCCTCTATAAAGATGATTCCTCCACAAAACTTTAACTTGTGGTATGACCTTTCATACGTAGGACATGCTCCTTTCTATCCAAGATCTTGACAGTACCTCCTCATCGTTAAGTCTTCTATTATCTCGTCCTGGTTCTAACTCAATAACGTGGTTCGGGTCTTTCACATATTTACGGAAGTACGCGATATGTGAAACACATTATGAACACGAGACATACTCGGAGGTAACGCAAGTCTATAGGCTACATTTCCTACTCTTAATCAAGAATTTGAAATGGACCAATAAATCGTGGATTGAGCTTTCCTCTCTTCCCAAATCTTGTAACTCCTTCCATGGAGCAACTCATGACAATACATGATCCCCTACATTAAATTCCACGTCCTTTCAATGAAGATCCGCATAACTCTTTTGTCGATTTTGTGCCGCTTTGTATACGCGTTGTCGAATCATTTGGATCTTTTCGGTGATCATACGTCTTAACTTCCGGGTCCCAACAATGTTGCTTCACCCACCTCATCCCAACATATTGGAGAACGACATTTTCGTCCATATAATGCTTCAAATGGAGCCACACCTATACTTGCTCGATAATCTGTTGTTGTAGGAGAATTCCACCAATGGTAAATACTTATCCCAACTACCCTTGAAGTCTCAGGACACGAGTCTTAATAAATCTTCAAGAGTTTGAATAGTCCTCTCGATTGTCCGTCCGGTTTGGGGATGGTATCTTAGAACTAAATCGCAAACTGCGCCCATAGCTTTTTTGCAAAGCTAACCCAAAATCTTGAAGTGAATCTTGGGTCACGATCCGAAACTATGGATACTGAGCATGCCATGCAACCTCACAATCTCATTCACGTCATATACTAGCAAGACGTTCAAGGAATAAGTCTCCGTGTCGGCAAGAAATGAGCGGACTTGGTTAATCTATCAACAATAACCCAAATAGCATTGATGCCTTGAGAAACCGTAGGAAGACCCGTGAATTGAAATCCATGGTAATGTGTTCCCACTTCCATTTCGGAATCTCAAGTGGTTGAAACGGACCCTTAGGTACTAGATGCTCCGCCTTTACACGTTGACAAGTTAAACACATCGAGATAAACTTTGCAATCTCTCTCTTATTGTTCCACCAAAATGTATGTCAAGATCACGATACATTTTAGTACTTCCGTGATGGATTGCAAATGGCGTGTTGTGTGCCTCCATCATAATCTTGTACTTCAAATCGTAGTCGTTAGAACACAAAGTCTAGAGTGGACTCAAGTATTCCTTCTTCATCAATTCTCGCTTAGGAATAGCTCCTTCTTGTACTTTCTTCTTCATACGCATCGCCTCGGGATTGGTGGCTTGAGCAACCTTAACTTTTTCTATTAAAGTTGGCTCTATCGTATACTTGACATCATCACACTCGCTCCTCGTGATATGATCTTCTACTCAACGCGTCATTTACCACGTTCGCTTTTACCAGGATGGTATTGAATAGTGTGGTCGTAGTCTTTCAATAGTTCGAGCCAACGTCATTGCCAGCATGTTGAGTTCTTTTTGAGTGAAGAAATATTTAAGGCTTTTATGGTCCGAATATATCTCCACTTTCTCCCCATATAGATAGTGCCTCCATATTTTTAAGCGCTTGAACGATCACGCTGCTTGACTCTAGATCATGAGTAGGATAATTCCTCTCATACTCTTTTTAAGTTGTCGCGAGGCATAGGCTATGACTTTCCCACGTTGCATGAGAACACACCCTAACCCTTTGCACAGAAGCATCATCAGATAACAAATCCATCCGAACCGGATGGTATTGTTAGAAACAGTCTTAGAAATAAGTCTCCTCTTAAGCTCTTGGAAACTTTTCTCGCATTCTTCGCTCCCCAAGCAATTTTGTATCCTTCCGAGTTAGCCGAGTTAATGGAGTAGCGATTCGAGAAAACCCTTCCACGAATCTCCGATAATAACCAAATAAGCCCAAAAGCTACGTCTTGATCCACCGACTTTTGTTGCTCTGACTTTGTATTGCTTCAATCTTTGCTTGGGATCAACAGATACTCCATGTTTCGACACCATCGTGCCCAAGGAATGCTACTTCCTCGCCGTAACTCGCATTTCTTCAATTTGGCATATAGTTGGTTTTCACGAAGCCTTTGAGTACCGACTTGAAATGGTGCTCATGATCTTCACGGCTTTTGGAATATATGAGGATGTCATCAATAAAGACAACAACGAATTGATCCAAATATTCCTTGAATACTCGGTTCATCATATCCATGAAAGCCGCAGGAGCATTAGTCAATCCGAAAGACATGACTAAGAATTCATAATGCCCGTATCGAGTTCTAAAAAGCGCTTTGGAATATCCTCGCCTAATCTTCAAATGATAATATCCGAATCGAAGATCGATTTTTGAAAAGAATTGTGCCCTTACTGCATCGGGTCAAACAAGTCATCAATACGAGGTAGAGGATACCTATTCTTGATGGTGACATGGTTCAATTCCCGATAGTCAATACAAAGTCGCATACTCCCCGTCTTTCTTCTTCTTTACAAATAAAAGGAGCACCCCAAGGAGATGTACTAGGCGAATGAAACCGATGTCCAACAATTCCTCAGTAGTTGGACCTTTAACTCCCGAAGTTCAATAGAGCCATTCGATATGGGGTTTTAGAAATGGGCTTTGTACCAGTTCAAGATCAATAAAGAATTCAACTTCACGTTAAGGGGGTAGGCCGGGAAGTTCTTCTGAAATACATCGGAAAAGTCAATAACAACAGAATATTATTCAAATTTGACGTGTCTTTATTCAAATCCATAACATGGGCTAAGAAAGCTTGACATCCGCTTTTTCAATAAACGAATAGCTTTATGATTAGATATGATAGTGATTGATTTTAATGGTTTAGTTGCTTGAATTAAATAACAAAGTTTGGTTAGAATGACAATGACATAATAATTCAATAAAACAAGTTCAAGAATTATTTTATCCGAGAATTAATAACGTCCAAATTGTCAACAAGATATCTCTGTTTTGTAGAGTAAAATTCAAGAATGATCGTAAGAATATTTTCATGAAAAGATCTTTGGATGAAACGCAAATATCAAGAATATTCTACTAATTTCATAGAGTATAAAGTCAAAGTTTTAACCAACCGGGTATAATAAAGAATGGAATAACAAAAGAAATCACCATGCATGCGATGAATCAGCATGATGAGTTATTCCAATGAATAATAATAACGGAACCAAAGTCGTGAAATTCACACATGCGTGGATGTTCCAATGTAATAATAAATGCGGAATAATAAATGATGGAACCAGTCCCAACAGATAAGACGCATGTGATATTCTCGACGTAATAATAAAGACGGAATAATAAAAATGGAACCCGTGTTTGGTGTAAAACACACGAATGAGGATATTCCAAATGTATAATAATAAAGAGACGGAACCGTTAGTTATAAAAAACACACGCATGTGATGTTCCAAATGAATAATAGAAGAATGTCACCAAGTATAGGGTAAACCACGATATCTGAGTTATTCCAAATGTAATAATAAAGAAATGGAATAATGAAGTTCTCTTTTTGAATACAAAAGAATAATATCCCTTACCATAAAAGACACTGGATATCAAAGTAGTGAAGTACCAGAATACTCTTCTTCTTTCTCTCTATAGATTTTCTCTCTATAGCTTCTCTCTATAATTTCTCTCTCTAGAGTTTCAAAGTGAATTCCTAAGAAAATAATGAAGGAATGAGCTTATTTATAGGAAAATAGAATGCATAGTAATTAATCCATGAACGGTCCTGTATTGATTTACTTTAATCGGACGGTCCATATTTAAAGCAAAATTTTTAAATAAAATATCATATATTCTATTTATATAAAAATATTTTACTATACAAACACTATGCAACACTATGCAAAACACTATTATGCATAATAAAATATAATATATTCTATTTATAGAATAAACTTTAATAAAGTATTCTGCATTTTATATAAAAGATGTTTCGCTTTTATTACGTTAATAATACTGAATAAAACAAAACGTCACTATCGCTATAATAATTCATATTATTAATCGACAATAATGGAATCAAACCGAGTGACTTCTCACATAAGCATCGATAATCAATACTGCAGTGTCTACTTTATGCGAACCACATTATTCGTATTATCGTACTTTTACTACTGGAGTAGTTCAACAAGATCAATCAGAAAACTTCCGCCGTTATTTCATAAAAATATTTTTGTCGTTTTTTCAATCCGATAATAATTACATTATGGGTCCACCAATGATTGAGTAGTTATGTACGAATATTCCTCGCTAACCGAATATTCCCAGAGCCAATTCGAATATAATATAACCACTTGCATACTTTGCAAAATTTATAAATACTACCCACAACTATAATATTATCTCAAATTCACACCATAATATTAAAAATTATTTCGACAAAATTTAAATCTTTATTGATAAAATCTGGGGTCTCACAAATTATGACGTTGAATTTCTTGGATAAAATAACCCAAGATCTATACTTCCCCTGAGGTATCTCAAAATGTGTTTGATCCCATCCCAATGTCTCTTAGTCGGAGAAGAATCATCTTCGCTAACAAGTTGTGACAAAAAAAGTAATATCGTGTCGTATACGGTTTACAAGATACATAAGAGCACTTATTGCACTTAGGTATGGAACTTCGTGTCCAAGAACTTCTTCCCCACTTTCTAGAGGTAGAAATGGATCTTTATCAACTTCTAAAGATCGAACAACCATCGGTGTAGTCAAAGGATGAGCTTTATCCATATGAAAACGACTGAGAATCTTTTCAGCATATGTGGATTGATGAACAAAAATTTCAGATGCTAAATGCTCCACTTATATTCCGAAATAAAATCTTGTCTTTCCAAGATCTTTCATTTCAAATTCATCTTTTAAATAAGTAACAGTTCTTGTGAGTTCTTCAGGAGTACCTGTAAGACCCCGGATTTTATGAAATAAAAGTATTCAATTTTTCTTATAATTAGTATTCAGTAAATGGTTAAATTGATAAAAGTTTAAAGTTAAGGGTGATATATGTAAAATTTTCAAAATACGTAAGTGGTTATAAAATACTCATTTCTGTCGGAGAATATTTGTTTGGACGTGGAATATTCTTGTTGTCGAAGAATATTAAATGCATGACAAATACATGACCATTTGTGGGCCTCATAATGTAATAACTCGTTTGGATGAAGAAAACGACAAGTTTGAGTTTTATAAATAACGGCGTAGAAAATTACCGATTAACACTTGTTAGAATACCCTTGTGGTTAAAGTAAAGAATGCTGTGGCGCACAAAAGTGATAGCACAGATATTGCATAGTATTTTTGAATTATTGATTCTTACGTATGAAGGCACTACTCAATAATTTTTACAGTAAGTACTGTTCAATAATTTATTTTATTGGTTCAATAATTGCTGCGTTGATATTTTATATTATTGTTGTTTCAATAATTATCATTGCACAGTATTTCCCATTATCAGATCAATAATTCATATTATTTGAATAATATTATTAAATAGCATTATTGGCAATGTCTAGAAAATTACATCTCAAGGAGAGGTTTGGTCACCTAATTGCGCTACCATAAGAGAAATCCTTTATCTGAAGCCCTCTTTCCGGGAAATGCCTGGTTGTTATAATTGTGATTCTCAGAATATTATTTGTGAATAATTAATTATTGATTTATATGATAAAAAAATATTTATTTGATGCGGATATAAATTATGGATTTATTTATGTGGATATAATTGAAGGAATTAATATTGAGGTGTTTTATCAGTATTTTTGTCGGAATGGAGGTATTAAAAATCAAACTAGTGTTCTTAAGATATATTGCGTGAGTTATAATTGTTAATCCAACCGTTGGATCGTTGTAATTTTTGGATATGTTATACATATATAAGTTGAGTATATGTCCACAAATTTTGAACCGTTAAAAATTAACGTATGATTTGTTATGAATTTTAAGAGGTGACTGGTTTAGAAATTGTTAAAGTTTATGAATTTATCATTTTGGTGAAAAATTCTAGAATGCGTGGGCCCCACCTATGGTTGGTGAAGAAATGTACTGAAATTGTATTTCAAATGTGGTGGGTGGAAATAGTAGCAGGTTAAGCCATTAGGTAGCAGGTCAAGTCTGCTTCGGCGTGCTAACATTTCCCTATAAATAGAGGGCTAAGTTAGAATTGAAAATCACACCAGAAACATAAGCTTTCTTTCTTTCTCTCTCTATATTATCAAACTTATTTTGTGAGTATTTAGATACTTTGAGAGTTGCTATTCAGTGCAAGGTTCCTTCGGCTTTACATTCCGGTCATAAATACTGCTCTTTTGAGGTAAGGGATTGTAAGAGATTTTAAGGATTATTATGTTCATCATGTTTCGTAATTTTTCTGATCTTCAAAAATTCTGAAAAATTTTAAAATGATAATTTGATGAGTTTCCTTGATTGTGTCCAAAAATGGCGATTTTTGGATGTATAGATTAGGAGTTATGGATTTTATGAGAAAAGACTATTTTAAAAGTAAACATTTATAACTCCTTGTGGTTAACTCCAATATTGGTGAAATTTTTATTGAAAGTACATCTATATAACATCAATATATTCTGTAAATTTCGGAATTTTTGGACAAAAGTACAATTTTTGATAAATGTCTAAATATTCGGCAGATTTGACCATATGAAAAATAGTAAATGAATTTTAAAAATTTCGAGAAAAATATATGTTCAATATGGGACTATATTCTGCTAAATCCCAGAAAAGAAATATTTTTGGAACTGATTTGGTATTTTTCATGAAAATGGACTAGTTATGAATAAATGAATTAAATATGTTATGTGAAGTAAGAAAAGTGAAAAATATGATTTTATGGCTTGGGAATCCTATATAAGGTATATGCAGATTTGTGATTAGGTATTTGGTTATTGGTGATAAAATCTTATGAGTTTGGCATTTTAAGATGATTAAATGCATTAATTAGTAAAGTGTAAACAATTAAAATAAATTATTTATAAGTTTAAGAAATGATTAAAATATTATGATAATATTAATAATATTAGATTATGAGATTATTAAGTGGTTTATAACATTTGGATTAGGGTTTTATAAATATTTATATGAATTTTATTGTGAAAGTTTATCTTTTTGTGTCGGGGTTACTATTCACGAGTTTCTATTCATGAGTCACAGTTCGTATATATATTTGTATCAAAACTCACAATATATTGTTGTATTTTGCACGACAATTGTAGTAATAAAGTTGTAGTTATTTTCCGTACCATGTAATTGGCGACTCAGAATAGGTTGGATGGATTGGACCTATTTTGGGGGCGTCACGGTACCTACAAGATTCAAATCATTCACATATACAGCAATGATGAAAAATCCACTTTGTGATTTCTTAATAAAAACACATGGACATACTTGATCATTTATATATCCATCTTTTATTAAATAATCACTAAGTCGATTATACCACATACGACCAGAGTGTTTCAACCCATACAATGAGTGTTGTAACTTGATTGAATATATGTGACGTGGCCTTTGTGATTCATCCATTTTCAATCCTTCGGGGATTCTCATGTAAATCTCACTGTCAAGTGAGCCATATAGGTATGCTGTTACAACATCCATCAGACGTGTTTCCAAACCTTCCATGGTTGCCATACCTATCAGAAAGCGAAAAGTGACTCCATCCATTACTAAAGAGTATGTATCCTGATAATCAATACCAGGTTTTTGTGAAAACCCTTGAGCTACAAGTCGGGCTTTGTATCTCACAATTTCATTTTTCTCATTTCGCTTTCATACAAATACCCATTTGTTTCCAACCGGGATTACACCCAGCGGTATTTGGACTACTGGTCCAAATACTTCTCTTTTTATTAGAGATTGTAGCTCAATTTGAATAGCATCTTTCCATTTTGGCCAATCTTTTCTTTTCCGACATTATTTCACGTTTTATGGTTCAGGATCCGTGTCAGGAATCAAAGTAATATCTGATGCTATAGAGAAAGCAAATATGTCATCAATCATGACTTTGCTTCGATCCCATATTTTTTCATCATATACATAATTTATTGAGATCTCTTGGTATTCATCTCTTATCCCTTCACTGAGATTTTGAACCTCTTCTGGGGCTATTCCCACTCTTGGAATAAGTGCAACTTTTGGAGCGGGTATTTCTTCTGAGATTCTCTTATTTGCTTTTGATTTTCGTGGTATAGTGTCTTTTGCACCAATCGGTCTTCCACACTTCTGGCGTGGTTTAGATTCTTCTATTACCTTATTCGTCAATTCTCCAGGAATTAATTTTTCAATAGGTATTTCTATCCCTGATGGAGTATTCACTGCAGGTGTATGTGACTTTATCACTTTTCTAGCATCATTAAATGCATCTGGCATTTGATTTGCAATATTTTGTAAATGAATAATTCTCTGAACTTCAATTTCACATTATCTTGTACGAGGATCAAGTGAATTTAAATCTGATGCATTCCATGATATTTCAGAGGGTTTTTTATTTAAAACTTTCTCTCCTCCTAATGGAGGAAATACAGTTTCATCAAAATGACAATCTACATAACGTGCAGTAAAAACATCTCCAGTTAAAGGCTCAAGATATCTGATAAAAGAAGGAGAATCAAAACCAACATAAATACCTATTATTCGTTGGGCTCCCATTTTAGTTCTTTGTGGAGGTGCAATTGGAACATATATCGCACTTCCAAAAACTCGAAAGTGTGATATGTTGGGTATTTGTCCAAGAACTAACTGTAAAGGAGAAAATTTATGAAGAGTCGTTGGTCTTACTCGAATGATGGCTTCAACATGAAGAATTGCATGACCCCAAACTGAGGTAGGTAAGTTAGCCCTTAATGTAAGACCCCAACTTTTATAAATAAAGATGAATTTTCTATAAATATTATTTTTGAATATTATGGAATAAATTTGATATAATGTTATAGTTGTGGGTAATATTTATTATTCTGTTGGAACATCCTGTCGGTGTGAATTTCACCTGACCTGGTTCCATTATTATTATTCTGTTGGAATAACTTGCATGTGCGGTCTATCGCATGCATGGTGATTTCTTTTGTTATTCCATTCTTTATTATACCCAGTTGGTTAAAACTTTGACTTCTATACTCCATGAAATTAGTAGAATATCCTTGATATTTGCGTTTCATCCAAAGATCTTTCCTGGAAATATTTTTTACGAGCATTCTTGAATTTTACTCTCTGAAAGCGATGTCATGTTGACAAATTGGACGTTAATAATTCCTGGATAAAATAATTCTTGAACTTGTTTTATTGAATTATTATGTCATTGTCATCATCCTCATGTTATATTATGTTATCTTTGGCTTACGTGCATAGATGAACTTAGTATGATTATGACCAGTGATCATTCGGTATAATCATGGCTTGATATAAATGATGTGACAAAAGTCTTCGGTGGCACATAATGCAATGATGGATAGTTTTGGTATGATTATGACCAAGGGTGATTCGGTATATAATCATGCTGACCATTGATAATTTGATGAAAATCCTTGGCCAGTGTAGTACAAGGATGATTAGATATTATGGTTTATTCATTAAACCGAGTCTTAGTGATAAAATTGATGAAAACCTTTTAAAACCTAAAAGATAGTAGACTTTATTTTCTACTTGACTCTTTTAATAGATTGCGTATTCATTGCAGATTAAACCGGTTTGTCTATTGTATTTTATCGGTTTAACATTGTTGAAGACTATTGATAATTTATTACGCATTATCTTAGTTATAATATTTCTTCTTTGGGCTAGTTGAGCTCACCCTTTCTTTCACCGTTTTCTTGAAAATGAGAATATAGGCCGGGACGAGTCGGGAAAAGAGTGATGGTCCCGAAGATAGCATTAGTAGTCCTCACTATTCTGTTAAATTGTGTGACAATAAATGTAATGAGGACTCCTTGAGTATGGATATTGTCTAAATGACAATATTCTTATTAGAACTCTCAGTTTATGTATTGTCGTATTTTACACGCGACGGATGTATAATTAAGTTTGTATTTGAATTTATGTACCATGTAGTGTGGCGACCCAAGATGGGTGACGATACCTAATTTTGGGGGCGTCACGGTTAGGTATCGAGCTTAGGGATATGATCCCCGGCCGAGATGTGAGATAAGAACTAGGAGGGAGAGACGAAATTCCTTCGCTAGTATGACCTACCTAAATTTATTTGGTATTTAATTGGTCGATCGGTAGTATAGGGATAATATGTGATATGTTAATTAACCCTTGTTTTGTGACAAGGTGTTTGAGAATGGCATCCAAAATGCTTTGAGATAAGCAATGAAGCACATGAGAGTGTTGATTCACTCAAACAAAAGGGTAACGACCAACAACACGATAATAATCATCTCGGGTGGCAACGGCTATCGAATAATGATAACCATCGTGGGTATCATGCCAAGAATGGTAACCACTTGGTGGTAATCATGGCAAAGATAATAAAGTGGAAATGCAAGAAGAGAAGGTTATTTAGCCCAATTTTGTTGTGCACCAAAGTCAAGTCTAGCTGGACGGTGGCACCAAAGGTGGATATGGACAAAACAAAGTCGTTGGTTTTAGGAAGTGCATTTTCATGACTTCTCAAAAAAAGCGAGTAAACCGAACGTTAGTTAGCGGGTTAGTTAATTATAAATTGCGAAGTCTATACCTTATAAGATCTGGGATTCTACCCATTATTTTATCTCTCTTGCTTGCGTTCAACGTTTAAATTTGACTACGGAGAAGTTAGACTTTGACTTATTGGTTGAAACTTCGTTAGTAGGAGCCTTCGTTCTGCTTCTATTTTTAAATCTTGTTTGATTCAAATAAACACTTTCACGTTACTGTCGATCTTATCTTTTGAAAATACTTGCCTTTGATGTGATTTTAGGAATCAATTGGTTAACTACTCATTATGCTTTTCGTAAGGTTGTTAGCTTTTATATTCACAACCAACTTTGTGTGCGAATTCAAGTAACCAAACTACTAAAGTCAATTATTGTCATATCGCCAGCCATAAGTAAAGAGCCCCGAACCTTTCGTTGTTGACTTCCTTGTGTGGAATGCAAAAGCCGGACTTTCTCAGAGGCGACATCGTGAATGAAGATGGCAAGTTTATAGGTATCATTGTGAGGTCTTATCTAGGTTAAGGGATAGAAGTCACAGTTGGTATCAATGTCACGTCTTATCCAAGTCTTGGATGAGAGTCACGCTTTGAATGATATTTCAATTATTAATAAATTTCTGGCGTATTCTTGAAGACTTCTTAGCCTACTTAGGCGTGAAATCGAATTTTGTATTGACCCCAAAGACTAAAACTCATTTCTTAAACCCTCAAATATTTCTTCAACTAAAATGAACAGTTTACGTGGTTTATGATGAAAGTCATAATAAAAGCATTGGACTAATGAAAATCATGGGTATCGTGGTATTAGTAAGTGTTATGATGAGTTATGTTGGTTAGTATGTGAAAACATGAAAGTTTCTTAAAAATCACAAGGAGTTAAAACCGAGATTTTGGTGAAAAACGTAACATGAAATTCAATTGACCAAATCTCCAATTATATTTTGAATTTTTGAGTGTGGTCAAGTCCTAGAGTTAGATCTATGAGTTACCTAACTAATCCAAGTGGAATAAATGAAAAAGGTGTTGTAGATTTTTGTGTAGACTGATTTTAGCAAAGGAGTCAAAACTTCAAAATGTCCAAAAAGCTGCTGCCACATTTTTGTAATGGCTGTTTCAGCCACTTATTTAGTGAGAAAAATTCAGGCCTTTTGGGATATAAAAGTATATGGTATAAAGAACATCGTGTCCAAAAATGAGCTCATTCCGACTTAAAATGAGCAAGTTATGACCATTTCAATATTTAGGATTTTCTGACGAAAAATGTTATAACCGGAGTTCTACAACTCCGATGACCATGAAATTTAAACTGGAGGCTCACATTAACATGTGTAAGGTCCTGCCAAGATTTAGGAATTTCTGGAGTTAAACTTGAGGTAGCAAATTTCTTAAGGAATTAATTAGAAATTGATTTTGAAAAATAGTAAATAAATTTTAAAATTTCGAGAAAAATATATTTTCATTATGGGACTATATTATGCTAAATCCCGGAAAAGAAATATTTTTGGGCCTGATTTGATATTTTTCATAAAAATAGTTTAATTACTGAACATATGAGTTAAATATGTTATGTGAATTAACAAAATTGGAAAATAGGATTTTATGGCTAGAGAATCCTATATAGAGTACATGCATATTTTTGATGAGGATTTGATCATTGGTGATGATATCTTATGAGTATGACATTTTGAATGATTAAATGCATTATATGGTAAAGCGTAAACAATTGAAATAAATTGTTTATAAATTTAAGAAGTGATTAAAATATTGTTATAATATTAATAATATTAGATTATAAGATTATTAAGTGATTGATAACATGGGGATATTCTTGAATCTGGATAAATTATATTATAAATGTTTAATATTTATCCTTTATCTCATTTGATTGATTCTTTATATCATTGACATGATCCTCATGCTTATATTATGTTGAAAGTCATCTCGTGGCTCACGTGCGTAGATGGACTTGGTATGATTATGACCGAGGGATTGTTCTAAGATAATCATGACCGTAATTGAAAACACGACTATCTTTGCACGTAGTGCATGGATAATTGTGGTCGTGATACTAATGAATACACGATTATCTTTGGTAGTAGTGCATGGATAATTTGTGGTCGTGATACTAATGAATACACGATTATCTTTGGTAGTAGTGCATGGATAATTTGTGGTCGTGATACTAATGAATACACGATTATCTTTGGTAGTAGTGCATGGATAATTCGTGGTCGTGATCTTAATGAATATCCTTGGCTTTTGTAGTGCGGGGATGATTCGATGATATGGATTAATTATTGAGCTGAGTCTCAACAATGAAATATTAATTCATGGATGTGGTAAAAGTCATCTTTGGCCGTAGTGCATTGATAGACTTGGTATGATTATGACCACGGATTATTCGGTATAATCATGACCGTAATTGAAAACGCGAATATCCTTGGCCATGAATGCATGGATAATTCTGGTCGTAATACTATTAAGTGCGTCTCAAAGATTATTGGTTTTTATGATTGTATATCTTTGCTTTGTAGTGCAAAAGATGAATTGTTAATGAATATCTTTGGCGGATTGCAAAGATGAATTTAATATTTTTTAACGATAAAAGGTATTGAGGTATCCTCACCTCTTTATCATATCGTCGTATCGCACCTAATTTCGAGGACGAAATTTCATAAGAAGGGGAGGTTGTAAGACCCCGGCTTTTATAAATAAAGATGAATTTTCTATAAATATTATTTTGAATATTATGGAATAAATTTGATATAATGTTATAGTTGTGGGTAATATTTATAAATTTTGCAAAGTAAGCAAGTTGTTATAAAATATTACGTTTGGTGGGGAATATTCTTTTTGTGGGGAATATTCGTAAGGCGGCTCAATCATTAGTGGACCCCTAGCGGAGAAGTATTGTAAATAGTTAAAACGACAAAATTATTTTTCTATAAAAATAATGGCGGAGAGGTATTCTGCCGTCAAACTGTTGAACTACCCATTAGTAAAAAATATAATGTCTGGCGTAGTTGTATAGTAGCACTACGATATTGATTTTTGATCTTTACGTGAGAAGTCACTCAATTTATACTTTCGATTATTACTTTCTGATAATTACGCATTATATCTCTTATATTATTGATTCAATTATTGTCACAATATCATCATGTATAATATGTTATAGTATTAAATTATTAATTGAGGCGACAAGTTATAAATGATTAATAATTGTTGAAAGATTAAATATGTGTTGATTAAAAATAAAATGATTTGTGGTAATATTTATTCAATCCTTGATGTATATAAAGATTACATTATGAGAGCGTTTGTGGTAAGTTTGATTATTTTATGGGGGCCCATATGTCATCATCATCTAAGTCCCTTCGTCGATAGTAATTACCTTTGTGAATAGTAATTACCTTTGTGAATAGTAATTACCTTTGTGAATAATATTTACCTTCGTCGATAGTATTTACCTTAAATCGATAGTAATTACCCCTTCATGAATAGTAGTTGTCCCTTTAATATTACCAAGAGTTAACTTTTCTTCTTGATTGTTCCAAGGTTAATTACCCTTCATGAAATAGTAGTTGTCTCTTGATATTACGAAGTCATTTTGACCCTTCGTTAAGACCAAGAGCCACCCTCGGTTTTTCTATAAATAGAAAGCTCATCCCTTCATTTTTTCTTACGAATTCATTGAAACTCTAGAGAAAACTATAGAGAGAAAGAAAAAAAATATTCTGCTACTTCACTTTTCCAATATTCATTTCTTCTAAGGTAAGGAAAATTATTTGTTGTACTCGTAAGGGGTGTTATTCTTTCTTATTCATGAAGAGAACTTCATTATTCCATTCTTTATTATTACATTGGAATAACTTTGTAAAATGGCATACCTATACATAACCTGTATGCATGCGTATGCACCCTATACTTGTGAAATCCTTATGTTATTCCATTCTTATTTATTACATTGGAATAACTTTTGTATATCGGGTTTACCCTATACTTGGTGACATTCTTCTATTATTACATTGGAACATCCTGCATGCGTGTGTTTTACACCGACTGGTTAAAATCTTTATTATTATTACATTGGAATATCACATGCATGTGTTTTACACTGGACACAGTTCCATTTTTATTATTAGTCTTTATTATTCTTTTCGAATATCCTCATGCATCTTTATCTGTAGACCTGGTTCCATCATTTATTATTCCGCATTTATTATTACATTTGGAACATCTTGTGATTGTGAATTTCACGACTGGTTCCATTATTATTATTCTGTTGGAATAACTTGCATTATCTTGATCTATCGCGTGCATGGTGATTTCTTTTGTTATTCCATTCTTTATTATACCCGGTTGGTTAAAACTTTGACTTATACTCCATGAAATTAGTAGAATATCCTTGATATTTGCGTTTTATCGATATCTTTTCATGGAAATATTTTTACGAGCATTCTTGAATTTTACTCTCTGAAAGCGATGTCGTGTTGACAAATTGGGCGTTAATAATTCTGGATAAAATAATTCTTGAACTTGTTTTATTGAATTATTATGTCATTGTCATCATCCTCGTGTTATATTATGTTATCTTTGGCTTTACGTGCGTAGATGAACTTAGTATGATTATGACCCGGTGATCATTCGGTATAATCATGGCTTGATATAAATGATGTGACAAAAGTCCTCGATGGCACATGTAATGCGTTGATGGATAGTTTTGGTATGATTATGACCATGGTGATTCGGTATAGTCGTGACCATTGATAATTTGATGAAAATCCTTGGCCGTGGTACGAGGATGATTAGATATTATGGTTTATTCATTAAAGCTGAGTCTTAGTGATAAAAATTGATGAAAACCTTTTAAAACCTAAAAGATATTAGACTTTATTTTCTAACTTGACTCTTAATGGATTGCGTATTCATTGCGATTAAGCTGGTTGTCTATTGTATTTTATCGGTTTAACATTGTTGAAGACTATTGATAATTTATTACGCATTATCTTAGTTATAATATTTCTTCTTTGGGCTAGTTGAGCTCACCCTTTCTTTCCTTTATTCTCTTGAAATGAGAATATAAATTTGGGACGAGTCGGGGAAAAGAGTGATGGTCCAGAAGATAGCATTAGTAGTCCTTACTTATTACATTAAATAGTGTGACAATAAATGTAATGAGGACTCCTTGAGTATGGATATTGTCTAAATGACAATATTCTTATTAGAACTCTCGATTTATGTATTGTATGTATATTTACCTGACGATGTATAATTAAGTTTGTATTTGAATTTATGTACCATGTATGTGGCGACCCAAGATGGGTGGCGTATACCTAATTTTGGGGGCGTCACACTTAACATTAATGGTCGTGCAATTAGTTGAAGTCTTTTTATTAAAGATTCAGCTAAACCATTTTGTGTGTGAATATGAGGAACAGAATGCTCAATGGAGATTCCAATAGTCATACAAAATCATTAAAAGTCATTGATGAAAATTTGTGACGCCCCAAAATTTGGTATACGCCACCCATCTTGGGGTCGCCACTTACACGGTACATAAAATTCAAATACAAACTTAATTATACATATGTCGTAACATACGTATTAATATATAAACCGAGAGTTCTAATAGAATATTGTCATTTAGACAATATCCATACTCAAGGAGTCCTCATTACATTTATCATCACATTATTTAATGTAATAGTGAGGACTACTAATGCTATCTTCTGGACCATCACTCTTTTTCCCGACTCGTCCCAGCTTATATTCTCATTTCCTCAAGAGAATGTTGAAAGAAAGGGTGAGCTCAACTAGCCCAAAGAAGAAATATTATAACTAAGATAATGCGTAATAAATTATCAATAGTCATCAACAATGTAAAACCGATAAAATACAATAGACAACCAGCTTTAACTGCAAGCAAAGCATAATACGCAATCCATTAAAAGAGTCAAGAGAAAATAAAGTCTACTATCTTTTAGGTTTTAAAAGGTTTTCATCAATTTTATCGCTAAGACTCAGCTTTAATGAATAAACCACAATATCTAATTATCCATGCATCACCACGGTCAAGGATTTTCATCAAATTATCAATGGTCATGACTATACCGAATCACCCCGTCATAATCATACCAAAACTATCCATCATCGCATTACAGCCAATCGAGGACTTTTGTCACATCATTTATATCAAGCCATGATTATACCGAATGATCCTCGTCATAATCATACTAAGTTCATCTATGCAACGTAAGCCCAAAGATAACATAATATAACATGAGGATGATGACAATGACATAATAATTCAATAAAACAAGTTCACGAATTAATTTATTCAGAACTAATAACGCCCAAATTGTCAACATGATATCGCTTTGTAGAGTAAAATTCAAGAATGCTCGTAAAATATTTTTATTAAAAATATCGATGAAGCGCAAATATCAAAGATATTCCACTAAATTCATGGAGTATGTAAGTCAAAATTTTAACCAACCGAGTATAATAAATAATGAAATAACAAAAGAAATCACCATGCATGCAGATCAGATGTATGTGTTATTCCAATGTAATAATAAATACGTATTAATAAAATCGAACCAGTGTCCTGTAAAACACATGCGTATGTGATATTCCAATAAAATAATAAAGACATAATAATAAAGATTTTAACCAGTCCTAAAAAACACACGTATGTGATATTCCAATGAATAATAAAGATGAATAATAAAGATTTTAACCAGTCCCACAGAAAACACGCATGGATGTTCCAATGGAATAATAAAATAAAGAAAGAATGTCACCAAGTATAGGGATTCCAGATATACGCTTTATTCCAATGTAATAAATAAGAATGGAATAATATAAGGATTTCACCAAGTATAGGTATTCCGCATATACAAAATCATGTATAGGTATGCCACTTTTTACAAAAGTTATTCCAATGTAATAATAAAGAATGGAATAATGTAAGTTCTCTCTTCAATAATAAAAAATAACACCCTTACGAGTACAACAAATAATATTCCCTACCTTAAGAAGAGTCAAGATTGAAAAGTGAAGTAGTAAAATAATTTTCTTTCTCTCTCTATAGTTTCTCTCTAGTTTCAAAGTGAATTCGTAAGAAATAATGAAGGAATGAGCTTTCTATTTATTGAAAAACCGAGGGTGGCTTTTGGTCTTAACAAAGGGTCAAAATGACTTTCGTAATATCAAGAGACAACTACTATTCATGAAGGGGTAATTAACCCTCGAACAATCAAGAGGCGCTTAACTCTCGTAATATCAAGGGACAACTTATATTCGGGGTAATTACTATCGACGAAGGTAATTACTATCAAGAAGGTAATTACTATCGACGAAGGTAAATACTATCGACGAAGGTAATTACTATTCACAAAGGTAATTACCATTCACAAAGGTAATTACTATCGACGAAGGTAAATACTATCGACGAAGGTAATTACTATTCACAAAGGTAATTACTATTCACAAAGGTATTTACTATCGATTGTAAGGTAAATACTATCTATCGACGAAGGTAATTACTATATTCACAAAGGTAATTACTATTCACAAAGGTAATTACTATCGACAAAGTGGACTCTTAGATGATGACATACGGGCCCCCATAAAATAATCAAACTTACCACAAACGCCTCATAATGTAATTTTATATACATCAAGGATCGAATAAATATTACCACAAATCATTTTATTTTTAATCAACACATATTTAATCTTTCAACAATTATTAATCATTTATAACTTGTCGCCTCAATTAATAATTTAATACTATAACATATTATACGTATGATACTCGTGACAATAATCGAATCAATAATATAAGAGATATGATGCAAAGAATTATCAGAAAGAATAATCGAGCATAAATGAGTGACTTCACACGTAAAGATCAATAATCAATATCGCGTGTGCTACTATACAACTACGCCAGACATCGCATTTCTTTACTACCGTAGTTCAACAGCTGATTTGTAGAATACTCTCCGCCGTTATTTTTATAGAAAATAATTTTGTCGCTTTCTAACTACGCATAATACTTCCGCTAGGGGGTCCACTAAATGATCGAGCCATCGTCAGACAAATATTCCCCGACAAAAAAGAATATTCCCCACCAAACGAATATTTTATAACAACTTGCTTACTTTTGCAAAATTTATAAATATTACCCACAACTATAACATTATATCAAATTTATTCCATAATATTCAAAAATAATATTTATAAAAAAAATTCATCTTTATTTATAAAAGCTGGGGTCTTACAAAATTCAGTTGCGTTATTAAGTCGAATTGACTTGATTGGATGATCTGAGAACTGAGCCCGTAACTTGATTATTTGGGCAAGAAGAGAGAAGACAAACATGAGACCATCTAGTTAAAGCATCTATTAAAACCATGAAATATCGAAATGGGCCAGACAATGGGTGAATAGGTCCACAAATGTCTCCTTGAATTCTCTCTAGGAATTTTGGGGCTTCTTTATAAACTTTTACTGGTGATGGTCGAACAATTAATTTTCCTCGAGAACACGCAGCACAAGGAAATTCACTACTAGGAAAAACCTTTTTATCTATGAGAGGATGACCAGTAGAATTTTCAATAATACGACACATCATAGAAGTACCTGGATGACCGAGTCTTCCATGCCAAAGCATAAAGGATTTGGGATCTATGATTTTTGGAATCATAACAAAATGAGACTCAATTGCTCTAATTTTCATAGTATATAATCCAGAAGAAATTGAATGCAGTTTTTCTAGGATATTCTTTTTTCAGAAATAGTAGAAGTGATGAGAAGATATTCATTTTCATTTTCACTGGTTGTTTTAATGTGAAAACCATTTAGTCGAATATCTTTAAAACTAAGCAAATTTCTTCTTGATTTACTAGAATATAGAGCATCTTTGATAAAAACTTGTGTCTCATTTGGTAGCAAGAAACTAGCTTTTCCAAATCCCTCGATTAAATTTGATGTGCTAGAGATAGTTCCTACATTTCCTTTAGCTTTGATCAGTTGTGAAAAATATTTCTCACTTCGAAGGATTGTATGAGTTGTTGCACTGCCTGCTAAACATATATCCTCCATATCCATTAAAAAATGGTCTGACACATATCAAAACATAAATAAGAAAAGTTACATTTCAAATATAATTTTATTCATGAGAAACACATACCACATATAGAATGAAAACTAATAATATTATACATGAAGGGTGTTTAATTAAAACAAGAAATTAAATGATATTGTGACGCCCCTAAAATTAGGTATACATCACCCATCTTGGGTCGCCACTTACATGGTACAGAATTTAAATACAACTTATTAACATAACTGTCGTGTACAATACGACATAAACTGTGAGTTTAAATACAAATATCGTCTACTAGATATTATACAAACTCAAAAAAAAGTCCTCATTACAATTATTATCACACTATTTCACGTAATAGTGAGGATCGCTAATGCTATCTTCGTGACCATCACTTTCGCTTCCCAGACTCGTCCCATTTATATTCTCATTTCACGAGAATAAAACGGTGAAAGAAAGGGTGAGCTCAACTAGCCCAAAGAAGAAATATTATGACTAAGATAATGCGAGAATAAATTATCAATAGTCTTCAACAATGTTAAACCGATAAAATACAATAGACAACCATTTTAATCTGCGTGGAATAAGCAATCCATTAAAAGAGTCAAGTAGAAAATAAAGTCTACTATCTTTTAGGTTTTAAAAGATTTTCATCATCATATATAAATTGAGACTCGACTTTTAATAAATATTCCACATCATCGAATCACCCCTCGCACTACTACCGAGGATATTCTTTAGTATCACGACCACAATTATTCATGCACTACGGGCCAAGAATATTTGTGTATTCATTAATGGTCATGATCATGCCAACAATCGTCCACCAATGCACTACTACCATCGAGGATTTTTATCACATCATTTGTAACATTATGATCATGATTACACCAATAGTCTCTCGTCATAATCATACCAAGTCCATCTATGCACTACTGAGCCACAAAATGACTTTCAACATAATATAAACATGAGGATGATGACAATGATATAAGAATTCAATAAAACAAGTTCAAGAATTATTTTATCCAGAATTATTAACGTCCCAAATTATCAACATAATACTATTTTGTAGAGTAAAATTCAAGAATGATCGGAAGAATATTTCCATGAAAAGATCTTTGGATGAAACGCAAATATCAAGGATATTCCACTAATTTCATGGAGTATAAAGTCAAAGTTTTAACCAAACCGGGTATAATAAAGAATAGAATAACAAAAGAAATCACCATGCATGCGATGAATCCAGACAGCGGTGTTATTCCGATGAATAATAAATAACGGAACCAGGTCCCACAGAAAAATGCATGTATGTGATGTTCCAAATGTAATAATAAAGAATGGAACCAGTCCCACAGAAAACACATGCAGACGTGATATTCCAATGTAATAATAATAAAGATTTTAACCAGTCCTGTAAAACACACGCATGTGATGTTCCAATAGAATAATAATAAAGATTTTAACCAGTCCTGTAAAACACACGCATGTGATGTTCCAATAGAATAATAGAAGAATGTCACCAAGTATAGGTAAACCATGATACAAAGTTATTCCAATGTAATAATAAGCAATGGAATAACAACAATTCTCTTCATGAATAAGAAAGAATAACACCCTTACATTTGGTAGAGATTGAATCTCGCAGCGGCAGTAGTAACAAAATACTCTTCTTCTTTCTCTCTATTCTCTCAGATACTTTCTCTCTCTATATAAGCTTGAATGAAATTGTGAAAAATAATGAAGCCCTAGCCTCTATTTATAGAAGATTTCTAGCTTTAGCACCTTTCTTAGTATGAAAAGGCAAGTGGCTTGACGACTAATGATGTGAAAAGAAAAGTGGTTTGGCCACTCAGTAATGTGAAAACGACAAGTGGTTCGGCGCTTTTATAATGTGAAACGACAAGTGGTTCGACGTCGGTAAAGGAAATTACTATTAACGAAGGTAAATACTATTGACGAAGGTAAATACTATTCACAAGGGGTAATTACTATCACGAAGGTAATTACTATATTGACGAAGGTAAATACTATTCATAAGGGTAATTACTATCGACGAAGGTAATTACTATCGACGAAGGTAAATACTATCGACGAAGAGACTCTTAGATGATGACATAAGAGCCCCCATAAAATAATCAAACTTACCACAAATCATTTTTTTTCATCAACACATATTTAATCTTTCAACAATTATTAATCATTTATAACTTGTCGTCTCAATTATTGATTTAATACTATAACATATTATACGAGATGATCTTTGTGACAATAATTGAATCAATAATATAAGAGATATGATGCGCAAGAATTATCGTAGCAATAATTGAGCATAAATGAAAGTGACTTCTCACGTAAGCATCAATAATCAATACTGGTGTCTTCTTATGCGAACCACGCCAGACATCGCATTTTTTTTACCACCGGGTAGTTCAACGGTTTTAATTGTAACACCTCCGTAGTTATTTTTATAAAATATTTTTGTCGCTTTCTCAATCCGACAATAATTACATTATGTGGGGGTCCACCAATGATTGAGCCATTATGCGAATATTCCCTAACAAAAGAATATTCCCACCAAACGAATATTTTATAACAACTTGCATACTTTGCAAAATTTATAAATATTACCCACAACTATAACATTATATCAAATTTATTCCATAATATTCAAAAATAATATTTATAGAAAAATTCATCTTTATTTATAAAAGTCGGGTCTTACAGATATCCCAAAAGATACTTTCGTAAGGTTCGATGAATATCAACAACTTTTTCCTCAATGTTGGTCATCAGTGGAACATCAACAATATTCAATTGATGATTAACAAAGTTTGTTTCGCTCCATTACTTTGTTCTTTTTGAGACTCGAGTGAATAAATTAACCAGATGCCTCTGCGGCATTGACGTGCACGCCGACTAATGCCTATTCATCCCACACCTAAAACAAACATCTGGTTTGTTCTTTATCTGTGTTGCATTTTCTTTATTTTTATCCGACCCAAACACTTGCCACTTCTAGTGGCTTGAATTGTCGTGGTTCTGGAATTTGTTATTATGATGGCCTCGTTTATTCTTTCGTTCCCAAAACTTCTTATTATATGACCATCTTTTGTCACGTTTATTCTGCAAGAATGACGTGCTGTTAATATCTGGCAATGGGGTGGCACCCGTTGGCCGTACTTGATGGTTTTTCAACAATAATTAATTATTCTTTTCTACAACAAGGAGGATAGACAACAAGTCACTGAATTTTGTGAACTTACTCTGTCTATATTGTTGTGACAGAATCATGTTGGTGGGGTGAAAAGTTGAGAGTGTTTTCTCTAACATTTGGGTTTCAGAAACTGAATCTCCGCACAAAGCCAAAGTAGAGGTTATTCTATAAACAATGAAACTATATTCCGTAATTGATTTGTAATCTTGTAGCCTTAAATTAAGCCACTCAAATTTGGCATTAGGGAGAACAACCAATTTTTGGTGGTCAAATCTTTCCTTCAGTTGTGTCCATAAAATAAAGGATCTTTGGTATTAAATACTCGCCTTTTAATCCTTCATCAATATGGTGACGAAGAAAAATTATGGCTTTTGCATTTTGTGCCGAAGTTGCTGTATTTCCTGATTCAATGGTCTTTTCTAACTCATTTGCACTAAGGTGCAATTCTACATCAAGTGCCCAAGCCAAATAGTTGTCTCCAGAGATTTTCAAAATAGAAAAATCTACTTTTGCCAAGTTTGCCATCTATTCTGGGTTAAAACACAATTATTATTTATTAAAACAATAAATAATTGCATGTATGATATAAAAAAATAAATTAAGTCACGACCTCAAGTGGTGATAAAATGCAAATATAAATATTCTTATATCTATGTTATTAGCATAATACAAATTGATCTTCACCCGACATGCGGTAGATCGCATAGACAGGTTATTCCAATAGAATAATAAAGAATGGAATACAAAGGATTATTCACCATGCATGCGGTAGACCGCACAGAGAAGTTATTCCAACAGAATAATAATTAATAATGGAACCAGGTCATGCGTAATCATGCGTAATACGCACAGACAGGATATATATTCCAACAGAATAATAAAGAATGGAATAACAGAAGAATTTCACCATGTATGCGGTACTTCGCATATACAGGTTATTCTCACAATTTAATAAGCGGTAAAAAGGTTCTCACCAAGTCTTGTAAGATCAACAAGGATATATGGTACCTCTGTAAATAACATAATTTAAAATGGACAATAAAACATAAATAAAATTATATTATTGGTGGCATAGCCAAACCGATAATATAATAATAAATTGCAAGAATTTAATTTTACCGTCTCAGTTGGTTAGAGTTTCGTGCTGATAACGTGTTATAAAATTTTAACAAAGCATACAAAGATATTCTTATAATTGCATAAATTTAGAGAGGATAAGTAAGAGATAAAGAGAGAGAAATCTTTCAGAGAAAATTCTCTATTCTTTCCTTCATCTTCATTTCCTTATATAGGCAACTCATAGGAGGAAACTCACGGGGGAAAGAAGAAAGGGGGGAATCACGGAGGGAAAAGGGACAAAGTGATGGAAGTCACGGGTTAGGAGGGAATCTTTTTGTATAACAAAAGCATCTCTCGTGAAAATTTTTAAACCTCTTTCCAATAATTAACAACCCGTTAAATTTGTAACGCTATTTATTGAACTCGTTTAAATAGCACAAGATTGTCAAATTATTTTGCTATAAAATTAATTGATTTAGTGGGTCCATAAAAGATTTTTTTATAAAAAAAAGAAGAAGCTAATCAAGTCATCCGACTCATTATATTTGAGTCCGAATAATGTTAAATGTTTCAAATATTTTGAGTCGAATAATGTGGCAACATTACATATTTACATTATTCTTCTTGAAAAATTATAAGACTCAATTTTCATACAACAAAATAAAAATAAAAAAGGACGTAAGGGAATCAGAGGCAAAACTAGGGACGAAATTGATTGAGGGCTGCAGGGGGCCATGGCCCCCCCAAGATCTGATTTTTTTTTTGGGTCCTTAACATAAATATACAACAATTAGAAAGTATTTACAAAAATAAAACACACAAAATAATTACAAAAATAAAAAAAACACAATATATTACTATTCCTAAAATCACGTATCATTAACTCCTACACGTCAGTTATTTTCCTTTCATATTTATAACCAACTGCACCTAAATTCAAGCAACTGATGAAACATGCAACTCCAAATCAATCGGAATAACAGATCAACGCCAAATCAATCGGAGAAGCCAAAATCTTCTATCGCGACACAACTCTGATATCGGAGAAGACGAAGCTTTCTGTCGCTACGCAACTCGTAATCGGAGAAAACGAAACATGTTGTCGCGACGCATCTCTAAGATCGAAAATAGTATACAAAATCAACAGCGCCTTCAAGTTCAGTAACCAAAAACTTAATTACTGCATTGATTGTTGAATACAAGATCAACATCAACTTCGATACAAACACAGAGGTATTTGAGTTTAAAATTTATAAGCATATAGTTACAAAATAAGAATTGTCACAAAATAAGAATACTTAAATTTTTGGTTACCTTTCTTAAATTTTTCGCACTTAAAATTGTCACAAAATAAGAATACTGAATGTTTTGATTGCAAAATGTATTTCAAAATATGTTTTATATTATGGTTACTAAGGTTAAATAAATTGGTTCTTGTCATATTCTTTGTATTGGTTACTTGATTATTCTGCTTTGTTTCTTGTGTAACATTATAATTTGCCTAATGTTGTATTAGTTACTGACTAATGTTGTCTTGGTTACTGCATAATATTACTAATTAATGTTGAATTGGTTACTGACTAATGCTGACTTGGTTACTATGTAACATTCTTTTGGTTACTGACTAATGCTAACTTGCTTACTGTGTAAAACTATAATGGTTACTAACTAATTGACTTGATTCTTTATCGTATAAAATTATAGTCTTCGACTTGGTTCTTGATTAATGCTTTGACTTGGTTCTTGACTTAATGCAAACTTAATTAATGCAATGATTAATTGGTTACTTCGTAATATTATTTCTTTGAAGCATATTAATGTACACTTCTACTTATGTTTTTATATTAATGGTTACTTTTTAGCTTCATTGGTTACATTCTTACAAAAGTTTGTCTTTAGTTGGTAACAAACAAATTATAATCTTGGTTGTTTTTTACTATAAAATGCAATGCGTAATGTATTTATCTTGTGGTTACTAAATAAATATGAGTTGATTACAATTTAAAATTGATTTGGTTACTGTATAATGTTACGTTGTTTTATTTTGATTTGTTTTAATATGGTAGTTACTTATTGGCTACATTGGTTACTATCTCTAATATGTATTTAGATATCGTAAGGTGTTTATTTGGTTACTATATAATGTTATTGTGTTTTATAATTGTTTTTTTTATATTGGTGGTTACTTATCGACTACATTGGTTACATTCATACAACCAAGTTCCGATTATTATATATATTGGTTGTTTGTATACTATTTAATTAGTTAATGTATAATGTTTATTTGGTTGCTGAATAATATTAATATACACTTGTACTGATGTTTTTTATATTCATGGTTACTTATTAGCTACATTAGTTACTTTCATACAACTGTTAGTCTTTAGTTGGTAACAAACACATTATACTGGTTGTTTTTTACTGTAAATGCAATGAAAAATATGTTTATGTTCTGGTTACTAAATATATATATGTTGGTACCTGTCTAATCTAAATTTGGATACTGTATAATGTTGTTATGATTATTGTATAATATTAGTGTGTTTTATACTGGTTTGTTTTATATTGGTGGTTACTTATTGACTACATTGGTTAACTTCATACAACTGTTAGTCTTTAGTTGGTAACAAATTGATGCGGTTGAAGAGAAGGCGTATCAGTTTATGAAAATATTTGATCCAGTTTATGGAAAGATTTGATAGATTATGGAAAGATTTGATCCAGTGGTAATTTGGTAATTTCTGTCAAGTTTGGAGTGTCGGATTTTGGCATTTTCGGTGCCTAATTTCATTGGAAACGGGTCAACAATCAAAAATCACCAGCTTCGATCATGATGTGCATGGTTTTTTGGTCAAATTCTATCATTTAGGCCTTCAAAATGGCATGTAAAAATGTTGTTTATGTTCTGGTTACTAAGATTATGCAGTTCGGTTACTATCAAATATTGATTTGGTTACTTTATAATGTTTATTCAGTTGTTAGACTATGGAGATGATTCCAGTTGTGCTTTACTTCAACTAAACATAAACAAAAGAGGGTAAATACATGAATATATAATTGTTTCTCGTTAAGAACCATTAACCACATGGTTGGTAACATTTTTGATGGTGTCTGATAACTAAAATTGTTATTAATTAATATTTTGATTTTGATTCCATCATGAGTTGTCAATATAAAGTAAACAAATACATTGAACAATTGGTAACTGTTTTGAAACATTTTTATGTAAAATTGGTTACCCATCTAAAATAAAATGGTTACCTCCATATTCATATTTAGTTACCAACTGGACCATTTTTAAATAACTTTTATAACTATGTAATTTAAAAGTATCCATCACCTAGATAAATGTGAACCTCACACGTATATTAAGCACTTGATAACATTACGATATAAGTTTTAATTATTTGGTTACTAACAAAAACTAAAATGGTTACCCTTATATGCGTATTTGGATATCAACCGCACCTCTCAAACTATTTTTATTTTAATATGAGATCTATAAGTAACCATATATATAAATGAAAACTCTCACATGTACATTTAACAATTGATGTTTGTCCCGATACAAGCTTGTAACTATCTCGTTTACTAATTACAAGAACTATAATGTAACATAATAAAACAAGAACTAAATAATTATATGATAAGAACTGAATGAGGTTTTAATGGTAACCAAAACATAAATATCATGTAATGAAACCCAGTTTAGGCAATCCATGTATACTAAACAATTACATATTATATAACCAGAATAAAAATAACAGTAACCAAAATCCCACATCGAGGGCACAATAATAGTAGCCAAACCATAAGGTAACAGTAACCAAAACATAATAAAGAAATAACCAAATAGTTATATGAAAAGTAACGAGAACATGTTTTAATGGTAACCAAAATAGAAACAACCTGTATAACCAACCCAGTTTAGGCAACGCATGTATACTCTCACATGTACATTTAACACTTGATATATGTCTTGATACAAGCTTGTAACTATCTGGTTACTACCAAAAAATAAAATGGTTACCTCTATATTCATATTTAGTTACCAACTGTGTGACGCCCCCAAAATTTGGTATACGTCACCCATCTTGGGTCGCCACTTACATGGTACATAAATTCAAATACAAACTTAATTATACATCTATCGTGTAACATACGACAATACGTAAACCGAGTTCTAATAGGAATATTGTCATTTAGACAATATCCATACTCAAGAGTCCTCATTACATTTATTGTCACATTATTTAACAGAATAGTGAGGACTACTAATGCTATCTTCGGGACCATCAATCTTTTCCCCGACTCGTCCCAGCTATATTCTCATTTCCTGAAGAGAACAGTGAAAGAAAGGGTGAGCTCAACTAGCCCAATAAGAAATATTATAACTAAGATAATGCGAATAAATTATCAATAGTCTTCAACAATGTTAAACTGATAAAATACAATAGACAACCAGGTTTAATCTGCAATGGAATATCTGATCCATTAAAAGAGTCAAGTAGAAAATAAAGTCTACTATCTTTTAGGTTTTAAAAGGTTTTCATCAATTTTTATCACTAAGACTCAGCTTTAATGAATAAACCACAATATCTAATCATCCCTCGTATTACCTGGCCAAGGATTTTCATCAAATTATCAATGGTCATGACTATACCGAATCACCCCGGTCATAATCATACTAAAAACTATCCATCAACGCATTACAGCCCACCGAGGTCTTTTGTCACATCATTTATATCAAACCATGATTATACTTTAGAATGATCCTCGTCATAATCATACTAAGTTCATCTATGCACGTAAGCCAAAGATAACATAATATAATATGAGGATGATGACAATGACATAATAATTCAATAAAACAAGTTCACGAATTAATTTATTCAGAACCGATAACGCATAAATTGTCAACATGATATCGCTTTGTAGAGTAAAATTCAAGAATGCTCGTAAAAATATTTTCATTAAAAATATTTGGATGAAGCGCAAATATCAAGGATATTCCACTAAATTCAAGGAGTATAGAAGTCAAAATTTTAACCAACCGAGTATAATAAATAAATGAAATAACAAAAGAAATCACCATGCATGCGGTTTCAGATATATACGAGTTATTCAATGCGAAATAATAAAAAGCGGAACCAGTCCCATAAAACACACGACATGTGATATTCCAATGAATAATAAAGACGTAATAATAAAGACGGAACCAGGTCCTGGTGTAAAACACATGACGTGATATTCCAATAGAATAATAAAGACAGTAATAATAAAGATTTTAACCAGTCCTCCCAGAAAGCACGAGATGTGATGTTCCAACTAATAATAAAATAATAGAAGAATGTCACCAAGTATAGGGGATTCCGCGATATATAGGTTATTCCAATGTAATAAATAAGAATGGAATAATATAAGGATTTCACCAAGTATAGGGTATTCGCATATCATGAATTCATGTATAGGTATGCCACTTTTACAAAAGTTATTTCAATGTAATAACAAAGAATGGAATAACGTAAGTTCTCTTCATGAATAAAAAATAACACCCTTACGAGTAAAACAACTAATATTCCCTACCTTAGAAGAGCAATATTGGAAAAGTGAAGTAGCAAAATTTTTTTTTATTTCTCTCTATAGTTTCTCTCTCAGAGTTTGAAAGAATTAAAGAAATAATGAAGGAATGAGCTTTCTATTTATAGAAAAAGCGAGGGTGGCTCTTGGTCTTAACGAAGGGTCAAAATGACTCTTGGTAATATCAAGAGACAACTACTATTTGGGAAGGGGTAATTAACCCTTGGAACACCGAAGAGGCAGTTAACTCTTGGTAATATTGAAGGGACAACTACTATTTGGGGTAATTACTATTCACAAAGGTAATTACCATTCACAAAGGTAATTACTATTGACGAAGGTAAATACTATTGACGAAGGTAATTACTATTCACAAAGGTAATTACCATTCACAAAGGTAATTACTATTGACGAAGGTAAATACTATTGACGAAGATAATTACTATTCACAAAGGTAATTACTATTCCCAAAGGTAATTACTATTGACGAAGGTAAATACTATTGACGAAGGTAATTACTATTCACAAAGGTAATTACTATTCACAAAGGTAATTACTATTGACGAAGGGACTCTTAGATGATGACATATGGGCCCCCCCATAAAATAATCAAACTTACCACAAACGTCTCATAACAGACTCTTTATATACATCAAGGATTGAATAAATATTACCACAAATTATTTTATTTTTAATCAACACATATTTAATCTTTCAACAATTATTAATCATTTATAACTTGTCGTCTCAATTAATAATTTAATACTATAACATATTATACGATGATGATCTTTGTGACAATAATTGAATCAATAATATAAGAGATATGATGCAAAGTGATTCTCGTAGCAATAATTGAAGCATAATGAGTGACTTCTCACGTAAGCATCAATAATCAATATCGTGTACTTCTTATACAACTCGCCAGCATTCGTATTTTTACTACCGGGTAGTTCAACGGTTTTAATGAATAACACCTCTGCCAAGTTATTTTTTATAGAAAAATAATTTTTTCGTTTTCTAACTACGACAATACTTCCGTTGTGGGGTCTACCAATAATTGAGCCGTCGTACAAATATTCCCCGACAAAAAGAATATTCCCCGACCAAACGAATATTTTATAACAACTTGCTTACTTTGTAAAATTTATAAATATTACCCACAACTATAACATTATATCAAATTTATTCCATAATATTCAAAAATAATATTTATAAAAAATTCATCTTTATTTATAAAAGTCAGGGTCTTACAACCTCCCTTCTTATGAAATTTCGCCTCGAATTTAGGGTACGTGCACTGATATGATAAAGAGGTGAGGATACCTTGAATACCTTTATCGTTAAAAAATATTAAATTCATCTTCTAATCCCGCCCAAAGATATTCATTAACAATTCATCTTTGCACTACAGCCAAAGATATACAACTGTAAAACCAATAATGCTGAGACGCAACTTAATAGTATCACGACCACGAATTATCCATGCACCTACTTGCCAAGGATATTCGTGTTTTCAATTACGGTCATGATTATACCGAATAATCCTTGGTCATAATCATACCAAGTCTATCAATGCACTACGACCAAAGATGACTTTTACCACATCCATGAATTAATATTTCATTACTGAGACTCAGCTCAATAATTAATCCATATCATCGAATCATCCTTGCACTACGGGCCAATGATATTCATTAGTATCACGACCACGAATTATCCATGCACTACTACCAAAGATAATCGTGTATTCATTAAGATTATCCACCACAAAATTATCCATGCACTACTACCAAAAGATAATCGTGTATTCATTAAGATCACGACCACAAATTATTCATGCACTACTACCAAAGATAATCGTGTTTTCAATTACAGTTATGATTATACCGAATAATCCCTGGTCATAATCATACCAAGTCCATCTATTCACGTAAGCCACAGATGACTTTCAACACAATATAAGCATGAGGATAATGATATAAAGAATCAATCAAATGAGATAAAGGATAAATATTAAACATTTATAATATAATTTATCCGAGATTCAAGAATATCCCATGTTATCAATCACTTAATAATCTCATAATCTAATATCATTAATATTATAACAATATTTTAATCACTTCTTAAATTTATAAACAATTTATCTCAATTGTTTACGTTTTACCATATAATGCATTTAATCATTCAAAAATGCCATACTCATAAGATATCATCACCAATTATCAAATCCTCATCAAAAAAATATGCATATACTCTATATAGGATTCTCTTTTGTAAAATCATATTTTCAACTTTGTTACTTCACATAACATATTTAACTCATATGTTCAGTAATTAAACTATTTTCATGAAAAATACCAAATCAGTCCCAAAAATATTTCTTTTCTAGGATTTAGCATAATATAGTCCCATAATGAAAATATATTTTTCTCTCAATTTTAAAATTCATTTACTATTTTTCAAAAAACAATTTCTAATTAATTCCTTAAGAAATTAGCTACCTCAAGTTTAACTCCAAAATTCCCACATCTTGGCAGGACCTTACACATGTTAATGTGAGCCTCAATTTAAATTTCATGGTCATCGAGTTATAGAACTCCAATTATAGCATTTTTGTCAAAAAACCTAAATATTGAAATGGTCATAACTTGTTCATTTTAAGTCGAATGAGCTCATTTTTGACAAGAGGTACTTTATAACATATATGTTCATGTCCCAAAAGGCCAGAATTTTTCACATAAATTTAGTGGCCAAAACAGCCCCTTAAAGTTTCCGGCAAGAGCGTTTTTGTAATTTACACTTTGGACTCTTTTGCTAAATTCACCCACACGAAAATCTACAGCACCTTTTCCAAGATTCCACTTGGATAAGCTACAAAACTCATAGATCTAACTCTAGGACTTGACCACACTCAAAAATTCAAAATATAATAGGAGATATGGTCAATTGAATTTCATGTTACGCTTTTTACCAAAATCGATTTTTTTCAACCCTTTACGATTTCTAAGAAACTTTCATGTTTTCACATAATAACCACATAACTCATCATAACACTTACTAATACTTCATATACCCATAATTTTCATTAGTCCAATGATTTTATTATGACTTTCATCATAATCCTCGTAAATGCATCCTTTTAGTTGAAGAAATATTTGAGGGTTTAAGAAATGGGTTTTTGATCTTTGGGTCAATACAAAATTCGATTTCACGCCTAGGGTAGGCTAGAAATCTTCAAGAATACGTCAAGAAATTTATTAATGATAGAAATATCATTCAAAATCGCTACTTCTTATCCAAGACTTGGATAAGACGTTACATTGATACCAACCGCGACTTCTATCCTTTAACCTAGATAAAGACCTCACACTCGATACCTATCAACTTGTCATCGCTATTCACGACGTCGCCTCTGTAAAGTCCGGCTTTGCATGCATTCCACACAAGGAAGTCAACAAAGAAAGGATCGGGCTCTTTACTTATGGCTTGATATAACAATGATTAACTTTAGGGTTTGGTTACTTTGAATTCAGATATAACGAGTTGGTAAGGAATATGAAAGCTAACAACCTTACAAAAAGAATAATAAGTAGTTAATCAATCGTTTTCAAAAATTACCTCAAAGGCAAGTATTTTCAAAGAGATAAGATCGTGAAAGTGTTTATTTGAAACAACAAGATTAATAAATGATTGGAGGTAACGAAGGTTTCTCCCAACGAAGTTTCAATAGATAAATCAAAGTCTAACTTTTCCGGAGTCAAATTTAAACATTGAACACAACTAGGTAGAATAAAAGAGTGGGTAGAACTTGTATTGAATAAAGTATAGACTTCGCAATAATTTATAATTAATTTACCCGTAATAACCTCTTTCGGGTTTTCTCGAATAAACGCCTCGCTTAAATTACCGAAGTTTGACTTTACTATAGGGTACATTCCACCCTTAAGTTCTTCTTCACATTCCCGATCCATGATTTGAATCATTATTCTCCGATCCATATCGAATTCGGGTTGACCGCTATGCATGGTGGTAATTCAATTCGATGTTGGTTCTCCCAATTCTTTGTCAAAAAGCAAAGTCCATTTCATCTATTTTGGCTTTCTTTGGATCTGGACGCCTTTTTCTACACTATCAACACGTTGTCGCCTTTTTACCCATACATCGCCTATTCTCCTTCGCTCGATTGTTTCTTCTTTCACCGATCTTTGATTTTAAATTCTCGATTCCAACTTTAATATCTTACACCCTCGCCAAAGCGTGATTTTGTTCGAGCATCACATATCTCGGGTAACCCAATTTTGAATTGTTGTATCCCTTTGTTCCACGACCGTTGCCGCTTCTTCAACTCGTTCTTCTAGCTCACGAACACGATTTTGTAATTCTAAGTTTTGATCATAAACTTCTTCTAACCAATTCTCCTCGGGTTCCTCTTCTTCTTCTTCTTCCTCACTCTCACCGCTACCTCGCAATTAGCTCTGATGCAACAATTAGTTCTTCATTCACTACGTGGATATCTCTAATTTGTTCCTCGTCCGACAATCGCATTAACTCGATTAGTGATTAAAGGTGTCACAACGGTCACATTCACTCCATTGTGAATATTTTCAAATTGCCATTTCCAAACACCGCCACAACACAAGAGGTTAATTATTATATCAAATATTATCCCTATACTCGACCAACCAATTAAATAACAAATAAACTTAGGTAGGTCATACTAGCGAAGGAATTCCCGTATCTCCCCTCCTAGTTCTTATCTCAAGATCTTAGCGGGATCATATCCTACAAGCTTTGATACCAACCGCGTGGCGCCCCCAAAATTTGGTATACGTCACCCATCTTGGGTCGCCACTTACATGGTACATAAATTCAAATAATAACTTAATTATACATCCGTCGTAAACATACGACAATACATAAACGAGAGTTCTAATAGGAATATTGTCATTTAGACAATATCCATACTCAAGGAGTCCTCATTACATTTATTGTCACACTATTTAACGTAATAGTGAGGACTACTAATGCTATCTTCTGACCATCACTCTTTTCCCACTCGTCCCAAATATATTCTCATTTCAAAAAGAACAAAGTGAAAGAAAGGGTGAGCTCAACTAGCCCAAGAAGAAATATTATAACTAAGATAATGCGAGAATAAATTATCAATAGTCTTCAACAATGTTAAACCGATAAAATACAATAGACAACCGGTTTAATCTGCGATGGAATATCTGATCCATTAAAAGAGTCAAGTAGAAAATAAAGTTTACTATCTTTTAGGTTTTAAAAGGTTTTCATCAATTTTATCACTAAGACTCAGTTTAATGAATAAACCACAATATCTAATCATCCCTGTACCACGGTCAAGGATTTTCATCAAATTATCAATGGTCACTGACTATACTTAATCACCCCGGTCATAATCATACCAAAAACTATCCATCATCGCATTACAAAGCCACCGAGGACTTTTGTCACATCATTTATATCAAGCCATGATTATACTTAATGATCCCCTCGTCATAATCATACTAAGTTCATCTATGCACATAAGCCAAAGATAACATAATATAACATGAGGATGATGACAATGACATAATAATTCAATAAAACAAGTTCACGAATTAATTTATTCAGAAACTAATAACGTCCAAATTGTCAACATGATACTGCTTTGTAGAGTAAAATTCAAGAATGCTCGTAAAAATATTTTCATTAAAAATATTTGGATGAAGCGCAAAATATCAAGGATATTCCACTAAATTCATAGAGTATAGAAGTCAAAATTTTAACCAACCGAGTATAATAGAGAATGAAATAACAAAAGAAATCACCATGCATGCGGTATTTCGCATAGACAAAGTTATTCCAATGCGGAATAATAAAAAGCGGAACCCGAGTTGATTGTAAAACACACGAACGAGGATATTCCAATAGAATAATAAAGACATAATAATAAACATTTAACCGAGTCCTGTAAAAAAACACATGCATGGATATTCCAATAGAATAATAAAGACGTAATAATAAAGATGAAACCAGTCCCACAAAACGCACGTATGATGTTCCAACGGAATAATAAAATAATAAAGAATGTCACCAAGTATAGGGATTCCGCGATATACGAGTTATTCCAATGAATAAATAAGAATGGAATAATATAAGGATTTCACCAAAGTATAGGTATTAAGCGTATACTGTCATCATGTATAGGGTATGCCACTTTTACAAAGTTATTCCAATGTAATAATAAAGAATGGAATAATGTAAGTTCTCTTCATGAATAAAAAAATAACACCCCTTACGAGTACAACAAATAATATTCCCTACCTTAGAAGAAATGAATATTGGAAAAGTGAAGTAGAAAATACTTTTCTTATTTCTCTCTATAGTTTCTCTCTAGAGTTTCAATGAATTCGTAAGAAATAATGAAGGAATGAGCTTTCTATTTATAGAAAAACCGAGGGTGGCTCTTGGTCTTAACGAAGGGTCAAAATGACTCTTGTAATATTGAAGAGACAACTACTATTCATTCTTGAAGGGGTAATTAACCCTTGGAACAATCAAGAAAGCGCTTAACTCTTGGTAATATTGAAGGACAACTACTATTTGGGGTAATTACTATTGACGAAGGTAATTACTATTGAAGAAGGTAATTACTATCGACGAAGGTAAATACTATCGACGAAGGTAATTACTATTCACAAAGGTAATTACCATTCACAAAGGTAATTACTATTGACGAAGGTAAATACTATTGACGAAGGTAATTACTATTCACAAAGGTAATTACTAATTCACAAAGGTAATTACTATTGATGAAGGTAAATACTATCGACGATGGTAATTACTTATTCACAAAGGTAATTACTATTCACAAAGGTAATTACTATTGACGAAGGGACTCTTAGATGATGACATATGGCCCCCCATAAAATAATCAAACTTACCACAAACGTCTCATAATAGACTCTTTATATACATCAAGGATTGAATAAATATTACCACAAATCATTTTATTTTTAATCAACACATATTTAATCTTTCAACAATTATTAATCATTTATAACTTGTCGTCTCAATTAATAATTTAATACTATAACATATTATACAGATGATACTGTGACAATAATTGAATCAATAATATAAGAGATATGATGCAGCAATTACTGTAGCAATAATTGAGCATAGCTGAGTGACTTCTCACGTAAGCATCAATAATCAATATCGTGTGCTACTATATAACTACGCGTATTACTGTACTTTTACTACCGGGTAGTTCAACAGTTTTGACGGTAACACCTCTGCCGTTATTTTTATAGAAAAATAATTTTGTCGTTTTCTAACTACGACAATACTTCCGTTAATAAGGGTCCACTTAATGATTGGTAGTCGTCATAAATATTTCCCCACAAAAAGAATATTCCCCACCAAACGAATATTTTATAACAACTTGTTTACTTTGTAAAATTTATAAATATTACCCACAACTATAACATTATATCAAATTTATTCCATAATATTCAAAAATAATATTTATAAAAAAAATTCATCTTTATTTATAAAAGCTGGGTCTTACAAACTGGACCATTTCCAAATAACTTTTATAACTATGTAATTTAAAAGTATCCATCATCTAGATAAATGGGAACCCTTACAAGTACATTAAGCACTTGATAACTTTTTTTATTTAAGTTTTTAATTATTTGGTTACTAACAAAAACTAAAATGGTTACCCTTATATGCATGTTTGGATATCAACTGCACCTCTCAAATTATTTTTATTTTAATATGAGATCTATAAGTAACCATATATATAAATGAAAACTCTCACATGTACATTTAACAATTGATGTTTGTCCCGATATAAGTTTAGAATATTTGGTTACTAATAACAAGAACTATAATGTAACATAATAAAACAAAGAAACTACATAATTATATGATAAGAATTAGAAACAGATTTTAATGGTAACCAAAACATAAATATCATGTAATGAAACCCGCTTTAGACAATCCATGTATACTAAAACAATTACATATTAACTAGAATAAAAATAACAAGAACCAAAATTTCACATCGAGGGCACAATAATAAGTAGCTAAATCATAAGGTAACAAATAACTAAAAACATAATAAAAAGTAACCAAATAGTTATATGAAAAGTAACTTGAACATGTTTTAATGGTAACCAAAAATGCGAAACAACTCAGATAACTAACCCAGTTTAGTGACCCCATGTATACTCTCACACGTACATTTAACACTTGATATATGTCCCGATACTGAAACTTGAATTATCTGATTACTACCAAAAAATAAAATGGTTACCCTTACTATGCATGTTTGGTTACCAATTGCACCTTTCAAATAATGTATCGTAGACCTGACTTAATACTGAACCAACAAACAATGTCAAATAATTGATTATATAATCAAATATGTAATTCCATTTACATAAGCTCCAATAAACATTACATACTCAAGAACCATAACAAATGGTTATGGATATCCAACAAAAACCAAAGTACGAAACACAATTCAGAAGGACAAGACAACGACAATCGAACTAATCAAAATCTGGTACAAATCTTCCTGAAACTTGAGCTTTTTGGCTGCTGCTACTTTCTTCTTCATGGCTCTTCTCATTCTCTAGAAAAGACTTCTACATTATGAACCTGTGGGAGGAAGAGAAATACCTTGGGATTAGTGAATAGAGAGCCCATGTAGGATGTGTTTGTGGAAATGGAAGTAGAACTAGAATAGCATAAACCCTGTAGAAGATATTTGAAGGAATTTACAAAAATAATACATCAATGTATACTAAGCAAATACATGATTTAACCATACTAAAAAGTAACCGAACAGTTATATGATAGTAACCAAACCATGTTTTAATGGTAACCAACACAAAAAAAAATATGTAGACCAAACCCAGTTTAGTCAACCAATGTATACTAAGCAAATACAAGGTAACCAAAATAACATAAAAAAGTAACCAAAATCCCAAATTGAGAGAATAAAAATGGTATCCAAATCATAAGCTAACAGTAATAAAAAAAATACTAAAAGAAGTAACCAAATAGTTATATGTTAGTAACCAAAACTTATTTTAATGGTAACCAAAACATAAACAAACTTCCCCTTCCTCTCCATAGCAAACTTCTTCAAGTCCTTAACAGAATCGCCCTCCGTGATTCTTTTCCTCTTTTCGTCCTTCTTCCTTGTATCAACCATTCTATATAAAACATAAAAACAACATAAACCCAAACAATCAATACTCCATTCTGTTAGTAAACTACTTTAATAGATAATACATTAAACTGTTTAGAAAATACTCACTTAAAACAATAATAAACACCAGAATCGATCAATGGGGAAGAAGAAACCAACTGAACCACTGTGCAACATCGATAACGAGTAACAACGACAATGACGAACAACTAAACGAAGATGGCGAACAATTAAACGAAGATGATAATGAGTAACGATCACGAAAATATAGAATAAATCACCGAAAACGATCAATAGAGATGAAGAAGGCACGAACAGAAGAGAGAAACAAGGGTTTCAGTATACAAAATAAGGGTTTGTAACTGAAGAGTCCCGATCAAATGTTAGATGACAGTTATCACGCATTTCAAAATAAACCAACCCCATTTTAAGATGGACACTAATTTACCATGTTAGCTCATTAATATTAATCCCTTAAATTAAGGACTCCTAATTGTATTAGTATTGTAAATAAATATGATGAAATGTCATATTTTTGTAATTATTTTATGGATATATGATTATTGTAATTATTTCTAAAAATATACTAATATATGTAATTTATCCTTTTTTTCTTTTTTTTTGTTATTATTTTAGGCCCACTTATTCAATACTCCCTCCGTCCCAAATTATCGGCTGTTCTAGAGTTCCACACACATACCCATATGTATGATAAAAAATACTAAAATACCCTTATGTGCTGATTTTTTATTTTCTGCAATTAAGGCTTTAGTAAAAGGAGATTGTCCATGGAAGAGTGTGCCAATGTCTTTTAAGAAGCATAACTTTGGCAATCATATTCTTATTGGTGAAAATATGAAAAGGATGCTTAAAAAAGAGGAGAGTCTTGAATGAGTAATGACTATCAACAATTAAGGTAAGGCAAACTTGGAAAACAAAGGAAAAAAATGCATTGAAATCTTGAAAAAACAGATATTGTGGGACAAAATTTTTCTGCTAAAACAGCTAATAATTTGGAACAGAGGAAGTAATATATTTTATTGTTCAGCCTGGCTCAGTATTATTTTCAATACACCGATATACGCTCTATTTCTCCCTATTTCAATCTCTTTTCTTTCAGTCTCTCTGTTTCTCCCCTACCGCCTGATTTCCGGCAGCGGCGCAGCGCCATCAAACTCATGCCCTCATTATTTTCCAAATCAAGGCTCCAATATTCTTCCATACTTCCGATCTCGGTTAGTCATCCACACACATACATACATATTTTTATAATCAATTTGCAATTTGTGCTTTATCTACCTGTTAATTGGGAAACCACTCGTAATTCCTTGACCTAAATTGTGGAAATGCTGTTTTTTATGGCTTTGTTCTATTTTGTAAATTGGGCTTTATTTAGTTGGGTTATTTATTTATGTTTGTGAAGTTCATGGAGATAATTTCAGAGTTGATATGTTTGCTTGGGAAAGTAGGGGTAAATAATACCAATTATAATCTTAAATGTCATTAGTCAACAATTGTGTTTGTAGTGTGGGTTTTCCGTTTTTAACAGTTCATTTATATGGTTAGAGGATTTGTTGAGGTGATGGAAAGGAAAAGTTGAGGGTTCAATGTTTATTGTTTGTTAAACATAGTAGTTAGGATTTTCCAAAAAAAAGAAAGAATAGCAATTGTCTTTGTGGTATTAACATTTACACTATTTCTGCACAATCATCTAGATCACCATCAAGATCTGAATGTCATTAATTTGCTGTGTAAACTATCTGAATAGCAATTGTCTTTGTGCTATTAACATTCACATGATTTGAAAGAACGCCGGGTGCAATTTTGACGAAGATATGTTTTAAAAGACTTTTTTTGCTATCTTTTATTGTCTTTGGTAAAGCAAATCTATTACTGCATTATCTTTGTTTTAGTAAAAATATATTTTGTAATGGTGGAACTTTAGTTTTTAATTATGAATATATATTATGTTGTTAAAAAAATTCTTGGCCCCCCAGATCAAATCCTCGTTTCGTCCCTGGGCAAAACGCGGGGAAAGCTCCACTCTACTTTCCGGTGTTTGTTTCACTTTTACATGTCTCACTTGCTAATCCAGCTTCAGCTTCAATTTGATGGACATCACTAGGTTTATGGGATAGATTCGAATACATTGATACAAATTAGGGTTCATATGACCGGGATAGTTCCGATTTGTTCTTATACATGGATCCCTGAGGACGACGTCTTGTTGAAAAATGCAATTGAGGTAATTACACAATTCTATCGGTCTTCAGTTCCAATTTATACTTTACACTTGGGCCTTTTATTTACTTTAATTATTTCACAGTTGTCGATGTTTGCTCTTGCAATTCGTTTTACTATTTTTTAATAGACCTTATCATTGATTCAATATCAATAATCGGAGCTTTTGCTGGGAACATCAACTGTTTTATTTTTTCAACAGCCATATATGCGATGAGATAATCGATTAACTGATTGGTAAATAAATATCAGCTACCAAATTTCATGGTTCAATTGAAAATTTGGATTTCAATTTATGGTGAAATCAGAATCATAAAATAGATATACGTATATATCTACATATCCTATAATTTCAACTGAAGATATGTTTGAAATCTTTAGTTTCCAATTATTAAGACAGGTTAAATCTGAGAGTAAAGTATCTGTATGTACACAATTGATAGACACAGTTGTGTTCCCCTATGTTACATGGACTCAAGTAAGTTCAGCTATAGTTGTTGGACACAATTGTATTGGACTCGGACAAGGGAATTAGATATGTGCCAGACACCCTCGTTCAACTATCGGCACTCCAAATTTTAGGTTGTATATGGAAGAGACAGTGGAAGCTTATATACAACAATGGAGAAGGGTTTTTGCTTCTTTAACGAAAAGATGAAAGTCACTCTTCCCCACTTTGTACTGTTTAACATAAATCATACTAATGTATACAGTTGAACTTTAATTCTACAGATTATCTTATATACTAAGTTAAGTATGCAAGACATGCCCACCTACTGTAGCCTATATTTGGATACTTATAAAGTCTAACCTTTGTATACTCAATTTGCTAAATTTGGAATAAATGACGGTCTAGCACCTGGACACATACCCGACACCCACATCGTAGTCCATGTAACATAGTTTCTCCAATATCCCCTGATATATAGTATTTTGGCCTAGGGTTACTAAGGAACCAATCCGCCCTGTGATTTGTGAACTGGGAACTACTGTTCCACATTCCAAATTGTGGTATGGGCACGTAGATACATTTTGTATTTCACCAATAGGTTGCATTTCCGTGTGGATTTCAAGCTGCGTACTGAATCGATCCACGTTCATGGTAACCATTTTGGGTGATATGTTGCAGGCTTGGCGCAGATGGAAACTTAAAAAAAGAATTATAATGTGCAAATATTTCTTTTTGTTGGCAAGTCGTGGCTTGAGTACTGTTCCATCATTATGTGACAGTTGAATTGCATGTTCGTTAATGGAACAAAATTTAGGTAACATTCAAGTGGTACACTTTTTAGTAAATGACAAGTGAATCAGACAGAGAATCGAACTTGTAACTTACAAATGTAAAAGAGAAATTAAATCCATGTTCTTCGGCTACCTGTTTGTGTATTTGTTATGTTGTTGAAGAGAGACCATTAAGGTGATATAGCTGTAGCAAGTGAAAATGCACTCTATCTAAGAATTTCTATTCATGAGGGAAGCTAATTGTTGAGTAGTTAGAAGTTCAAATGCTATCCATGATCTATATTTCGCTGAAATTTCCTTGAACTTCTTCTTTTCCTTGTCTTGTTCCTGGAGTGGTGTAGCAGACATGTGTCCTCATTTTATTCGCAAAAACCTAGTAAATAACAAAAGAAAGAAATGGTAGATGCATTTATTCTTTCCAGCTAGTCCAAACTTCTCTTTTGGGGCTTTCCTTTTGGACTGAACATCTCTTTTAGAAAGGCCATATTTGCCTCCCGAACGTACTTTTAGTTAATTTATTACTGTCAATGATATTTTATTTTCTTTTCTTTTTGCAGGCTGGTGCTTCTCTTGAAGCACTTGCTAAAGGAGCAGTGCAATTTTCTCGGAGATTTACCTTTCGCGAACTTCTGCGACCGGTGGCATTCACTACTTTATGATCCTGATATTTCAACTCAATCTTCTGCTCGGATGATGGAGCTTGAACTCTCTTGTTCAAATCCTTCATCAAAGTTCAGTAGGTCTGACAATTCTAAGAGTGGAGAGTTCACTGGAAAAAGGAAAATTATAAGCATTCATAGACAATATAATGCCATGCAGAAGAGACTTCGAAATGAGCTTTTTAACTCTACTGATATAGGTTTTCTTGAACCCAATCTACATGATTGCGGTGGGCGTGCAGGTGATTTTCAAGAGCATGTAACACTTGATAATGAGCCTGGGGATGCAAACTGTATGCTTGGTGATTGTATCTCAGACCATTTTGGGCTTCAGGACTCAGACTTTGACATCCTGGATCGTGTTTTCCCACAAGCAGTAGGGGATTGTTGCCACCACTGTTGTTGATGATACCGGTAGTGGATTTCATACTGGATGTCAGAATCTGATTGAAGATAATCATTCAATTAAAATGTGAGGAGAGATAGCTTATATGGTTTCCCTGAAGACATTCCCCCTTTGATAGGAGATTGTGGGAGGGGTTCGTTTGAGTCAAATATTGACCAAAACGATGCTCCACATATGTTGGCAGATGATTCAATTAACTTAGGAAAATCAAATTCTAATGGTAAGCATTTTCAAGCCGATGATTCTGAGAGGAAAAGTTTGTCGACCTTTCACTCACTGAATGAAAACCCCCAGAGTTTAGGTTCTGGATTTGGAGGAAGGCATATCAATTCCCCTGATTCAGATGGTAGTGCTTCATTTCACGCAATGGGATTTTCATCTCCGATGCCTAGGCTGCCTCTATGGAAAACAATGGAAGACATATCAGTACCTGCTATGCCAGTGCATATGAATAATGTAGATAGAACTCAGGGTGCTGAAGGTACATTGGCACTTCCTGACAATAGTAAACGTAGAGAGAAAAGTCCATCAGGGTTTGATGTTGTCCATTCAGATCCCCTGTTGAGAGACAACGACAATGGTACTTGTTTCAGTTCAGCTGCTGTCTCTGAGGGTGAATTTGCAGACCTTTCAGATTGTCTTCTGAACGTCCCAAATGAGGACGAGATGCTTTTCATGGATGTTGATGGGAAAGACAAAATGGATAAGTCTTGCTATGCTAATGTTAATTTAATTAGTAAAAGTTCTCCTAATGATGTCCAGGAAGGTGGGTTATGCGATATTGAACCTAGTAAGTTCTGCAACATTGAACCCAGTACATCATTAGTTTCAAATATTTGTCTCGGGACTCTTAGTAGTCCATGTGCTGCAGAGTCAGAAAATATTTCTTCCTCTCTTCATGATGATGTTCACCAAAGTATTCGTCATTCAGACATTAACATGGCATCAACAGCAGTGTTGCATCCTGATTCTATTCGACTCGGTGATGAAAATATTTGCTGCGCATTAAATACTGAAGACCCGGAAATCCCATGCAATGATGATATTTTCTTGCTTATTCACCCAACCACATCTTTTACTCCTGTGCGGAAACCATGTATCATAGATTCTATTGATCCTGCATCATCTGCTGATGAGAAGGATAATGAACGAGGTATGAACTTGATGAAAAAATTGAAAGATCCTGCACCATCATTTGCATGGTCCCCAGTAATTGGGCCAAATATGTTACCCGAGTCATTTCCTGGCCACCCACTTGGTGGTTGTGCAGTCAAATCTGAGGTATCTGATACTACTAAATGTCTTAACCTGCATCCGGGAGAGGCTAACAAGGCCCTTAGAGACTTGAGTCAAAGTAGATCAACTCATTCAACTCCAGTCACTACTGCGGATAGAGTGCTGAATGAAGATGTTATTAAAGTTGAACCGAGGGTACTCTGATTTTTCTAGAATCTCTCTCTCTCTTTCTTCATGGTTTGGGCATATTGAAGTCTGTCTCTGAAGCTTTTTTTATCCTTTCCCCTGCTCTTTTTTGGTGATAAACAGGTAGTAGACAACCTATCTACGTCTAGGGAAACGGCTTTACATGCAGAAGAAGGCTCTGTCAAAATGGTTCTTCCAGAATTAGTTGTTAATCCCTCCTTATCGGATCAGGATGAATTGGAGAGTGACAATGACGTACCTTATTTTTCTGATATTGAAGCTATGGTAACACTATGGGTTTTGTGGTATATTTGATTCTCATCTGTTGGTGGGTATCTTTACTGATTTCTATTGTTTCCATGCAGATACTTGAAATGGACTTGGGTCCATATGATCAGGATTCATATACCAGTAGGCAAGGTAATCTTTGGGATTAGGTCCAAGTGCTAACTATTTTTCTTTTGGTCTCCACTAATTAAATTTTTATAATGACCTTGTTACAAATTTATACTGGCATATTGTGGGAGCAATGATTCACTTAGACTATGGCTACTCTCTTCCTTGCTTAAATATAGCTATAATAGTATAATGCTGGTAGAAAGTGTAACTTTTTATTCTCAAGAAAAGAGTGTTACTGTGTTAATGAAGAGAAAAAGGATTTAACTGTAAAAGAGAAGATCATATGCATACTTTATATCCCCTCCTGCTTAGCTTTGTAATTTTGTGTGGTTTTGATCTCTACAATCTCCAGTCTCAAAGTATCAAGATGACAATGCTAAGAGGAAAATCATTAGATTGGAACAGTGTGCTCGTTCAGCACTGCAAAGAACAATGTCATCTCACCGAGCACTTGCGTTATTGTATGGACGCCATTTGAAGCATTATATTAGGAAAACCGAGGTACATTTACAGATTGTGACCTGATTGTTGTGATTGCTTTCAAGTTGAATTCATTGAGGACTAATGGTGAACTTTTATTCAGTTTTATATTTCCATTTTGTTTGTGGCTGGGTCAGGTTCTGTGTGGTCTGTGGGAAGGGGTGATATGGTTTGGTCAACTGTGTTTTTGCATTTTACTAATGTATCTAAACCAAATATCATTGGTTAATGGGGTTCCTGTAGTTTTTTTAACGCACTTCGTACTCATGTCTTAAGTATGAGCTGAATAGCTGATTAAAACTGAAACAGTAGTTGATACATTATCTGGAATAAGATGTATGTTCTAGTATGGTATACAGAGGTAAGAATAATAATAAATGATATATAAATAATAAAAAATAAAGAAGAAAAAGAAAAGAGAAAATGTGACTTTATCTGTTGTAAACTTGCAATATGTGTACGGCACAGACACAGTCAAATAAGTATTTGAAGAAATTTTTAGTTAGCTGATGCAAGCAAAATACATTAATTTACTATTACTTGGTCTACAAACTAGAAAGTTAAAGCTTAATACTGCAAACAACTTAGTAAATACAGTAACTCTTACAAATATGTCCTGATTGTATCATTAAAGAATGATGGTTGCAATGCCAAGATCCACTTTGACTGTGTGTCCCAAAGAATATATCTATTTTGGAAGGTAAAACTGGCCACTATAGTAAGTTAGTTATTATAGGTTTCTTGAAAATGATTTAATTTTCTTGCTTTTAATATTGATTTAATTTTCTCATGCTTTTAATATTGTAGAACTGTTTGACTAGTGACAATGTGCTTATTTATAGAATTTTATAATAGTTAGCATCATCAACAATTGTTGAGTTTAATGCATTTCATTGCTATAATTAATCTAATATATTTTAATGAGCTTAGTTATGGTTAGGCCAGTCAATGGTTCAGATCGGAGCAAATCACGCTCTGATCAAATGTGATAATGTATCAGCGATCTGATCATTGATTTAGCGATCCACTATTTCTAACAATATAGATTATGATCCAAATCAATCCATTTTTTTTTTGTACTTGTATTAAATTATGAGCCAATGAGGTCTTTGCCTAGTTTGCGGTAAAAGACTAAGGTGAAACTTTAACTTGTTGATTTAGACCTCTTCTTGGACTTCTTTAGGTCTCGGTTTGGCTATTTCGCACCATGGCTCGATAGTAGTTCATCCATAATAAGTGACGGTCAGGTTATTAAAAACAACATGATCTTGGGCATAGGGAAGCTGTGAGACTCTTCTAAATTTTGGGAGGACATTGATCGAGGCATTTAGGAGTATTTTTCTTGCACTTGACTTTGTGGACAAATTTACGAAGGTTAATGTTACGAGTTTGATCTTGATTTGTTTTGGTTTTATTTTTTATAGGAATGGCTGGATGAATGAAATTATATTGTATTCTCCAAATAGTAGATGAAATTATATTGAATTCTCCAAATAGTAGAACTTAAAATTTTTTTTTTTTTTGATTATGAAGAATTTCACTTAATCTCTCTAAAACTTTTTACTTTCTCACACTAATTTTTTTACTTTCTCCATCTAAAAGTTCAATTTCTTCATTTTTTTTTTTTTTTTCTCTAGTTTGGATCAACATTAAATATTGCTCAGTATAGGTTCCTTCAAGATAATTGACTAGTGGAAAAAATAAAAACATATTGTTAAATAAATTGTGCAGAGGTCAAACTTGTCTAGGAATTATGAATTGAAGTTTAGCAAATCAATACTATTTGGTTAATAAATGTGCTAATGAATAAGTGTCCATATATTTCAAAAGTAAACAAATAGAATAAGAATAGTAATTACTATATTAATATACACCATCCATATGTATGTATAAATATATATATATATATATATATATATATATATATATATATATAAACAATATCAAGTGCATACCCCTTATCTTACTATACCCGTGCTCACCCCTTTTAGCGGACGGACCCGGCGATATATATTTGGTCATATACAACCGTAAATACTATTTTTTAGCGACGGACAACATATAGCGTCAGTATAGACGACGAAATGTTGATGGGTATGTATTGATCCGACCGTATATATATATATATACCAATGCAGATGTTGCATCCGATCAGAAGAAGAGAAATGTTGATGAAGAATAAAAATTGGAGCGGACAAGTAGAGACCGGAAGTAAATAAATAAGTATACAAAATCCCAAAATCTCGTGGAAACAGAGATATACATGAACTTTTTTCGTCTTGGTGGATTAGTGGGCTAAACCAAATCAGATTTGACCCATTTGAAATATTGATCCAATGAATCAAATTATAACAGATAAGTAAATAAATGAGCTGAAGCTTTGATCCAAAAAATTACACTGAAGCAGATCAAATCAAGATCAAATCTTCATTGACAGCCCTAGTTATGGTATAAGGTGTTAATTGTAATTGAGTTGAGTTTTTCCTAGTATTGTAAAGCTTTGTCTACAATATCGGAGGTTTCTAAACTTCACCTATAAAGTAGGAATGGACTTGGATTCCCTGGGTGACATGGTTTTGCTGGTGTGAGTTCAGCATAATTTTGACACAGTTTTAGTTCCCCATTCTTTTCCTGAGTTTCTGTCCTTATGTGCTCTATCCTTAATCAAAAGAACTTGTCTTGTCGACATGGTTTCGCTGGTGTGAGTTCAGCATAATTTTGACACAGTTTTGGATCCCCATTCTTTTCCTGAGTTTCTGTCCGTCTATGCTCTATCCTTTATCAAAAGAACTTGTCTTGTAGGTACTGCTTGGAAGATCAACAGATGACGTTGATGTTGATATTGATTTGAGAAAAGAGGGCAGAGCCAACAAAATATCCAGACGGCAGGTGGGATTATTATTATGAATTTTTTGGCATCTATTGTTGTTGGCTCTAGTAAGTTGAAATATGAGTCATGGTTCTATTCAAAATGTATAGTTATCTATGTTTCTACTGAAATCCAATCGCAAGATCATGTTTACTGTTTCTGCACGTCCGTGTAAGCATTAAATGAAATTTCCTTGTTAATAAAAATAGATAATGATGAGAACATAACAACTCTAGACCATGCCTTGCATATATGCATCATTAAAAAAACATAATTATATGAATAACTGTCGTAATTTTGTGATGCGTCTTACGGGGTTTCACTCATGTTCTTTGATACAAGGAAGGAGCAACAAAGCCAGACTTGCTTTTTAAAAAATATTAATACTACAGATAAATTCACCATGTCAACTAGATATGGAAAAGTTTTTGGGGTTAGTTTTGTTGTCATGGCTACTTACACATGAAATGTGCAAACAACATGTTTTCAATTTTTTGTTTTGTTTTAGATAATTCATAACTTCTTTCTCTGAACCATTCCTAGTAATATATTGTTTTGTTTTTATTAAGTAAAACTTCATTAGAAAGTAGAAACCACCAGCAGCGGGAAAAATGGTGAGGAAAAACTTTGTGATTATTATTAGTTTTTCTATTAATTCATTTTTTTTCCCAGAACGCATGAACAATATGAGTCACCACCACTACTCGTCACATAAGCAAAATGAGTCACTGCTGGTGCATCACATAATGCCTAGAATGTATACTAATATAACAATCCTTGATTGTATTTTCTTAGGCAATTATCAAGATGGAAACAGATGGATCTTTCTTTCTGAAAAATCTTGGGAAAAGTTCAATCTCAGTGAATGGCAAATCTGTCGATAGTGGACAGTTGTTGAGTCTTGGTTCAAGTTGTTTAATTGAGGTATTTAACTTCTGATCTTCCATTTTAAGTTGACTGATGATCTCACACAGTATTTGTTTTACGAGTACAAGTTCTCATGTAGCATTCTTGATTACGAGTTCTTGAGATTTTTGAATGCTTATTCCTTTTTCAATGCATTACCCTTTTTTCCTTTTTCAGTGCATTACCTTCTTCATAATCTGCTTCCACATTGTTTGAAATTTTTTAGCCATCAGATTACTTCAGCATAATGCATAAAGCTATAGAAGGTTGTTAGTGCTCCTCTCAGCTGTTGACATGTATGCATGCAGAACTCATGTTACTGTCTTTTAAGTTTTGTAGTCTCTACGACCCTTGCGTGATTAGGGAACATAAACAAATGGATAACTAACGTACAAATCTGCCATCCTATTAAACTTTAAGCTCCCAGTGCTCCCATCTTTTAACTCCCTTGGTCTGTTCTATTGCATAAGCAGATTCCAGTGGAACAATTTGTACCGGTATATATTGTGACAACAAAAGTCTTTGTATAAGCATTAGTACATCATAAATCTTAATCATATTATATTGTTTAGCTTATCTTATCACAAAGTAGTCTTTAGCAATGTTAACCCCGTACATTCAATTGACTGATGTTAAGTTAGGTCATCTCATTTCAGACTTTAGGGGTGGAAAAAAATGAAATACTCCCTCCATTTCAATATATAAGATCACTTGCCTTTGTAAATTGAAATGGAGGTGGTACATTGTAATTGGATCTTTTAAATTAGAGTTGCTAGTATGCGTAGACACTATACAGTCACACAATTGTTTTTGTGTGAGTATATTTATATCTTGATGATTGATGAGGCCTGCTTGAGAAGTAGAATAATGAAGGGTACTATATTGATACTCTTAATTATCAGTATACTGATAATGTTTCTATTGAGATCCTTTTCTTTTTTGTGCGTATATAACAGAAACTTTTAATTTCTAAAATTTGCTGATAGATAGTACCTTCATTTGAAATTTTGCTCACGGTTTGCATTGTTTGGTATGCACTAAAGTTGTTTAATGTTGACACCGCAACTAATTTATGGTAAACTCGTGAATTGGTAGATAAGGGGAATGAGTTTCGTGTTTGAAATCAACCACAAATATGTGAGGCGTTACTTGGACACCATTACCAAGAAGAGCCAACGTAAGAAAAGCAATTTTGAATGGTCACCTGGACGAGAACCATGATGGAAGCTGTTGAAAGGTGCCTTCTGTTTTATGGTTTGTCCAAGTAATTAAGCAATGTGTTGTACGAGTATATTATTGATAGCATCTATGTCTCACCCAGCAATAGATCTGTGGATAATTCATGTTACATGTAGATAATCGTTTTATATTCAAGCCTGGGCAGCAGCATGATTCTCTCTCTCTCTCTCTCTCTCTCGGCATCCGTCTTGCTCATCTGTTTTCAGCAAAAAATTGGCATATATGATAGAGAGTTTGGCTTTAATGATTCATTGCCAGTAGGTGGAGTACGTCCTGGCTTTTCTTCTTGGCTGCAATTGATGTATGGATAAGAGTCCTTCTGAATCTACACTGATGGTTTATGGAGAGTGAGCCCATTAGAAAGCAGAACCATTTTCAGTTCATGCAACTTATAGAAACAAGTCGATTCGACCATGTAGAAATCTAGACCCTATTCTTGCCTTTTGGAGAAAGTCTTATGTTGATCAGGCAGATGCTTTCAGCGACCTAATTTCCTAGAAAAACGATGTTAAAAAAAATTACAAAACAGGCTCGTTTGATGAATTGTGGGAATTTGGACTTGGTCATTTGAATATGCATTATTTATTTCTACTTTACTCACCTGAATTTTTTTCTTAATTGTTTGTTTGGGATATGACTATTAATCTATCTCAAGTTTTTTGTTTATTTTTAAATTTAGACTTGGACTATTAGTTTATAAATTATAAAATGACTTAAGATGGAGGATTATTTAATAATATGTCTAGCTAGGTATTATATTCTTATCATGTGGGATTAAAATTTATGGATAAAATTATTTTTTATTTTTATAACATCCTGTAGTACGTACATGTTTTTTTTTATTTATAGGCGTCTTTTTAATGTATAAATAAGTTTAAAATATGTTATTATTAATAATGGTATAATAATTCAAATGATATTTTATTTATTTATTTTTTTAATTAATTTTGTAAAAAACAAATAAAATTATTTTAAATTATCTCATATAAAAAACAAACATATAAGTAGAAGTATTTAACATAAATGCTTACTTTTGGGGACATGTCAGTGACAAGTATGTATGTATATATAGGCTTTTTACAAAATATGTAAATAAGTGCTGCTGTGTAATGCGGTGGCTAACCAGTAACCATTGTCCTCCTCATGCATAGGCATAGGCATAGGCATAGGCATAGCATATGGTTGTAAGACCCCAGCTTTTATAAATAAAGATGAATTTTTTCTATAAATATTATTTTTGAATATTATGGAATAAATTTGATATAATATTATAGTTGTGGGTAATATTTATAAATTTTGCAAAAGATGCAAAGTTGTTATAAAATATTCGTTTGGTTTTAATATTCTTTTTTGTTAGGGAATATTCGTATGATGGCTCAATCATTGGTGGACCCCACAAATGTAATTATTGTCGGATTGAGAAAATGACAAAAATATTTTATAAAAATAACTACGGAGTGCCATTACTGTTAAAAAGCGTTGAACTACCCGGTGGTAAAAATACGATGAATACACGTGGTTGCATAGTAGTACACCAGATTGATTATTGATGCTTACGTGAGAAGTCACTCATTTATGCTCAATTATTGCTACGATAATTCTTCGATCATATCTCTTATATTATTGATTCAATTATTGTCACAAGATCATCCAGATAATATGTTATAGTATTAAATCAATAATTGAGACGACAAGTTATAAATGATTAATAATTGTTGAAAGATTAAATATGTGTTGATGAAAAAAAATGATTTGTGGTAAGTTTGATTATTTTATGGGGGCTCATATGTCATCATCTAAGAGTCTCTTCGTCGATAGTATTTACCTTCGTCGATAGTAATTACCTTCGTCGATAGTAATTATCCTTGTGAATAGTAATTACCTTCGTCAATAGTAATTACCCTTGTGAATAGTATTTACCTTCGTCGATAGTATTTACCTTCGTTAATAGTAATTACCTTTACCGGACGTCGAACCACTTGTCGTTTCACATTACAAAGCGCCAAACCACTTGTCGTTTCACATTACAAAGCGTCGAACCACTTGTCGTTTCACATTACTGAGCGCCAAACCACTTTTCTTTTCACATCATTAGTCGTCAAGCCATTTGCCTTTTCACACGGCGGTCTTAAGCTAGAAATCTTCTATAAATAGAGGCCTGAAGCTTCATTATTTTTCACGAATTCAACGAAACTCAGAGAAAGAAACTATAGAGAGAAGGAAGAAAAGTATTACGCTACTTCACCTTGCCAATATTCGGTTCTTCTAAGGTAAGGGGTATTATTTGTTGTGCATTGTAAGGGGTGTTATTCTTCTTATTCATGAAGAGAACTTCATTATTCCATTCGTTATTATTACATTGGAATAATCAGTAAAAGTGGTATACCCTATACATAACTTTGTATATCTGGCGTACCCTATACTTGTGAAATCCTTATGTTATTCCATTCTTATTTATTACATTGGAATAACTCAGTATCTGTGCTTAATCCCTATACTTGGTGATCTTCTTCTCATTATTCCATTCTTTATTATTACATTTGGAATATCCTCGTGCATGTGTTTTACACCCACTGGTTCCGCTTTATCATTCTCGTTGGAATATCCTATCCGTGTGTTTTACACCGGATCCGGTTCCATCTTTATTATTTTGTTGGAACATCCTGCATGCGTGTGAATTTCACGACACAGTTCCGTTATTATTATTCATTGGAATAACTTTTGTCATGCAATCTGCATGCATGGTGATTTCTTTTGTTATTCCATTCTTTATTATACCCAGTTGGTTAAAACTTTGACTTATATGCTCCATGAAATTAGTAGAATATTCTTGATATTTGCGTTTCATCCAAAGATATCTTTTCATGGAAATATTCTTCCGATCATTCTTGAATTTTACTCTACAAAACAATGTCATGTTTGACAATTTGGGCGTTAATAATTCTGGATTAAATAATTCTTGAACTTGTTTTATTGAATTATTATGTCATTGTCATCATCCTCATATTATATTATGTTATCTTTTGGCTTACGTGCATAGATGAACTTAGTATGATTATAATGAGGATCATTCGGTATAATCATGGCTTGTTATAAATGATGTGATAAAAGTCCTCGGTGGCACGTAATGCGATGATGGATAGTTTTTGGTATGATTATGACTAGGGGTGATTCTAGATATAGTCGTGACCATTGATAATTTGATGAATATCCTTGGTAGTAGTGCGGGGGTGATTCGATGATGTGGATTATTTATTAAAGTTTCGAGTCTCAAATATAACAATGATGAAAAACCTTTTAAAACCTAAAAGATAGTAGACTTTATTCTCTACTTGACTCTTTTAATGGATTCTTATTCCATTGCAGCTTAAACTTGTTGTCTATTGTATTTTATCGGTTTAACATCGAAGAAGGCTAATGATAATTTATTCTCGCATTATCTTAGTCATAATATTTCTTCTTGGGCTAGTTGAGCTCACCCTTTCTTTCACCGCTTTCTCTTGAAATGAGAACATAGCCGGGACGAGCCTGGGAGAACTGGAGTAATGGTCAAGAGGATAGCATTAGTAGTCCTCACTATTCGTGAAATAGTGTGATAATAGTAGTAATGAGGACTCCTTTTGAGTTTGTATAATATCTAGTAGACAATATTTGTATTCAAACTCACGCTTTATGTCGTATTGTACACGACAATTATATTAGTAAGTTGTATTTGAATTTATGTACCATGTAAGTGGCGACCCAAGATGGGTGACGTATACCTAATTTTGGGGGCGTCACAGTTGGTATCAGAGCTTAGGGATATGATCCCTAGCTAAGATGTGAGAATAGTACTAGGAGGAGAGAGACGGGAAATACCTTCGCCAGTATGACCTACCTAAGTTTATTTGGTATTTGATTGGTCGGTCATAGTATAGTGATAATATGTTGCATGTCAATTAACCCTTATTTTGTGGCAGTGTTTGAAAATGGCATCCGAGAATGTTGAGAATAGCAATGGAGCACAGGAGATTGTTGATTCATCCTGGAAGTACCAAAATGTATCGTGATCTTCGACATACATTTTGGTGGAACAATATGAAGAGAGAGATTGCAAAGTTTATCTCAACGTGTTTAACTTGTCAACGTGTAAAGGCGGAGCATCAAGTACCCAAGGGTCCGTTGCAACCACTTGAGATTTTGAAATGGAAGTGGGAACACATTACCATGGATTACCATGGAAGTAATAATATGTTGCATGTCAATTAACCCTTATTTTGTGGCAGTGTTTGAAAATGGCATCCGAGAATGTTGAGAATAGCAATGGAGCACAGAGACTGCTGATTCTCCACGATCAATAATCGGGATGTGTGCACAGATGACGATAATCCTCCTGTAAACAACAACACCGATCAATTGACGAATAACGATGACGTTTAAGAGTTTTTAGAATTCACGCAATACGACATCGGTAAAGCGATCGCATCCAAAACGTAGGTGGAAACACGGAAAACTCTCGGCGGTCACCGCTTAAACAATTCAAGGAGCCGGGACCACCGGAGTTTAAGGGAGAGCCAAAACCACTTCGCGGAAGCATGGATAAAGCAGATTACCAAGATATTTGATGTCTTGGGATGCTCCGAGGACCAAAAGGTTCCTTTTGCCGCTTTATGTTAAGCAGCGGAGAGGCAGATTCTTCGGTGGGAATCCAGAAAAGCGTACTCAACTTCTTTGTCTTGAAGATATCTTGGGAGAAGTTCCAGAGTCGTTTCAACGACAAATACTTTCCCAGAAAGTATTCACCACACGGGTGAAGGAGGTGGAATTTATCAAGTTGGAACAAAACAATATGACCGTGGTCGCAATACGAGGCAAAATTTGCGGAGTTATCACGGTTCCATACGTCCCACTTGTGGATAATGAAGAGAGAATGGCGCGAATGTTTTTAAGAGGTTTGAAGCGGAGATACGTCAACATCTTATTTCTCATAAACCGTGTTTGTATTCGGATGTTGTAAATAGGGCTCGATTAGTGGAACGCGATAATGAGTCAACACTGACTAAAAGAGAGCGGTAAGCAAAAATTATAATACCAAATGAGAGTAGTCATCGAGCGGTGACAACAAGCGTGGAGGAATCAATGGCGAGATATGGTAACCACTTCGGTGGTAATCGTACAAAAACAATAAGAATGGACATTTCAAGAAATCGGAGATTCAACAATGGTGGAAATACGTCAAGACACTGACCCATTGTTAAGGAAGGAGAAAGACCACCTATCATATGCTTCAAATGCGGAGAGAGGGACACATCGATCCAAATCGCGCTGCGTCATGCGAAAAAAGCATGTTATAATTGTGGAAGAGAAGGTCACTTAGCTCGATTTTGTGCCATCAAGACAAATTCAATAGGATGGAGGCACCAAAGGCCATCCCGGAAAATTCAAAACCGGTGGTGCAAGGGAGAGCGCGTTGTTGTGACCTCCCAAAGAGCAAGGAATCCGAATGAGGTCATCACGGGTAAGCTTATCATAAACTCTAATGAAGTCTATACTTTATTTGATACTTGCCCACCCATTCTTTTATTTCTCCTACTTGCGCTCATCGATTAAATTTGACTCGGAGAAATTAGACTTTGACTTATCTGTGGAAACTCCGTTGGGAGAAACCTTCATTACATCCAATCGTTTATAAGTCTTGTTTGGTTCAAATCGGTACCCTCACATTACCGTCGATCTTATTTCATTAAAAATACTTGCATTTGACGTGATTCTGGGATTGATTGGTTAACTACTTATCATGCAAAATTGATTGTTTTCGTAAGGTTGTTAGCTTTCATATTCCTAATCAACCTATTATGCGAATTCAAACGACCAAACCATTAAAATCAATCACGGTCATCTCAAGCCATAAAAGCTATTCGCTTATTGAAAAACGGATGTCAAGCTTTCTTAGCTCATGTCACGATTTAAATAAAAATACGCCGGTTTTAAACGATATTCCTATTGTTAATAAATTTCTGACGTATTCCCCTCAAGAACTTCCCCGCCTACCCCGGGCGTGAAATTGAATTTTGTATCGACCTTGAACCCAGTACAAAACCTATTTCCAAAGCCCCATATCGAATGGCTCTATTGAACTTCGTGAGTTAAAGACCCAACCGCAGGAATTGTTAGACATTGGCTTTATTCGTCCTAGTACTTCTCCTCGAGGTGCTCTGCTCTATTCGTGAAGAAGAAAGATGGGAGTATCGCGACTTTGTATTGATTATCTGGAGTTGAATCATGTCACCATCAAAATAGGTATCCATTGCCACGTATTGATGACTATTTGACCAATTCAAAGGAGCCAAATTCTTTTCAAAGATTGATCTTCGTTCCTGATATCACCAATTGAAGATTAGAACCACGACATTCCAAAGACGGCTTTCGTAACTCCTGGAGCGGGCATTATGAATTCCTAGTCATGTCCTTTGGATTGACTAATGCTCCTCTTTGTAACCATAGATATGATGAACCGAGTATTCAAGGAATATTTAGATCACTTTGTGGTCGTCTTTATTGATGACATCCTTATTTATTCCAAAAGCCGTGTGAAGATCATGAGCAACACTTGAGGTCGACACTCCAAAAGCTTCGTGAATATAAGCTTTATGCCAAGTTGAAGAAATGCGAGTTACGGCTTGAAGAAGTAGCATTCCTTGGGCACGTGGTATCAAGTCATGGAATATCTGCTGACCCAAAGAAAGATCAAGCTATTCAAAGTGGAACAACCTAAATCGATGACCGAAGTCGTAGCTTTCTCGGTTTAAATTGGTTATTATCGAAGATTCGTGGAAGGATTTTCTCGAATCGCTACTCCATTGACTCAAATTGACTCGGAAGATACAAAGTTCGGTTGGAGCGAAGAATGTGAGAAGAGTTTTCAAGAACTCAAGAGGAGACTTATTTCAAAGACTGCTCGGCGACAATACCATCCGGCTCGGAGGGATTTGTCATCTACAATGATGCTTCGCAAAGGGTTGGGATGTGTTCTTATGCAATATGGAAAAGTTATAGCTTATGCCTCATGACAACTCAAAGAATATGAGAGGAATTATCCTACTCATGATCTAGAGTTGGCAAATGTTGTCTTCAGACTTAAAATTTGGAGGCATTACTTGTATGGGGAGAAAGTGGAGATCTTTACTGGATCATAAAAGCCTCAAATATTTCTTCACTCAAAAGGAACTCAACATGCGACAACGACGTTGGCTTGAATCTGTTGAAAGATTATGATCATACCATCCAATACCATCCTGGAAAAGCGAACGTGGTAGCTGACGCATTGAGTAGAAAATCATACGCAAGTACGAGTGCGATATTGTCAACGCAAAGGCCCATTTTGTGTGACTTGCAAAGGATGGAGATAGAGTTAAAGACTCGTGGACGACGCGTGATGATAGCGAGTATACGAGTAGAATCGACTTTAATCGATAAAGTTAAAGGCGCTCGAGCTACGACTGGAGGTGATGCGTATGAGGAAGAAAGTGCAAGAAGGTGCTATCTTAGGAGCAAGAATCGATGAAGAAGGAATACTTGAGTCGACTCCGCACTTTGTGTTCCTAACGACCACGATTTAAAGTATAATATCATGATGGAGGCGCACAACACACCATTTGCAATCCATCTCGGGAGTACCAAAATGTATCACGATATTAAATCATACATTTTGGTGGAGCAATATGAAGAGAGATATATGCTTTTATCTCAAGGTGTCTAACTTGTCAACGATTTAAAGCGGAGTATCAAGTACCAAAAGGTCCATTGCAACCACTTGAAATTCCAGAATGGAAGTGGGAGCACATTACCATGGATTTCGTTACCGGTCTTCCTAAGGTTTCTCAAGGCATTGATGCGATTTGGGTCATTGTTGATAGATTGACCAAGTCTGCTCATTTCTTACCGATACGAGAAACTTATACACTTGAACGTCTTGAGAGAGATGAAATTATCAGATGAAATTATCAGTTACTTTTTCTTGGACGACTTCCTTGCTATCATATACTCCAAGATCCGATTTTGCGTGCAACCGACCCCCCTGACACCACCCACTGCAGGTAGCTTACCTGCTGATCCCATCCCCTTTGTCCACCGCTGGCCGACTATCTAATCCTCATTAATGCGATGTAAGATATAAGTCAACCATTATCTTTGTCATTATCACCGGTCAAAACCCAAGTGAAGATATTTATCATCCAATGGGTCGGCCCAACGATCTGGCCCAAGACTTTTAAGACCCAACAGATATAAACCAAATGATTTGACCCAATGACTAGGCCCAATAACACCAGGATCCAACTGTGATAACCCAATGGATCCACCAAGGAGTTCGGCCCAATGTATATAAAATATCGTGACCCAACATTGCCCCCCAGTCTTTTATTAAACAGTTTGTTTAGTGAAAGAGTATAAAGGACCCAAATTACAAAATTGACCGAGGCTAGACGGGTGAATCTCAAATAGCAAGATGAATTAAAACCGGAAGTCCAATTGAAAAACCTACTCCAGCTGAACATACAACAACAAATATTTCACCGCCTCCCGAACAACCCAGACCTTCGCCACAAAAACCATCCTCTTCTGAATCCAGGCCCGAAGCTGTGGCTTCCCCCCACTCCCTGGCTAGAATTCAATAAAAATTTCCCTTTCGACGTCTAATAACATGCGTTCGCGACACCGATGATCATCGGTTCGGCAATAGTTCCATCATGGACCTGATGGACGAAGGAATGAAATACCAGACTAAAGGAATTTGATATTTGACTTATCCATTTACCTCCCTGCCCATCAATTTGAATTGATTGACTAATATTGGTCATCTCAGATGCAACGCTATCTATCTTCGCGCTCCTCGTCCCAAATACAAAGATGGCGGCGAAGAAGAAACCGCTTAGAAGGAGAACGCCATTCTGAAGTCTGCGTTGGCAAAAGAGAGAAACAACCTTAACATTGTTCTCTTCAACAATGAGTGCCTTCGGAAGGATCTCGACAAGGTCAAAAAAGAACTGGAGACGAATGAATGAAATGTCGACCTGCTTCAGAAGAATGAAATTTTGACGAAGAAGAATGAAGATCTGGCCGAGTCCAATCAGAGCTTGGAGAAGCAAAATAACAATATCCACGCTAAAGAAGTAAGATATATAGCACATCGTCAAAAGCTTGAAGAAGAACTCCAAGAACTTCGGGCCCCTAGGAACTTGGGTTATTCTTCGATCAAAGATCTTCATAAGGAGATCCAGTGAATCTGAGAAAATTACGAAATGAACGATGAGATCGTCCATATGTATGCCAAAGGATATGAAATCTGTCGAAGTAAAGGCAAGAAAAAGCTTGTCGCGGCCAAGGTAGGTCCATCTCTTAGACTCTTTAGGCGGCGATGATGACATGAAGAAGCTCTGAGATGACCTCCCTTTTACCTTTTTGTAGAAACTTTACGTAAAAATTCTAACTTTTTGTGAACAGTTAATATTAATGAAATATCAACTTCATGCCTTATTACTTTTGTGTGAACATTTCTTGTCAATAATTCACCATCAATCAACTTGAAAAATATACAAGCTCCTCTTAACTTAAACTGTTAGTCAATAATCAAGCAAATTATATAACAGATAAGATTAATAATGAGATAATCTGAACTCAACACTTGAACAAAATAAAGTAATGCATACTTATCGTTATCGAAGTGTGAGATAGATCATATAAAAGGTTAATTCAGCCGAACCTCCTTGCACCGTCGGGAATTTATTTACCGCACAGGGTATAATAAGTACATAAGGACGTTTGTTTACCACACGGGGTATAACAAATTTATAAGGACCATGAAATTTGTTTACCACACGGGGTTCTAACAAATCCATAAGGACACACCTGCCGATAAGGCTACCATCGAATGGTCAGCGAGTCCACCCGAACCTCCTTACACCGATGAAGTTTGTCTACCATGAAAGGCCTGACAAATTCATAAGGACCACCTGTCGATAAGGCTACTATCGAATGGTCAGCGAGTCCACCCGAACCTCCTCACACCGATGAAGTTTGTAGGTGAGCTACCGAAGTCTTTCTGTGCTGAATCCCCAAGTTCTTTCAAGAATATCTCAAACTTCGATCCCACAAACTGGCGTCCGTTGTCTGATATTATCGCATTCAGAATTCCGAAATGAAAACCTGACCTTTAGCTTTCGGCAATGGACCTAGTATATCTACCCCCCAGACAACAAAGGGTAAAGGAGATAGAATCGAATATAGCTCTTCCGGTGGCTGATATGGGATCGGACTGTTGAGCTGACACTTTTGGTATTTCTTCACATACTCCGTAGCTTCCTGAAAAATTGTAGGCCAATAATATCCTTGTCGAAGTACTTTGTAGGCCAATGACTTCGCAGGCAAATGATCGCCACAGATGCCTTCGTGAACTTCCCGAAGAGCATACTCTGCTTCTGCTGAAGTACTGCAACGGTTTTGTCGGACTCTTCAGTTTCTCCTTAACTATCATCAGCTTCAGAAAAGAAATGTTCGACCACAACATCAACCGACCTTAAAAATATTGCCGAAGTGTTCGAATTTCTAGGAGTGCGGCTTCTAGATCTGCTTTGGTGATGGGCCCTTCACTGGTGCGAGAACACTCAAGGCAGAGTGTCTTCTTTGTATTATCGGGTGAATATCCTCTTGAGCTGCTCCCTCGTCTGCTTGTGCCATAGCCTCGAGAACCCCTAGGGTGAGGTACCCTCTTCGGATGCTCAGGAGTATGGCTCTTTGGTCTTCTTCGGTCATGAGGGCGGCCTCGAGACATATCTTCAAAGTGCATAGGCTTCTTACCTCTGCTTCAGAAGAACTTCTAAAGCTTTGTCCGCTTCGTCTGCCATTTTCGCCAGCCTGGCAGTCTTATCATCCTGACCACTTCGGTGCCGAGTTCTAGGTGGTGTGCCTTCTACCCGTTTCCGATCATGATTATGTTTTTTATCAGTAGCAAAGACCAACCTCCTTCTGGCTTCACCATGAGCTCTCGAACGAGAACCTCCTGAATCATGTTTGGAAGCCGTGCTATCGTGAGCACTCTTTGAGGGATCCAAACGATCCCTGAAAAAAATACGCTGAACAAACGAGCTCACAGCCCTCGGCTGTCCCTCCGGTGTGACCGTTCTACTTCTCACCATCTTCCGACGTAGAACAAATGAAAACTTGTGATTGAAAACTCAAAAACACTAGAACACAACCCTCCTTCTAGCGCCAATGGTAACGCCAAGATCTTCTGTCACGTCCCAATCACGAAAGACGTCCTGATCCTGCACAATAAACACGATCAACACCAAAAGCTTGACGGGTTCGACCGTCAGGGGATAGCTTAGGCGTGAGAGTCAGTACAAGCGATCACAAGGTTAACAATGGAGGATAAAATATCTATTATCTTGAGAGAGATGAAATTATCAGTTACCTTTTTTTGGACGACCTCCTTGCTATCATATACTCCAAGATTCAATTTTGCGTGCAACCGACCCCCCTGACACCACCCACTACTGGTAGCTTACCTGCTGATCCCATCCCCTTTGTCCACCGCTGGTCGACTGTCCAATCCTCATTAATGTGATGTAAGATAGCAGTCAGCCATTATCTTTGTCATCATCACCGGTCAAAATCCAAGTGAAGATATTTATCATCCAATGGGTCGACCCAATGATCTGGCCCAAGACTTTTAAGACCCAACAGATATAAACCAAATGATTTGGCCCAATGACTAGGCCCAATGACACCAGGATCCAACTGTGATAATCCAATGGATCCACCAACGAGTTCGGCCCAATGTACATAAAATATTATGACCCAACACCCTTAATTCTAAAAATATTGATGAGAAATCCGTTTTGAAAAACGAATATACATTTTTTTTACTGGCTATAAACGCGGTGGTATGAATTTTATGTCATTATTTATATATAAAATAAAATAAAATAAAATAGGTTGAGATATAATTATTTAAAAAAAGTTAAAAACAATCCCTCATAAAAGTTAGTATTTGTTATTAGCTAGTCTCAAATTAAATGTCTACTTACCTTAGATAATCTATTTTTTTACAATAATATCCTTAGCATTAATTGTTATATTTTTATTATATATACAGAAAATTATGCAACTAAATGAGAATTTAAATACAGATAATTTTATCATTTTTTATTATTTTAATATGCGCAAAAAGTTAACTGGTTTATTATTTTAAAAATATATCTTTAATTTTAATAGAGAGAGAGAGAGAGAAGTAGGTCATGGTCATCAATATGGGTTTTGTTCCACATAATCCATTCTAACTTAATATAACTCCATTTTTGTTGCTGTTTCTAATTTTGGAAAGCGGGACATATTTTAAACGGAAGTGGTTAGAATGAAGTTCATTTTTGAGTAAGTTGGTCAATTGACCAATAGAGTATTGACATACAGGCGATGATCTATGTGTGTCAGTATTCTATTGGTCAATTGACTAACTTATCAAAAAATAAACTTCATACTAATCGGATCCATTTTAAAGCATGCAAACCCCTTTGAGCAAAAAGAAGTCAAACTTACCGGTTGGATCATTTCTCACTTTTAGGATATGTGCGGCTTCTACTTATAAGTTAGTCAAACTAACTTGTAACTTATAAATAATTTTTTACTGTTCACGTGTTCATTCATTTGTGACTTATTTTTTAATTTTCTAAAATGACTGTTTTACTTTCATTTTAATTATCTTTATAACTTATTTTAATTTATAAATCATTTTAGTCAAACATGTGACGCCCCCAAAATAGGTCCATTCCATCCAACCCATTCTGAGTCGCCAAATACATGGTACAGAAATGACTACAACTTTATTATTACAACATATAAACTGTGAGTTTAAATGCAGATATTGCCATCTAGACAATATCCACGCAAATAAATCTCCATCATAATTATTGATACATTATTTTACAAAAATGGTGAGGACTACTAAACAACTCTCTCTAGAACCTTCATTCCATACCCAGAACTAGTACTGGGTTACATTCTCGCCTCCCGAGAAGAAAAAATGGAACAAAAAGGAAAAGGGTGAGCTCAACTAGCCCAATAAAGAATATTATGACTAAGAGAATATACAACAAATTATCGTTAGTCTCCAACGTGGAAAAATCTAATAGAATACAATAGACAACCGGTTTTAAATCAACAATTGCAATGAAACAACAATTCATTAGAAGAGTTAAGTAGAGAATGCAAACTACTATCTTCTATATATGAATTTAAAAGTTCATCGTCGATATTTTATCCTGTAACATCAATCATATATATACGGAATCAAATATTCATCTTTTCTGCACTCTGAGCCAAAGATATTCATCGATTAATCATGTTCATCTAAACACTGTTCATCTTTGCACTACGGGCCAAAGATATTAATCGATCGGTCGTGTTCATCTCAACACTGTTCATCTTTGCACTACGGGCCAAAGATATTCATCAAAAATCATTCATCTTTGCACTACTGGCCCAAAGATATTCATAATATCATCATTTAGGATGAGGGATGATGAAAATATTTTTAAAGAAAAGCGAATCTAGTGAAACAAAAGAACAAATATTAAGGATTAAGTATTTTAAACAATCCAAGTTCAAAAATACTTCATAAGTAATCGTAGTGGAGTAAAATTCAAGAATGATCAAAACATAGATACAATCAAAGCTAGTATCCATAATAGATATTTTGGACAAAAGAAGAAATTTTATTTTTAGATGAATAGTCTTTAGATTCGTGAATAGTCTTGATATCATCGTGAATAGTCTTGAGTATCGTGAATAGTAACTCAGACACTAAAAGATAGAAATTTCACAAAAAACATCTTCACGCTTCATGAATAGTACTAAATGAATAAGTAACTCGTGAATAGTAACTCATGAATAGTAACTTCGTGAATAAGAACTCATGAATAAGTAACCCCAACATTAAAAGTTTCAAATTTGATAAAAGTTCCAACCAATATTTCAAAGATAATGATATTGAAGAAATAATATCATTTGAGAAGAAAATAACATCCCTTACCTCGAAAGACAAGATCTTACAGTTGAAACAGGATATAGGCTATGACTTGAACTTGTATCAGTATAGCAATACTCAAAGTATACTCAAAATACTCACAAGAATACGCTCGATAATATAGAGAGAGAAAACTTGAGTTTAAGTGTGATTTTCAATTCTAACCACCCTATTTATAGGAAAATGCTTAGAACACCAAAGCAGAAAATTTAATATAATAATATATTTATAAAAATTTGTCTACGCCAACCTTTGAGAATCTGAAATCAGCAACCTAACACATGTAAAATGAGGCTCATACATCTAAAAAACGTTTTTGTTAATTAAAACAATTAAAACTTCCAAAAATCAATTATTTCGGAACTTTGGAACTTCAATAATTCATAATAAATAGCTCTTTTATTAGAAAAATTTGAAACTCGCGACTTTCCATAGGAAATTCCATTATCTACAACTTTGCAGAAGGAAGTTTTTCCAAATTCCAAACAAAAATTAGCCGAAATCCTTAAACGGGCGATTTTACAGGCTATAATCAAATTTCGGTCAATAATTGTGTCCACCAACACACAAAATATGTGTTAAACATTTAATGCTACAAAAATACTCTTCCTCCTCATATACTCATATATCCCACATTCATTATAAAAATATCGCCGTTAATATATTATTAAAATAATATATTTAAATGAATTATTTTATCAGAAATAGATAAAATATTAATTTTCAACAATTGTCACATTAAAAATTTTCTCCATCTATATCCACATAAAATCAATATTTTTCTCATCATATAAATCAATAATTAATTATTCACAAATAATATTACGAGAATCACAATCTTGGCAACCGGTAGTTCTCCTTGGAAAGAGGGCTTTCCAATAAGAATTTCTCTCCTTATCAACGTATGATTAGGTGACCAAACCTCTTCTTAGACGAGAACTTTCTAGACATTGCCAATAATGTTATCTAATAATATTATTCGGATAATATGAATTATTGCCTCGATAATGGAAAATACTTGTGTAATGACAATTTATCAAACAACGATAATATAAAATATCAATGCAGCAATTATTGAATCAATAAAATAAAATCTTTGAACAAGAATTACCGTAACAATTATTGAGTAGTGCCTTCTTACGTAAGAATCAATAATTGGTGCAATCACCAGGTAATGTCTTCTTGCTCAACAACGCCAGATTAGTGTGTTTTAACCACCGGGTATTCCAACAAGATAATTGATAACAACTAACCACGCCTGCTATTTATAAACAACTTATATTTGTCGTTTTCTTCATCCAATCGCTTTTCAGTTATGGGGCCCATAAAAGACTCAGCACCACATATACGAATATTCTCAAAGCGATCGAATATTCCACGACCAAACGAATATTTCCCGACAATAATGAATATCTTATAACCACTTGCTTATTCGGAATATTTGCGTATTTTACCCATAACTATCCACATTAATCAAATCAACCCTTACTATTTCAAAATAATAAATAGAAGAAAAATAAATTTCATTTATTAATAATTTGGGGTCTTACAAAACACATTTACAATTTATTTTAATTTAATTTTTAACTTATAAATAAAAATGATGCTAAACACTTTTATTTATAAATCACAATTTAAAATAACTTATAAATTATTTTAAAATTTAATTTATAAGTCATTTTAAAATAAATTATTTACCCTTAATACTTGGATAATGCGGGTCATCTTCTAAATAAACGACAGTCACTTATAAGGGTGTAAGTGAATCGAGTCGAACTTGCATAAGAATGGGAGATTGTAAGACCCCAATTTTTATGAATAAAGATGAATTTTCTATAATTATCATTTTTGAATATTATGGAATGAATTTGATATAATGTTATAGTTGTGGGTATTATTTATAAATTTTGCAAAGTACGAAAGTTGTTATATAATATTCGATTGGTCGAGGAATATTTGTTTTAGCGAGGAGTATTCGTACAACTGGCGCAAATCATTGGTGGACCCCATGGCGAAATTATTGTCCTGATTGAGAAAAAACGACAAAATATTTTATGTGAATAACGGCGGAAGTTTTACCGTTAATACGATTGAACTACTTCGTAGTAGTAAAAAATGCAGAATACGCGTAGTTGACAAGAAGACACTTGCAGTATTGATGCTTACGTGAGAAGTCACTCGGTTTTGTTCAATTATTGCTACATGGTGTTGTTGCATAAGATCTCACGTTATTTGATTCAATTATTGTCGATATTTTATATATTATTAAATCAATAATTGAGACGATAAAGTTATTAATGTTATTATTTGCAATATTAACGATGTCTGAAGTTACATCGAGGAGAGGTTTGGTCACCTAATTGCGGCATGATAGGAAAAAATCCTTATTGGAAGCCCCTCTTTCCTAGGAACGACACCGGTCGATTAATATTGTGAATTATAATAATGATGATAAATGTTGTTAAAAATATTGAAGTGAATTTTTATGAAGTATTTGTTATAAAATGTGGCTTATTAATTGGACCCCATTTACCCATTTTTAAAATTGTCGGTAGAAAGTTATCTCAATTTTATTTTATTACTTATATATATATATAAGTTATTATATATATTTTTATAAATGTCAGTATATATATATATATATATATATATATATATAATTGTGAGTGGGGTGGGTGGTGTAGGCTTTGGTGTAGGTTTTGGATTTAGGTGGATGTAATTTACGTCTGGTGGAGGGAGTAGATATGTTATAATGAAAGTTGTCAATTTGGTGGGAGGGGAAATAATGATGCCAAGAGATGTTTTAAGTGGGAGAAGGAAAAGGCTTCACACGGGTGATGCCGTGTGATCTGAGAATATATATATATATATATATATATATATATATATATATATATATATATATTTTAAGACCCCAAATTATTAATAAATGAAATTTATTTTCCTCTATTTATTATTTTGAAATAGTAAGGGTTGATTTGATTAATGTGGATAGTTATGGGTAAAATACGCAAATATTTCGAATAAGCAAGTTGTTATAAAATATTCATTATTGTTGAGAAATATTCATTTGGTGGTCGTGGAATATTAAATCTTTGTCGGGGAATATTAAATGCGGCGGCCTTGATCTTTTATGGGCCCCATAACGGAAAGCGATTGGATGAAGAAAACGACAAATATAAGTTGTTTATAAATAGCAGGCGTAGTTATTCTGCAATTATCTTGTTGGAATACCCGATGGTTAAAAAACACCTACTAATCTGGCGTTGTTGAGCGAGATACTGCGGTATTGCACCAATTATTGATTCTTACGTGAAGGCCTTTACTCGATAATTGTTACGATAATTACTTATTCAAGATTTTATTTTATTGATTCAATAATTCTTTGCGATTGATATTTTATATTACCGTTGTTTCAATAAATTGTCATTACACAAGATTTCCATTATCTTGAGCAATAATTCATATTATCCGAATAATATTATTGGATAACATTATTGGCGATGTCTAGAAAGTTACATACAAGGAGAGGTTTGGTCACCTAATTGCGCAAGAAGAGAGAGATCCTTATTGGAAAGCCCCTCTTTCTGAGGAGCGGCACAGTTCTTAGTCTTGTGATTACGTAATATTATTTGTGAATAATTAATTATTGATTTATATGATGAGGAAAATATTGATATAGATGGAGAAATTTTTAATGTATCAATTGTTGAAAATTAATATTTTATCTTTTTACGATAAAATAATTCATTTAAATATATTATTTTAATAATATATTAACTTGGTGATTTTTATAATGAATGTGCGATATGTGAGTATATGAGGAGGAAGAGTATTTTTGTGGCATTAAATGTTTAACACATATTTTGTGTGTTGGTGAACACAATTATTGACCGAAATTTGATTATAGCCTGTAAAATCACCCGTTTGTGAATTTCGGTCAATTTCTGTTTGGAATTTGGAAAAACTTTCTTCTGCAAAGTTGTAGAGAATTGAATTTCCTATAAAAAATCGCGAGATTCGAATTTTTTGACAAAAGGGCTATTTATTATGAATTATTGAAGTTCTGAAGCTCCAAAATAATTAATTTTTGAAGTTTTAAATATTTTTTTTACAAAAAACGTTTTTTGCATGTGTGAGGCATGTGTTCAATTGCTGAATTTCAGATTCAAAGGTGTGCGTGAAGATTATATATATATATATATATATTAATATTTTAATAAATTTTCTACTTTGGTGTTCTAAGCATTTTCCTATAAATAGGGTGCTTAGGTTAGAATTGAAAATCACACCAGAAACTGAAGTTTTCTCTCTATATTATCGGCGTATTCTTGTGAGTATTTTGAGTATACTTTGAGTGTTGCTATATCTCGGTGCAAGTTCAAGTCATAGCCTATATCCTGTTTTTATTTAAAGTCTTGTCTTTCGAGGTAAGGGATGTTATTTTCTTCTCAAATGATATTATTTCTTCAATATCATTATCTTTGAAATATTAGTTAGAACTTTTTATCAAATTTGGAACTTTTTCATGTTGGGGTTACTATTCATGAGTTCTTATTCACGAAGTTACTATTCATGAGTTCTTATTCACGATTCTTATATTCACGAGTACTATTCACGAAGCGTGATGATATTTTTTGTGAAATTTCTATCTTTTGGTGTCGGAGTTACTATTCATGTATACGGCACTATTCACGTATACGGCACTATTCACGAATATGGCACTATTCACCAAAAAATGAAATTTCTTCTTTTTCGTGCAAAATATCTATTATGGATACTAGCTTTGATTGTATCCATGTTTTGATCATTCTTGAATTTTACACCACTCTGATTACTTATGAAGTATTTTTGAACTTGGATTGTTTAAAATACTTAATCCTTAATAATTGTTCTTTTTTGTTTCCTTTGGATTCGTTTTCTTTAAAATATTTTTCATCATCCTCGGTCCTAAATGATGATATTCTTGAATATCTTTGGCTGTAGTGTAAAGATGAATGATTTCTTGATGAATATCTTTGGCCCGTAGTGCAAAGATGAACAGGTGTTGAGATGAACATGACCAACTGATGAATATCTTTGGTTTGTAGTGTAAAGATGGCTATTTGATTCAAGATGTATATTGATTGATGTTACAGGGATAAAATATCGACAATGAACTTTTAAATTCATATATAGAAGATAGTAGTTGCATTCTCTACTTAACTCTTCTAATGAATTGTTGTTTCCGCTGCAGTTGTTGATTTAAAACTGGTTGTCTATTGTATTCTATTAGATTTTTTCCTGTTGGAGACTAACGATAAGTTGTTGTATATTATCTTAGTCATAATATTCTTTACTGGGCTAGTTGAGCTTACCCTTTTCTTTTTTGTTCCATTTTTCTTCTCAAGAGGCGAGAATGTATCGAGTACTAATCGGGGTATGGAATGAAGGTTCTAGAGAGAGTTGTTTAGTAGTCCTCACCATTTTTGTAAAATAATGTATAAATAATTGTGATGAGGATTTATTTGGGTATGTATATTGTCAGAAAGACAATAATTGAATTTAAACTCACAAAGATATATGTTGTAAGTATTTTGCACGACAAATGTATTAATAAAGTTGTAGTTATTTACATACCGTGTATTTGGCGACTCGAGAATGGGTTGGATGGAATGGACCTATTTTGGGGCGTCACACACACACACACACACACATATATATATATATATTATAATAAGTTTTATTTTATTAGAATATTTTATGGACCGTCCGATTAAAAATAAATCAATCTGACCGTTCATGGATTAATTCTTATTCAGGTCCATTCTTACTAAAAATAGAAGTTCATTCCTTTATTATTTCTTACAATTCATTGAAACTATAGAGAGAAACTATAGAGAGAAATAAAAAAAATATTCTCACTTCACTTCACTCTTTATATCCGGTTTCTTTTACTGTAGAGGGTATTATTTCTTTTGTATTTATGAAGAGAAATTCTATTATTCCATTATTTATTATTACATTGGAATGACTTTGTATCTGTGAGCTACCACTATACTTGGTGAAATTCTTACATTATTCTATTCTTTATTATTACATTGGAATATCATGTATACATGCGTTTTCTTGTGGGACCTTGTTAAAATCTTTATTATTACATTGGAATATCGTTATGCATATGCGTTTTACGGACTACCCGATTCCGTCTTTATTATTCTATTAGAATAACCTGTCTATGCGAAGTACCGCATGCATGGTGATTTCTGTTGTTATTCCAATCTTTATTATTCATTGGAATATCACATTGGGTGTCGTATTACGCTTTGACACAGTTCCGTTTATTTATTATTTTGTTGTTAAATAACTTTGTCATGTGATGTACCACATGCATGGTGATTTCTTTTGTTATTCCATTCTTTATTATACTCAGTTGGTTAAAATTTTGACTTCTATACTCCATGAAATTAGTGGAATATCCTTGATATTTGCGCTCCATCCAGTATCTTTTCATGGAAATATTCTTCTGAGCATTCTTGAATTTTACACTACAAAGAAGTATCATGTTGACAATTTGGACGTTATTAGTTCCTGGATAAATTAATTCTTGAACTTGTTTTATTGAATTCTTATATCATTGTCATCATCCTCATGTTTATATTATGTTGAGAGTCATCTGTGGCCTGTAGTGCATAGATGGACTTGGTATGATTATGACCAGGGATTATTCGGTATAATCATGACCGTAATGTTATAAATGATGTGATAAAAGTCCTCATTGGCCCGTAGTGCATTGATGGACAGTTGTTGGCATGATCATGACCATGGATGAATACACGAATATCCTTGGCCCGTAGTACATGGATAATTTGTGGTTGTGATACTAATGAATATTCTTGGCCGTAGTGCAGGGATGATGTGGATTATTTATTAACCTGAGTCTCTGCGATAAAAGTGATGAAAAACCTTTTAAATCATAAAAGATAGTAGATTTTATTCTCTACTTGACTCTTTTAATGGATTACTTATTCCGCTGCAGTTAAACTTGATGTCTATTGTATTTTATCAGTTTAACATTGTTGAAGACTAATGATAATTTATTATGCATTATCTTAGTCATAATATTTTTTTACTGGGCTAGTTGAGCTCACCCTTTCTTTCACTATTCTCTTCAGAAAATGAGAACGTAGCCGGGACTAGTCGGGGAACGGAGTGATGGTACGAGATGGTGTATTAGTAGTCCTCACTATTCTATAAAATAGTGTGATAATAAATGTAATGAGGACTTATTCTGAGAGTGGATATTGTCTAGAAGATAATATTTGTATTAAAACTCACAGCTCTTGTTGTATATTAAAGATTGTATTTGTATTCTATACCATGTATTTGACGACTCAGAATAGGTGATGTATACATATTTTGGGGGCGTCACAGTTGGTATCAAAGCTTAGGGATATGATCCCTGGCTAAGATGTGAGACAAGAACTAAGAGGGGAGAGACGGGGAATTCCTTCGCTAGTATGACCTACCTAAGTTTATTTGGTATTTAATTGGTCGGTCAGAGTATAGGGATAATATATGATATGTTAATTAACCCTTGTTTTGTGTCAGTATTTGAAAATGGCATTTGAGAATGTTGAGAACATCAATGGAGCACAGGAGATCGTTGAGTCTCCATAGATCAATAATCAAGACAATGTGCATCAGGAAGGCGACAATCCTCATGCAAACAACAACACTGACCAAATGATGAACGATGGAATATTCCGAGGCTTCATACAATTCATGCAACATTAGGTGAGAGCGGTTCCTGTCCAAAATGCAGGTGGAAACTTTAAGACCCCAACTTATTATTAATGAAATTTAATTTTCTCTATTTATTATTTTGAAATAGTAAGGGTTGATTTGATTAATGTGAATAACTATGGGTAAAATCATAAATATTTCAAAATAAGCAAGTGGTTATAAAATATTCATTGTTGTTTGGGGAATATTTGTTTGGTCGTGGAATATTCTTCTTTGTCGGGGAATATTAAATGCAATGGCGCAAAGATTTTTTGTGGGCCCCATAACTGAAAAGCGATTGGATGAAGAAAAACAAATATAAGTTGTTTAAAAATAACGGCGTAGTTATTCAGATTAATCTTTGTTAAAATACTAAATTGGTTAAAACACGGTGACACTGGTATTGCACCAATTATTGATTCTTACGTGAAGGCCTTTACTCAATAATGGTTACGATAATTCTTATTCGAGATTTTATTGATTTAATAATTCTTTGCGTTGATATTTTATATTCTTTGTTGTTTCAATAATTGTCATTACGATATTTTTCATTATCAAAGCAATAATTCATATTATCTGAATAATATTATTAGATAACATTATTGGCAATGTCTAGAAAGTTACATCTAAGGAGAGGTTTGGTCACCTAATTGCGGCGCGTGATGGAGAGAAATTCTTATTAAAAGCCCCTCTTTCCTTTTAGAGCTGCACGGTTGTCGATATTGTGATTCTGTAATATTATTTGTGAATAATTAATTATTGATTCATATGATGAGAAAAATATTGATTTTATGTGGATATAGATGGAGAAAAATTTTAATGTGACAATTGTTAAAAATTAAAATTTTATTTTTTTCTGATAAGATAATTCATTTAAATATATTATTATATTTTAATAATATAATAATGGTGATATTTTTACAACGAATGTGGGATATATGAGTATACGAGGAGGAAGAGTATTTTTGTTGCAATAAATGTTTAAAACTTGTTAAACATGTCGGTGGACCCCATTTATTGACTGAAATTTGATTATAGCCTCTAAAATCGCCCGTTTATGGATTTCGGTCAATTTTTGTTTGGAATTCGGAAAAACTTTCTTCTGAAAAGTTGTAGAGAATTGAATTTCCTATAAAAAGTCGCGAGTTTCGAATTTTCTGACAAAAGGGCTATTTATTGTGAATTATTGAAGTTTCGAAGCTCTGAAATAATTGATTTTTGGAAGTATAAAATATTTAAAATGACAAAAACGTTTTTTGTCATTATTGTGGGTCTTGCATGTATTAGAAATTGCTGAATTCAGATCTCTAAATGTGGGCGTAGGAATAAAAATTAATAAATTGATTTTTTAATAAATTTTCTACTTTGGTGTTCTAAGCATTTTCCTATAAATAGGGTGCTTAGGTTAGAATTGAAAATCACACCAGAAACTGAAGTTTTCTCTCTCTATATTATCGGTATTCTTGTGAGTATTTTGAGTATATTTTAAGTATTGCTATATCTGGTCTTGAGTTCAAGTCATAGCTTATATCCGGTGTTTCAATTTAGAAATCTTGATCTTTCGAGGTAAGGGATAGTATTATTTTTCGTAATGATATTATTTCTTCAATATCATTATGTTGAAATATTGATCTGAAGTTTTATCAAATTTGGAACTTTTGGTGTCTGAGTTACTATTCACGTGTATCTGAGACTTCTCTATTCACGTATCGACCTTTATTCACGAATCTGTACTATTCATCAAAAATGAAAAATTTTCTTTTAAGTCCAAATATCTATTCGGATACTAGCTTTGATTGTATCCATGTTTTGATCATTCTTGAATTTTACACCACTTTGTGATTATTTTTGAGGTATTTTTGGGCGTGGATAAAACAAAGTCTGAATCCTTAATCCTTAATCCTTGTCATTTTGTTTCACTAGATTCGTTTCTTTAAAAATATTTTTCATCATCTTGATCTTAAATGTTGATATTATGGAATATCTTTGGCACAGTAGTGCAAGATGAATGATTTCTGAAGAATATCTTTGGCCGTAGTGCAAAGATGAGCAGTATTTTGATGAACATGACCAATGATGAATATCTTTGGCACATGGTAGTGCAAAGATGAATATTTGATTCCAGATTATATATTGATTGATGTTACAGGATAAAAGATAGACGATGAACTTTTAAATTCATACATAGAAGATAGTAGTTTGCATTCTCTACTTAACTCTTCTAATGAATTATTATTTTCCTGCGAATATTGATTTAAAAACTTGTTGTCTATTGTATTCTATTAGATTTTTCCTGTTGAAGACTAATGATAAATTGTTGTATATTATCTTAGTCATAATATTCTTTCTTGGCTAGTTGAGCTCACCCTTTTCCTTTTTGTTCCATTTTTCTTCTCGGGAGGCGAGAATATAAGCGAGTGCAGAGTAGGAATTATGGAATGAAGGTTCTAGAGAGAGTTGTTTAGTAGTCCTCACCATTTTGTAAAATAATGTATCAATAAATATGATGAGGATTTATTTGAGTATAGATATTGTCTAGAACATAATATTTGTATTCAAACTCACAGTTTCTTGTTGTAATAATAAAGTTGTAGTTGTTTACGTACCATGTATTGACAACTCGAATGGGTGATGTATACCTATTTTGGGGCGTCACGAAACATCGGTAGTTCTCGGACCAATCCGCCAAAGCAGCGATTCAAGGAGGGACCACCAAGTTTTTGGAGAGCTAAAACCACTTAAGACGGAGACGTGGATAAAGTAGATCAATAAGATATTTGATGTCTTGGGTTGCTCTGAGGAGCAAAAAGTTCCCTGTGCCACCTTCATATTGCAGGTAGAGGTAGATTACTGGTGGAAATTTGTAAAGCGTACTCAATTTGCTGCACTGAAGATGTCTTGGGAGAAGTTCCAAGAATTGTTCAACGACAAGTATTTTCCCGAAAGTATTCGTCATATGAAAGAGGTAGAGTTCATTAAACTGGAGCAAAACAACATGACCGTGTCGCAGTACGAAGCCAAGTTTGCCGAGTTGTCCCGATTTCCGTCCCATTTGGTTGATAATGAGGAGAGAATGACGCGAATGTTTTTCAGAGGTTTGAAACCCGAGATACGTCAATATCTTATCTCTCATAAACTGTGTTTGTATTCAGATGTTGTTAATAGGGCTCGATTATTGGAGTAGCGATAATGAGTCAACCCAACCAAAAGAGAGCGGTACGTGAAAATGATAATACCGATGATAACATCGTCGAAGCGGTGATAATAAGCGTGGAGGAAATCAACATGCTAAAAATGGTAACCACTTCGGTGGTAATCATGGCCAAAATAATAAGAATGGACATTTCAAGAAGAGGAGATTCAACAATGATGGAAAGACGTCGTCGGCCAAAGACTTTATTGTTAAGGAAGGAGAACGACCACCTATCATATGCTTCAAATGCGGAGGGGAGGGACACATCAGTCCAAACTATGCGATGTCGTCCAAAGCATGTTATAATTATGGAATAGAAGGTCACTTAGCCTGATTTTGTCTTTCACCGAAGACAAGTTCAGCTAGGATGGAGGCACCAAAGGACGTCTCAGAAAAGTCAAAGCCATGAGTACAAGGAGGCGTTTGTTGTGATCTCCCGTAAAGCAAAGAACGAACGAGGTCATCATGGGTAAGCTTATCATAAAATCTAGCGAAGTTTATACCTTATTTGATACCGGTTCTACCCATTCTTTTATTTCTCCTACTTACGCTCAACGTTTAAATTTGACTCCGGAGAAATTAGACTTTGACTTATCTGTTGAAACTCCGTTGGGAGAAACCTTCATTACATCCACTGTTTATAAGTCTTGTTTGGTTTAAATCGGTACCCTCACATTACCTGTCGATCTTATTTCATTGAAAATATTTGCATTTGACATAATTCTAGGGATTGATTGGTTAACTACTCATCATGCAAAATTGATTGTTTTTTCGTGGGTTGTTAGCTTTCATATTCCTAACCAACCTATTATGCGAATTCAAACAACCAAACCATTAAAATCAATCACTTTGTCATCTCAAGCCATAAAGCTATTCGTTTATTGAAAAACGGATGTCAAGCTTTCTTAGCTCATGTCACGGATCTAAACAAAAATACGTCAGTTTTGAAAGATATTTCTATTGTTAATGAATTTCCTGACGTATTCCCTGAAAAACTTCCTGGCCTACCCCCAGAGCGTGAAATTGAATTTTGTATTAACCTTGAACTCGGTACAAAACCCATTTCCAAAGCCCCATATCGAATGGCTCCTATTGAACTTCAGGAGTTAAAGACCCAACCGCAGGAATTGTTAGACATTTGCTTTATTCGTCCTAGTACTTCTCTTTGGGGTGTTCCTGTTCTATTTGTGAAGAAGAAAGATGGGAGTATGCGACTTTGTATTGATTATCGGGAGTTGAATCATGTCACCATAAAAATAGGTACCCATTTACCGCGTATTGATGACTGTTTGACCCGGTTGCAAGGCGCCAAATTCTTTTCAAAGATTGATCTTCGTTTGGATATCACCAATTGAAGATTAGAACTAATGACATTCCAAAGCGGCTTTTAGAACTTCGATGCAGGCATTATGAATTCTAGTCATGTCTTTTGGATTGACAATACTCCTGTTGCCTTCATGGATATGATGAACCGAGTATTCAAGGAATATTTGGATTACTTTGTGGTCGTCTTTATTGATGACATCCTTATTTATTCCAAAAGCCGTGAAGATCATGAGCAACACTTGAGGATGATACTCCAAAAGCTTCGTGAATATAAGCTTTATGTCAAGTTAAAGAAATGCGAGTTTTGGCTTGAGGAAGTAGCATTCCTTGGGCATGTAGTATTAAGTCATGGAATATCTGTTGACCCAGCAAAGATTGAAGCTATTCAAAGCTGGGAGTAACCTAAATCGATGTCAAAATCGTAGCTTTCTTAAACCAAGGTTATTATCGGAGATTCGTAGAAGGGTTCTCTCGAATTGCTACTCCCTTAACTCAGCTGACTCGGAAAGATATAAAATTCGGTTGGAACGAGGAATGTGAGAATAGTTTTCAAGAAATCAAGAAGACTCATTTCAAAGACTGCTACGATAATACCATCCTGCTCGGAGGGATTTGTCATCTCTGAAAGGATGCTTGAGCAAAGGGTTAGGATGTGTTCTCATGCAACATGGGAAATCATAGCCTATGCCTCTCGACAACTCAAAGAATATGAGAGGAATTATCCTACTCATGATCTAGAGTTGGCAGCTGTTGTCTTCGCAATTAAAATTTGGAGGCATTTCTTGTATGGGGAAAAAGTGGAGATCTTTACGGATCATAAAAGCCTCAAATATTTCTTCACTAAAAAAGAACTCAACATGCGACAGTGACGTTGGCTTGAACTGTTGAAAGATTATAATCATACCATCCAATACTATCCTAAAAAAGCAAACGTGGTAGCCGACGCATTGAGTAGAAGATCATATGCGGGTACGAGTGCAATATTGTCAACGCAAAGGCCCATTTTGTATGACTTGCAAAGAATGGAGATAGAGATAAAGACTCCAGGGACCCACGTGATGATGGCGAATATACGAGTGGAATCGACTTTAATCGATGAAGTTAAAGATGTTCAAGCTACGGACACTGAGTGATGCATATGATGAAGAAAGTAAGTGCAAGGTGCTATCTTAGGAAGCAAGAATTGATGAAGAAGGAATACTTGAGTCGACTCCGGACTTTGTGTTCTAACGACCTCGATTTAAAGTATAAAATCATGATGGAGGCACACAACACACCGTTTGCAATCCATCCTGGAAGTACTAAAATGTATCATGATCTTGACATACATTTTGGTGGGGCAATATGAAGAGAGAGATAATATTTGTTTATCTCAAGGTGTCTAATGTGTCAACGAGTCAAGGCGGAGCATCAAGTACCAAAAGGTCCATTGCAACCACTTGAAATTCCAGAATGGAAGTGGGAACACATTACCATGGATTTCGTTACTGGTCTTCGCAAGGTTTCTCAAGGCATAGATTCAATTTGGGTCATTGTTGATAGATTGACCAAGTCTGCTCATTTCTTACCAATACGATAAACTTATACACTTGAACGTCTTCCTTGTTTATACATAAACGAGATTGCAAGATTGCATGGTATGCCAGTATCCATAGTTTCTGATCAAGACCCAAGATTCACTTCAAGATTTTGGGTTAGTTTGCAAAAAGCTATGGGCACGGATTTACGATTTAGTTCGGCATATCATCCTCAGACGGATGGACAATCAGAGAGGACTATTCTTGACTTCAAGGGAAGTTGGGACAAGTTCTTACCATTGGTGGAGTTTTCCTACAACAACAGTTATCAAACAAGTATTGGCATGGATCCATTTGAAGCGTTGTATGGAAGAAAGTGTCGTTCTCCAGTATGCTGGGATGAGGTGGGTGAAGCAATGTTGTTGGGACCAGAGTTGGTACGTATGACTACGAAAAAGATACAAACGATCCGACAACTATAAAAACCTCACAAGACCGACAAAAGAGTTATGTTGATCTTCATCGAAAGGATGTGGAATTCGATATTGGAGATCATGTGTTGTTACGTGTTGCTCAATGGAAAGGAGTTACGAGATTTGGAAAGAGAGGAAAGCTCAATCCTCGATTCATTTGCCCATTTTTAATCCTCGATCGAGTAGGGACTGTAGCCTATAGAATCGCTTTACCGCCAAGTATGTCTCGTGTTCATAACGTTTTTTATATATCCATGTTACGTAAATATGTGAAAGACCTGAATCACATTATTGAGTTAGAACCGGACGAAATAGCGGAAGATTTAACGTATGAAGAGGTTCCTGTTCAAATCTTGGATAAGAATGAACATATTCTACGCTCAAAGGTTATACCTCAAGTCAAAGTTTTATTGAGGAACCACGATGTTGAGGAAATGACCTGGGAGCTAGAATCTGAAATGAAATCAAGGTATCCTTACCTCTTCGACATACCACGTACGTACCCTAATTTCGAGGGCAAAATTTCATAAGAAGGGGAGATTGTAAGACCCCAACTTTTATGAATAAAGATGAATTTTCTATAA
>CM035153.1:161243745-161575724 GCA_020205615.1 Panax quinquefolius | reverse complement strand
ACCATGGCAGGGTTTTTGAAAGCTACCGGGAGAGACAAGGCCGTATATGATAAAACAAAGCTGATTGGTATGAGGAAAACTCTCGTCTTCTACAAAGGCCGGGCTCCAAATGGCCAGAAAACTGATTGGATCATGCACGAATACAGACTCGAATCCGACGAGAATGGTCCTCCACAGGTTACTAATTAACTATCCTCTTTTTTTTTAAAAGATTTTCTTAACATATGATCCCTTCACATAAATTGGAAATTTTTATTTCACTATTTCTAGCACACAGAAGGGTATGATTATCCATGTCATCATCACTAATTCATTACTTTACTGCATCTTATGTTTTATTTTTTTTATGAAAAATCATAAAATGGAAAAGTTTTTACTTTAAGCCTCGGCATTAATCCTCAAACTCAATTCTAATTATTAATCATGCAATTTCCCTATTTGATTTTATTTAATTGGAAGGCCCATTTTCTTTTTAAGCTTTTTAATTGTAGCATGCATATAATTAAGTTGCCCTTTGCATGCATATTCCAAAACGGTACTATTCTTGTGCTGCTTTGGACTTTGGAAGAAAGACAACTTTCCAATATATATATATATATATATATATATATATATATATATAAAGATATTGGTCAAACTTCATCATTTTCAAACCCGAGATGAATTGCATGCCATCTTCCAAGTCTCGTTCTTGGTTAATCCTTTCCCAAATTATACTTTCAGAAAGGAAAAAATAAAATAAAAATCCATTTCAGCCTCTCCAATAGTTGATCATGCATGATCACCTTTGACTATCTTCTACTTCCACATCTTTAACGCTTAGAAAGAAAACTAAATAATAAGAGTAAAGCACTCAAATGTGTTTTTTATATATAAAAAAACTAATTTAGTAATTAATTAATCTCTTCAACTTTAATTTATTGCTTGCAGGAAGAAGGATGGGTGGTGTGCCGAGCATTTAAGAAGCGAACAACAACGAGCCAAACGAAAAACATGGAAGCATGGGATTCAACATATTTTTACGATGAACATAGTACTGGTGTCAGCTCAGTTGTGGATCCACTTGATTATATAACAAGGCAGCAGCAGCAGCAGCCCTCCTCCAGTTTCTTAAACCAGAGCTTCATGTGCAAGGAAGAAATAGAAGCAGAAAACCTGAAACTCTTGCAATCTGAACATCATAAATTTGTCCAGCTTCCACAACTAGAGAGCCCATCTCTTCCATTACTAATAAAGAGGCCAACAAGCTCAGCGTCGACACTGGTATCCCAAATTAATAATGAGGAAGAAGTAGAGAAGACGAATAGAGGGTGCAACAATAACATTAATGAGAGTAGTACTAATAAAGTAACAGCTGATTGGAGGGATCTTGATAAGTTTGTTGCTTCTCAGTTGAGTCAAGATCAGGAGGAGAAATTATATGAAGGAGTTGGAGATGGAATATTAATGACGAGCTTTGGGGGACATGAGATAACAAGTAGTTCTGAACATGATGATCATATGGCATTGCTGTTATTGCAGAGTGGTGATAGTGAACATCAACAAGATAATTATAAGTTAAATGAGTTCTTCAACTCGGATTCATCGTCCGATATTGAAATTTGCGTATTTGACAAATGAGAGGGGGGGTGAGATCCATGGATCGAAGCAGCATGCAGCTGGGGTTCATATATATTAATATACGCCAATTATGTACTTTATTTTCTTAAGAGTTGATTGATCATGCATATGGAACATATAATTATATATATATGTAACAAATTATTGTTTTGATTGAGTACCGATAGAGTTAGCCGCCCTTCTCTTTATTTCTGATCATATCCCTCTCTTCGACTCCCACTTTTTCTTACGTTTGTGCCATGCCAACCGCAAAATAAAGATATCAACTCTATTTTTACTATGGCATTTAAATTAAATGTGTTCTGCCGGTCTAGACTTCAAAATAAAGAAATCAACTCTTGAATTGCAAGCTAAGATCAACTAGGTTTCCGGCAATCCGGCCATAAATTTGAATTTCAATACTATTTTTTTAAGTAGCACTATCCCACATTCCCGCATGTTTTTATTATTTTTTATATTTTTATATGTTTCTCTCGCATAAAACTAGAACTCACTTTTTCTTTAGGTCAGATAAATTCGTATGTGAAATAAAACCATGTGCGAATGTAAATAACAAAAATATCAATTCCATTTTTTTCTCTTTCTAATTTAAATTATCATTCAAATATTTTTTCTAAACATTTCAGGTTTTTTGTGTGAATTAACTCAAAAAATACCAAGCTAATAGTAATATATATAGTATAAGTCGCTATGGGTGGATATACGTACAAAATGTGTTAGTTGATACTACCTTGAACTCAATCACAATGGATAATTTAACTTATAATCCATTTATATATATATATATATCTACATTTGCGAAGTCGGATCAGTCATCATAACTTATATCTTCTTTACATATTCATTCCACGCTTTAGCGCGGACCCGTGATGGTTCGGTCATACAATCCGTCGTCTATACTTTAGCGACGCTTATATGTTGTCCGTCATTAAAAAGTATAGGCGACGATTGTATAACGAAAATAAATCGTCGGGTCGTCATTAAAGAAGTGTAACACGGGTGAGTAAGATAAAAGTATGACTTGACGATCTTCTATATATATATATATATATATATATATAAAGTTTACATATAAATTCACATACTTTCACAAATAAGGAACAATAGGAAGAAACCGTGGACCTCTAAATTTCTTCAATTCACAAATAACATGGGAGATTCATCATTTCCAATTTCACAAATTAAACCATGCTATACTATATATGTTAATAATCTTCTCATGAATAATGGAAGTTAGCACCCACGTCATGATATTGTCCGGCCCGGCGGAAGGAAGATCAGAAGAAGCACATGGTGACTGAAGTTCTGAATTTCCTTTTAGAGCTAGCAAATAAATAGAATTGTACGTGGTTTCGATAATGCTAGTCGACATAAATTTGTGAAGCTGAGTGTTGAGACAAGTCAAGCCTCTCAAGAACTTTAATTGTAGAGCTTCAAGCAATGCAAATCTGTGGAGAACAGGCAAGAAAATAATCATGAAATTGAGACTGAATTTCAATTAAAACAAAAAGCATATCTGCCCAACTTCTTTCTGTTTGAAAGACTGGTATTATATAATCCTATATTATTATTCTTTTTCTTTTTTAAAACGGGACGATAAAGGAATTGAGCAGGTTTGGTGGACTATTAGATAGTATTCCTTTTCAAAATATAAAATTATTATTCCCTCCGTCCCAAATTAATTGCTCAGTTTTGATTTTTTAAAGTCAATTTTAAAACTAATATTTTTACTATTTTTTGCTAAAATATAGGTGAAGAGATTATAACCAAAAGAAAATATATACAATTTATTAACCTCAATTTTTATAATTTTAGAAATATATTTATATATGTTTAATTATTAATTCTAAAATAGTCAATTTAACTTAAAAAGTCAAAATTAAACAATTAACTATTAGTTCAAAAATTAACTAAATTTTAGTTACTAACATATAAGTCATAATTATTTTTAACATTGATTAACTAATAAATTTTGAATAAAAGAAATAACAGAGCTGTTTGCGAGGGTATAATGGTCTACAGCTTTTCTCCTTTATCTTCCGAGCCTTTTTTTTTTAACTATAACAAACCGTGAAATAATTGTCCCATGTGAAATTGTGAGTATTGAGTTTATTAGTGAATCAATTTATACTGAGCTAGCTTATATATATTGAGTTATTTGTTTGTTTTTTATTGAGTAATAAATTATTATAGTATTTTAATTAACATATCAATATTAATTTATTTTAAAATGACGATATAATAGTAAAATTATGATCATATGCTAACCTTTATATTGACTAAAGTTGTAAGTTTTATAATATTTGTTAACGGCAAGATCTTCCGTCACGCGTCGTCGCGTAAGGCGTCACGATCTTCTTACACTAAATTCTGATCAACACCAAAAATTTGGCGACTTGATAGTCGGGGATAAATTTCGAGCGTGAGAGTCGATCTGATGCGATCGCGAGGTTAATGATAAAGGATAAAATATCTAGTGTATTGAGAGAGATAAAATTATCAGTTGTGTGTGTACCTTTTGCTTGAAGACTTCCTTGCTATGTTATACTCTCGGATCTTGGGTTCTACACTTACTTCTCTGCAAGTCGAGACCACACCCCACTCCTCCATGATCTCTGCCGACCGCAATTGCGTGCAATTTGTCTTTTTTCACCTTTGTTTATACCAATTAGGACGACTATAATCCCATCCACATTAATGATCGTAGACTTTTTGGTCAATGACCTTCTTTTTCATCATTCAAGTCGAAGATGGAGATATTAAGATATCTAATGGTCAATCATTTGATCAGGCCGATCTTATAAAAACTTGAAATAAGATAATAATTTGGGCCCAACAACTTTAGGACCCGATAGTGAAGATCCGATGGACTAACCAAATAAGCGAGCCCCAATCCACTCGACCCGATATGTGAGACCCATATTTTATCAATAAAGATTTAAATTTTGTCGAAATAATTTTTTAATATTAAGGTGTGAATTTGAGATAATATTATAGTTGTGGGTAGTATTTATAAATTTTGCAAAGTATGCAAGAGTGGTTATATTATATTAGATTGGTGGGGAATATTAGGTTTTAGCGAGGGAATATTAAATACAACTACTCAATCATTGGTGGACCCCTAACGAAATTATTGTCGGATTGAGAAAGCGACAAAAATATTTTATTGAAATAACGGGCGGAAGTTTTCTGGTTGATCTTTGTTGAACTACTCGGTAGTAAAAAATACGATAATCGTGTGGTTGCATAGTAGCACCGCGGTATTGATTATTGATGCTTATGTGAGAAGTCACTTCGGTTTGATTATTATTATTGTCGATTAATAATATGAATTATTATAGCGATAATGACGTTTTGTTTTATTCGTATTATTAAGCGTAATAAAGCGAAGCATCTTTTTATATAAAGCGAGAATACTTTATTAAAGTTATTATCTGAATAGAATATATTATATTTTATTATGCATAGTCTTTGCATAGTGTTTTGCGTAGTGTTGCGTAGTGTTTGCATAGTAAAATGTTTTTATATAAATAGAATATATTATATTTTATTTAAAAGATTTTGCTTTAAATATGGACCGTCAGATTAAAGTAAATCAATCTGGACAGATTCATGGATTAATTCTTATGCATTCTATTTTCCTATAAATAAAGCTCATTCCTTCATTATTTTCTTACAATTTCTTTGAAACTACAGAGAGAAACTATAGAGAGAAAGAAGAAAAGTATCGCTACTTCCGCTTTTGCCGATATTAGGTTCTTCTAAGGTAGGGAATATTATTTGTTGTGCCGTAAAAGTGTTATTCTTTTGTATTCATGAAGAAAACTTACATTGTTATTCCATTGTTTATTATTACATTGGAATAACTTTTGTAAAAGTGGTATACCCTATACATAACTTTGTATCATGGCATACCTATACTTGGTGAAATCCTTATATTATTCCATTCTTATTTATTACATTGGAATAACTTTTGTATACGTGAATCCCCTATACTTGGTGATCTTCTTACATTATTCCATTCTTTATTATTACATTGGAATATCACATACGTGTGTTTTACAGGACACAGTTCCATTGTTTATTATTGACATTTATTATTACATTGGATCATCATCATTCGATTGTGAATTTCACCGATTTTGGTTCCGTTATTATTATTATATACATTGGAATAACTTTTATACATCTGCAATCTGCATGCGTGGTGATTTCTTTTGTTATTCCATTCTTTATTATACCCAGTTGGTTAAATCTTTGACTTCTATACTCCATGAAATTAGTGGAATATCCTTGATATTTGCGCTTCATCCGATATCTTTTATGGAAATATTCTTACGATCATTCTTGAATTTTACTCTACAAAGCGATATCTTGTTGACAATTTGGACGTTAATAATTCCTAGATAAATTAATTCTTGAACTTGTTTTATTGAATTCTTATATCATTGTCATCATCCTCGTATTTATATTATGTTAAAAGTTATCTTTGGCTTACGTGCATAGATGAACTTAGTATGATTATGACCGGGGGTTCATTCGGTATAATCATGGCTTGATATAAATGATGTGACAAAAGTCCTCGATTGGCACATGTAATGCGGTGGTGGATAGTTTTTGGTATGATTATGACCGGGGGGTGATTCGGTATAGTCATGACCATTGATAATTTGATGAAAATCCTTGGTGTAGTACGAGGGATGATTAGATATTGTGGTTTATTCATTAAAAGCAGGAGTCTCAAAGGCTATACTTGATGATGAAAAACCTTTTAAATCATAAAAGATAGTAGATTTTATTTTCTACTTGACTCTTTTAATGGATTGCTTATTCCATTGCGATTAAACTTGTTGTCTATTGTATTTTATCGGTTTAACAACTTTGTTGAAGGCTAATGATAATTTATTACGCATTATCTTAGTCATAATATTTCTTCTTGGGCTAGTTGAGTTCACCCTTTCTTTCCTTTATTCTCTTTGGAAATGAGAACATATATTTGAGACGAGTCGGGGAGCGGAGTAATGGTCGAGAGGATAGCATTAGTAGTCCTCACTATTACGTGAAATAGTGTGATAATAGTTGTAATGAGGACTCCTTTTGAGTTTGTATAATATCTAGTAGACAATATTTGTATTTAAACTCACGGTTTATGTCGTATTGTTACCAGCACAGTTATATTAGTAAGTTGTATTTGAATTTATGTACCATGTAAGTGGCGACCCAAGATGGGTGGCGTATACCTAATTTTAGGGGCGCGTCACGAGTTGGTATCGAGCTTAGGGATATGATCCACGGCTAAGATCTTGAGATAAGAACTAGGAGGGGAGAGCGGAGAATTCCTTATTTAGTATGATCTACTAAGTTTATTTGTTATTTAATTGGTCGGTCGAGTATAGGGATAATATTTGATATATTAATTAACCCTTGTGTTGTGGCGGTGTTTGGAAATGGCGGTGAAAATATTCTGATGGAGTGAATGTGGCCGTTGTGACACCTTTAATCACTAATCGGAGTTAATGCGATTGTCGGACGAGGAACAAATTAGAGATATCCACGTAGTGAATGAAGAACTAATTGTTGCTTTTAGAGCTAGTTCTGCAGAGGTAGCACGGTGAGAGTGAGGAAGAAGGAAGAAGAAGGAAGAAGAGGAACACGAGGAGAATTGGTTAGAAGAAGTTTATGATCAAAACTTAGAATTACAAAATCGTGTTTCGTGAGCTAGAAGAAACGAGGTTGAAGAAGCAATGACAAGCGATTCGTGGAACAAAGGATACAACAATTCAAAATTGGGTTACCCGATATGTGATGCTCGAACAAAATCACGCTTTGGCGGGGTGTAAGATATTAAAGTTGGAATCGAGAATTTAAAAATCAAAGATCAATTTGAAAGAAGAAACAAGCGAACGAAGGAGAATAGGCGATGCATGGGTAAAAGGCTGCAATAAGCGTTGATAGTGTAGAAAAAGGCGTCCAGATCAATAAAGCCAAAATAGATGAAATGGACTTTGCTTTTTGGATATGAATTGGAAGAACCCAACATCGAATTCGGAATTACCACATGCATAGCGGTCAACCCGAATTCGATATGGATCGGAGAATAATGATTCAAATCATGGATCGAGGAATGTGAAGAAGCACTTAAGGGTGGAATGTACCCTATAGTAAGTCAAACTTCGGTAATTTAAGCGAGGCGTTTGTCGAGAAAACCGAGCGAAGTTATTACGGGTAAATTAATTATAAATTATTACGAAGTCTATACTTTATTCAATACAAGTTCTACCCACTCTTTTATTCTACCTAGTTGTGTTCGATGTTTAAATTTGACTCAGGAAAAATTAGACTTTGATTTATCTATTGAAACTTCGTTGGGAGAAACCTTCGTTACCTCCTTTGTTTATTAATCTTGTTGTTTCAAATAAACACTTTCACGATCTTATCTCTTTGAAAATACTTGTCTTTGAGGTAATTTTTGAAAATGATTGATTAACTACTCATTATTCTTTTTGTAAGGTTGTTAGCTTTTATATTCCTAACCAACTTTGTTATCTAATTCAAAGTAACCAAACCCTAAAGTTAATCTTTGTTATATCAAGCCATAAGTAAAAGCCCCGATCCTTTCGTTGTTGACTTCCTTGTGTGGAATGCAGAAGCCGGACTTTACGTAGGCGACGCCGTGGATTTGAAGATGGCAAGTTGATAGGTATCATTGTGAGGTGCTTATCGAGGTTAAGGATAGAAGTCGCAGTTGGTATTAATGTGACGTCTTATCCAAGTCTTGGGACGAAATGTGATTTTGAATGATATTTCTATCATTAATAAATTTCTTGGCGTATTCTTGAAGACTTTCTAGCCTACCCTAGGCGTGAAATCGAATTTTGTATTGACCCCGAGTCAAAACCCATTTCTTAAACCCTCAAATATTTCTTGACTAAAATGAGCAGGTTTACGTGGTTTATGATGAAAGTCATAATAAAAGCATTGGACTAATGAAAATCATGGGTATTCGTGGTATTAGTAAGTGTTATGATGAGTTATGTTGGTTAGTATGTGAAAACATGAAAGTTTCTTAGAAATCACAAAGAGTTGAAAATCAGATTTTGGTGAAAAGCGTAACATGAAATTCAATTGACCAAATCTCTTATTATATTTTGAATTTTGAGTGTGGTCAAGTCCTAGAGTTAGATCTATGAGTTACCTAACTAATCCAAGTGGAATTACTGGAAAAGGTGTTGTAGATTTTTGTGTGGACTAATTTTAGCAAAGGAGTGCAAAGCTGCAAAAACCGAAAAAGCTGCTGCCATGATTTTAGAGGGCTGTTTCGGCCACTAAATTTATGTGAAAAATTCTGGCCTTTTGGGACATGAAGGTATATGGTATAAAGTACCTCCTGTCCAAAAATGAGCTCATTCGACTTAAAATGAGCAAGTTATGACTATTTCAATATTTAGGTTTTCAGGCGACGAAAATGCTATAACCGGAGTTCTATAACTCCGATGACCATGAAATTTAAACTGGAAGCTCACGTTAACATGTGTAAGGTCCTGCCAAGATTTGGGAATTTTGGAGTTAAACTTGAGGTAGCTAATTTCTTAAGGAATTAATTAGAAATTGATTTTTGAAAAATAGTAAATGAATTTTAAAAATTCGAGAAAAATATATTTTCATTATGAGACTATATTATGCTAAATCCCAGAAAAGAAATATTTTTGGGACTGATTTGGTATTTTCATGAAAATAGTTTAATTCTGAACATATGAGTTAAATATGTTATGTGAAATATGAAAGTTGAAAATAGGATTTTATGGCTAGAGAATCCTATATAGAGTATATGCATATTTTTTTTTGATGAGGGATTTGATAATTGGTGATGATATCTTATGAGTATGGCATTTTGAATGATTAAATGCATTATATGGCAAAGCGTAAACAATTGAAATAAATTGTTTATAAATTTAAGAAGTGATTAAAAAATTGTTATAATATTAATGATATTAGATTATAAGATTATTAAGTGATTGATAACATGGGGATATTCTTGAATCTGGATAAATTATATTATAAATGTTTAATATTTATCCTTTATCTCATTTGATTGATTCTTTATATCATTGACATGATCCTCATGCTTATATTATGTTAAAAGTCATACGTGGCTCACGTGCATAGATGGACTTGGTATGATTATGACCGAGGATTGTTCGGGTATAATCATGGTAGTAATTGAAAACACGATTATCTTTGGCACGTAGTGCATGGATAAGTCGTGGTCGTGATACTAATGAATATCTTGGGAACGTAGTGCGGGGATGATTCGATGATATGGATTAATTATTGAGCTTAGTCTCAAACAATGAAATATTAATTCATGGATGTGGTAAAAGTCATCTTTAGTAGTAGTGCATTGATAGACTTGGTATGATTATGACCACGGATTATTCGGTATAATCGTGGCCAGTAATTGAAAACACGAATATCCTTGGCGAGAAGTGCATGGATAATTCGTGGTCGTGATCTTATTATTGCTGCGTCTCGGCATTATTGGTTTTACGGTTGTATATCTTTGCTTTGTAGTGCAAAGATGAATTGTTAATAAATATCTTTGGCACATAGTGCAAAGATGAATTGTTAATGAATATCTTTGGTAGGATTGCAAAGATGAATTTAATGTTTTCAACGATAAAGGTATTCAAGGTATCCTCACCTCTTTATCATACCGGAATCGTACCCTAATTTCGAGGGCAAAATTCCATAAGGAGGGGAGATTGTGAGACCCATATTTTATCAATAAAGATTTAAATTTTGTCGAAATAATTTTTAATATTATGGTGTGAATTTGAGATAATATTATAGTTGTGGATAGTATTTATAAATTTTTCAAAAGTATGCAAGTGGTTATATTATATTCGATTGGTTGAGGAATATTCGGTTTAGCGAGGGAATATTAAATACAATGACTCAATCATTAGTGGACCCCAGCAACGAATTATTGTCGGATTGAGAAAGCGACAAAAATATTTTATTGAAATAACGGCGGAAGATTTCTGGTTGATCTTGTTGAACTACTTTTCGGTAGTAAAAAAATGCGATGTCGTGTGGTTGCATAGTAGCACGGTATTGATTATTGATGCTTATGTGAGAAGTCACTTTCGGTTTGATTCCATTATTGTCGATTAATAATATGAATTATTATAGCGATAATGGCGTTTTGTTTTATTCGTATTATTAGCGTAATAAAAGCGAAACATCTTTTATATAAAAATGAATACTTTATTAAAGTTATTATATAAATAGAATATATTATATTTTATTATGCATAGTGTTGCATAGTGTTTTGCGTAGTGTTGCGTAGTGTTTGCATAGTAAAATGTTTTTATATAAATAGAATATATTATATTTTATTTAAAAGATTTTGCTTTAAATATGGACCGGCCGTCAGTTAAAAGTAAATCAATACGGACCTGATTCATGGATTAATTACTATGCATTCTATTTTCCTATAAATAGAAAGCTCGTTCCTTCATTATTTTCTTACGAATTCTTTGAAACTACAGAGAGAAACTATAGAGAGAAAGAAGAAAAGTATTCGTGGCGCCCAGGAATAGGTATACATCACCCATTACGGTTGTCAATACATGGTACGTAAAGCAACTACTGACTTTATTATTACAACAAAAAGCGTGAGTTTAAATACAAATATTATCTTCAGACAATATCTATACTCAAATAAATCCTCATCACATTTATTGATACATTATTTTACAAAATGGTGAGGACTACTAAACAATCCTTTCTAAATCCTTCATTCCATACCCCAGGCTAAATCTTTCATTTATATTCTCGCCTCCACGAAAAGAATGGAACAAAAAGGAAAAGGCGAGCTCAACTAGCTCGATAAAGAATATTATGACTAAGATAATATACAACAAATTATCGTTAGTCTTCAACAGGAAAAATTTAATAGAATCTGATAGATAACAAATTTTAAATCAATATTCATGATGGAAATAATAATTCATTAGAAGAGTTAAGTAGAGAATGCAAACTACTATCTTCTATGTGTATGAATTTAAAAGTTCATCGTCTCATCTTTTATCCACAGTAACAACAATCCATAAACATACGGAATCAAATATTCATCTTTGCACTCTGAGGCCAAAGATATTCATCGATTGGTCATATTCATTTAAACACTGTTCATCTTTGCACTCTGAGGCCAAAGATATTCTTGAGAAATCATTCATCTGCGACTACGGGCCAAAGATATTCAATAATATCATCATTTAAGGCGAGGATGATGAAAAATATTTTTAAAAAAGCGAATCCGGTGAAACAAAATGTGAGGATTAAGGATTAAGGATTCGTACTTTGTTTTATCCATGTTCAAAAATACCTCAAAATAATCATAGTGGTGTAAAATTCAAGAATGATCAAAACATGGATACAATCAAAGCTAGTATCCGAATAGATATTTTAGATGAAAGAAGAAATTTTATTTTTCGATGAATAGTCAGGTATCATTGAGTAGTCTTAGTATCGTGAATAATAACTCAAACACCAAAAGATAGAAATTCCACAAAAAAAATATTTTCACGCTTCATGAATAGTACTCGTGAATAGTAACTCGTGAATAGTAACTCATGAATAGTAACTTCGTGAATAGTAACTCATGAATAAGTAACTCATAAATAGTAACCCAGGCATGAAAAAGTTCTAAATTTGATAAAAAGTTCCAACCAATATTTCAAAGATAATGATATTGAAGAAATAATATCATTTGAGAAGAAAATAACATCCTTACCTCAAAGAATCGATTGCCGGAAGGAAAGATCGGAAGTGATCTTTGAATGAAACTTGTCTTGAAGCAGCAACTCTCAAAGTATCTAAATACTCACAAAATCGCTCAATAATATAGAGAGAAAGAGAAAACTTTGTTTACGGTGTGATTTTCAATTCTAACTTAGCCCTCTATTTATAGGAAAATGTTAGCCGTAGAAGCAGACTTTGACCTTCTTACTGATGGCTTTTACGCTACTATTGCCACCCACCACATTTGAAATAAAATTCAGCACATTTTTCACCAACCACAAGTGGGGCCCACTCAATTCTAGAATTTTCCACCAAAATCAATTATAACCCTACTTTCCAGAATCAAACACCTCTTAAAATTTATAACAAATCATTCGTTCATTTTAAGCAGTTTCAAAATTTGTAGACATATACTCAACTTATATATGTATAACATATCCAAAAATCATAACGATCCAGCAATCGATTAAAAATTATAACTCACGCAATATATCGTAAAAATCTTGATTTGATTTTTAATACCTCCATTCAAGCAAAAAAATCGATAAAACACCTCAACATTAAATCCTTCAATTATAACCACATATAATAAATAAATCCATCATTTATATCCATATCAAAATATTTTCTTATCATATAAATCAATAATTAATTATTCCTAAATAATATTCTGAGAATCACAATTATAATGAACCAGGCGGGTTCGGGGAAAGAGGGGGCTTTCAATAAGGATCTCTCCTTCTTGGCGGCGCAATTAGGTGACCAAACCTCTCCTTGAGGCGAACTTTCTAGACATTGCCAATAATGTTATCTAATAATATTATTCAAATAATATGAATTATTGATCGATAATGGGAAATCTTTGTGCGGTGACAATTATTGAAGCAATGATAATATAAAATACCAACGCAGCGAATTATTGAATCAATAAAATAAAATCTTGAGCAATAATTCTTGTAACAATTATTGAGTAGTGCCTTCTTACGTAAGAATCAATAATTGGTGCAATGCAATCTTAGTGTCTTCTCAACAACAGCGTATTAGTGTGTTTTAACCACCGGTATTCCAACGATGATAATCTTGTAACAACTCTGCAGTTATTTTTAAACAACTTATATTTGTCATTTTCCTCATCCAATCGCTTTTCAGTTATGGGGCCCACACATGGGCTGCTAGGTCGTCATGCGAATATTCGACAAGATGATGCGAATATTCCACGACCAAACGAATATTCTAAGCAACAATGAATATTTTATAACCACTTGCTTATTTTGAAATATTTGCGTATTTTACCCCTAACTATCCACATTAATCAAATCAACCCTTACTATTTCAAAATAATAAATAAAGGAAATTCCTTTTTATTTAAAAAAAAATAAATTTGAGGGGTCTTTATATTCTCGCTACTTCACCTTGCCAATATTCAGGTTCTTCTAAGGTAGGGAATATTATTTGTTGTAATTCGTGGGGTGTTATTCTTTTGTATTCATGAAGAGAACTTACATTGTTATTCCATTGTTTATTATTACATTGGAATAACTTTTGTAAAAGTGGTATACCCTATACATAACTTTTGTCTCTGGCATACCCTATACTTGGTGAAATCCTTATATTATTCCATTCTTATTTATTACATTGGAATAACCTTTGTATCTGTGAATCCCCTATACTTGGTGATCTTCTTACATTATTCCATTCTTTATTATTACATTTGGAATATCACATGCGTGTGTTTTTACACGGACTGGTTCCATTGTTTATTATTGGCATTTATTATTACATTGGATCATCATGCCGATTGTGAATTTCACGACACAGTTCCGATTATTATTATTACATTGGAATAACTTCATCATCGCAATCTGCGCATGCGTGGTGATTTCTTTTGTTATTCCATTCTTTATTATACCCGGTTGGTTAAATCTTTGACTTCTATACTCCATAAAATTAGTGGAATATCCTTGATATTTGCGCTTCATCCGATATCTTTTCATGGAAAAATTCTTACGATCATTCTTGAATTTTACTCTACAAAAGCAAGATATCTTGTTGACAATTTGGACGTTAATAATTCCTAGATAAATTAATTCTTGAACTTGTTTTATTGAATTCTTATATCATTGTCATTGTGACGCCCCCAAAATTAGGTATACATCACCCATCTTTGGTCGCCACTTACATGATGCGAATTTAAATACAACTTATTAACATAAGCGTCGTGAATACGACATAAACCGTGAGTTTAAATACAAATATAAATCTACTAGATATTATACAAACTCAAACAAAAAGTCCTCATTCTGATTATTATCACACTTTTTACTGAGAATAGTGAGGACTACTAATGTTATCTTCGGGACCATCACTCGTTTCCCAGGCTCGTCCAAATTTATATTCTCATTTCACGAAGAGAAGGCGGTGAAAGAAAGGGTGAGCTCAACTAGCCCAAAGAAGAAATATTATGACTAAGATAATGCAGAATAAATTATCAATAGTCTTCAACAATATTAAAGCGATAAAATCAATAAATAAACCGGTTTAGCTGCGGCGGAATATCTGATCCATTAAAAAGTCAAGTAGAAAATAAAGTCTACTATCTTTTAGGTTTTAAAGGTTTTTCATCTTTGTTATAATTTGAGACTCGACTTTAATAAATATTCCGCATCATCGAATCAATCACCTTACTTCGGCCGAGGATATTCTTTAGTATCACGACCACAATTATTCATACCACTACTGGGCCGAGAATATTTGTGTATTCATTAATGGTCATGATCATGCCAACAAGCTGTCCACCGATACCACTACATTAACGAGGATTTTTATCCGTCATTTGTAACATTACGGTCATGATTACCTTACGAATAGTCTCGGTCGTAATCATACCAAGTCCATCTATGCACTCTGGTGCCACGAGATGACTTTCAACATAATATAAACATGAGGATGATGACAATGATATAAGAATTCAATAAAAACAAGTTCAAGAATTATTTTATCCGGGGAATTATTAACGTCTAACTTAGTAAAATTCAAGAATGATCGGAAGAATATTTTCATGAAAGATCTTTGGATGAAACGCAAATATCAAGGATATTCTACTAATTTCATGGAGTATAGAAGTCAAAGTTTTAACCAATTTGGGTATAATAAAGAATGGAATAACAAAAGAAATCACCGTGCATGCGGTACATTGTGCATAGGCGAGGTTATTCCAAGCGAATAATAATAACGGAACGAGTCGGTGAAATTCACTGCACAAGCGGGATGTTCCAACAGAATAATAAAGATGGAACGAGATCCGATTGTAAAACACACAGATAGGATATTCCAACGAGAATGATAAAGCGGAAACCGGTCGGTGTAAAACACATGATGCGAGGATGTTCAATGAGAATAATAATAAAGAGCGGAACCGGTGTGGGTGTAAAACACATGCATGCAGGATGTTCCAGCGAGAATAATAATAAAGAAGCGGAACCGGTCCGGTGTAAAATACAGACAGGATGTTCCAGCAGAATAATAATAAAAGGCGGAACCGGTCGGTGTAAAACACTGAGCAGGATGTTCAGCGAGAATAATAGAAGAATGTCACCAAGTATAGGGTAATGGCATTATCTTTGGTTATTCCAACAGAATAATAAGCAATGGAATAACATGATTCTCTTCATGAATAAGAAAGAATAACACCCCTTACTTTTGGTAGGAGATTGAATCTGCGGCGGACAGTAGTAACAAAATACTCTTCTCTTTTCTCTCTTATTCTTTCTATACTTTCTCTCTATAGCTTGAATGAATTCGTGAAAAATAATGAAGCCCTAGGCCTCTATTTATAGAAGATTTCTAGCTAAAACACTGCTTAGTGTGAAAAAAGCAAGTGTGAGCGACAACTAATGATGTGAGCAGGAAAAGTGGTTTTGGCCTTTGTAATGTGAAACGACAAGTGGTTCGGCGCTGTAATGTGAAGCGACAAGTGGTTCGGACGTCCGGTAAAGGTAATTACTATTAACGAAGGTAAATACTATTGACGAAGGTAAATACTATTCACAAGGGTAATTCTTATTACGAAGGTAATTCTATTGACGAAGGTAAATACTATTCACAAGGGTAATTACTATTGGCGAAGGTAAATACTATCGACGAAGGTAATTACTATTTCACAAAGGTAATTACTTATTGACGAAGAGACTCTTAGATGATGACATATGAGGCCCCATAAAATAATCAAACTTACCACAAATCATAACACATATTTAATATTTCAACAATTATTAATCATTTATAACTTGTCGTGTGACGCCCCCAGAATAGGTATACATCACCCATTCTGAGTTGTCAATACATGGTACAGAAACAACTACAACTTTATTATTACAACAGTAAAACTGTGAGTTTAAATACAAATATTATCTTTTAGACAATATCTATACTCAAATAAATCCTCATCACATTTATTGATACATTATTTTACAAAAATGGTGAGGACTACTAAACAATCATTTCTAAATCCTTCATTCCATTTTGAGGCTACAGTACTCGCTATATTCTCGCCTCACGAGAAGAATGGAACAAAAAGGAAAAGGGTGAGCTCAACTAGCTTCGATAAAGAATATTATGACTAAGATAATATACAACAAATTATCGTTAGTCTTCAATGAGGAAAAATTTAATAGAATCTGATAGATAACAAATTTTAAATCAATATTCGCAGTGAAATAATAATTCATTAGAAGAGTTAAGTAGAGAATGCAAACTACTATCTTACATGTATGAATTTAAAAGTTCATCGTCTATCTTTTATCCTGTAACAACAATCCATAAACATCTGGAATCAAATATTCATCTTTGCTCTGGGCGAAGATATTCATCGATTGGTCATGTTCATTTAAACACTGTTCATCTTTGCACTGGCCAAAGATATTCTTGAGAAATCATTCATCTTTTCAGACTCTGGGCCAAAGATATTCAATAATATCATCATTTAAGGCGAGGATGATGAAAATATTTTTAAAAAAGCGAATCCGGTGAAACAAAATGACAAGGATTAAGGATTAAGGATTCGTACTTTGTTTTATCCATGTTCAAAATACCTCAAAATAATCATAGTGGTGTAAAATTCAAGAATGATCAAAACATGGATACAATCAAAGCTAGTATCCGAGAATAGATATTTTAGACGAAAAGAAGAAATTTTATTTTTCGATGAATAGTGCCAGTATCGTGAATAGTAACTCTCCACACCAAAAGATAGAAATTCCACAAAAAATATTTTCACGCTTCATGAATAGTACTTCGTGAATAGTAACTCGTGAATAGTAACTCATGAATAGTAACTTTCGTGAATAGTAACTCATGAATAGTAACTCATAAATAAGTAACCCAGAGCATGAAAAAGTTCCAAATTTGATAAAAAGTTCCAACGATTTCAAAGATAATGATATTGAAGAAATAATATCATTTGAGAAGAAAATAACATCCTTACCTCAAAGAATCGAGTGCTTGGAAGGAAAGATCGGAGTGATCTTTGAATGAAACTTATCTTGACAAAGAACTCTCAAAGTATCTAAATACTCACAAAATACGCTCGATAATATAGAGAGAAAGAGAGAAAACTTTGTTTACGGTGTGATTTTCAATTCTAACTTAGCCCTCTATTTATAGGAAAATGTTAGCCCGTATAAAGCGAGACTTCGACTTTCTACACGATGGCTTTACTTCGCTACTATTGCCACCCACCACATTTGAAATAAAATTCAGCACATTTTTTCACCAACCACAAGTGGGGCCCACTCAATTCTAGAATTTTCCACCAAAATCAATTATAACCCTACTTTCAAGAATCAAACACCTCTTAAAATTTATAACAAATCATTCGTTCATTTTAACGGTTCAAAATTTGTAGACATATACTCAACTTATATATGTATAACATATCCAAAAATCATAACGATCCAACGGTCGATTAAAAATTATAACTCACGCAATATATCGTAAAAAATCTTGATTTGATTTTAATACCTCCATTCAAAACAAAAATCTTGATAAAACACCTCAACATTAAATCCTTCAATTATAACCACATATAATAAATAAATCCATCATTTATATCCATATCAAAATATTTTCTTATCATATAAATCAATAATTAATTATTCCCGAATAATATTACAAAATCACAATTATAATGACGAGGCGGTTTCGAGGAAAGGGGCTTTCCGATAAGGATCTCTCCTTCAAGCTTGATTAGGTGACCAAACCTCTCCTTAGACAGAACTTTCTAGACATTGCCAATAATGTTATCTAATAATATTATTCAAATAATATGAATTATTGATCCGATAATGGGAAATCTTGTGCGGTGACAATTATTGAAACAATGAATAATATAAAATACCAACGCAGCGACAATTATTGAATCGATAAAATAAAATCTTTGAGCAATAATTACGTAACAATTATTGATAGTAGTAGTGCCTTCTTACGTAAGAATCAATAATTGGTGCAATACTGGTGTCTTCTTGTCAACAACGGCGTATTAGTGTGTTTTAACCATAGAAGTATTCCAATGATGATACTTGGTAATAACTACGCCCGTTATTTTTAAACAACTTATATTTGTCATTTTCCTCATCCAATCGCTTTCAGTTATGGGGCCCACACATGGGCGCTGTGGTCGCATGCGAATATTCCACAAGCGATCGAATATTCCACGACCAAACGAATATTCCCAAACAACAATGAATATTTTATAACCACTTGCTTATTTTGAAATATTTGCGTATTTTACCCCTAACTATCCACATTAATCAAATCAACCCTTACTATTTCAAAATAATAAATAAAGGAAATTCCTTTTATTTAAAAAAATAAATTTGAGGGTCTTACAACCTCCCTCCTTATGAAATTTCGTCCTCGAAATTATTGTCGATACACAGTGTTTGAAAAGGTGAGGATACCTCGCTTTCATTTCATTTCCAATTTCGGTCATTTCCTCTATAGCATGATTCTTCCACAAAACTTTAACTTGTGGTATGACCTTTCTTGGCGTAGGACATGCTCTTCCTATCCAAAATCTTGGCGGTACCTCCTCATACGTTAAGTCTTCAACTATCTCGTGGGTTCTAACTTCTATAACGTGGTTCGGGTCTTTCACATATTTCTGAAATGGATATATGAAACACATTATGAACACGAGACATACTTGGAGGTAGCAGTCATAGGCTACATTTCCTACTCGGTCAAGAATTTGAAATGGACCGATAAATCGTGGATTGAGCTTTCCTCTCTTCCCAAATCTTGTAACTCCCTTCCATGGAGCAACTCATAATAATCATGATCCCCCACACTAAATTCCACGTCCTTTCTATGAAGATCCGCATAACTCTTTTGTCGATCTTGTCTTGGTTTGTATCGTTGTCGAATCATTTGGATCTTTTCGGTAGTCATACGTCTTAACTCGGGTCCCAACAATGTTGCTTCACCCACCTCATCCCAACATATTGGAGAGCGACATTTTCGTCCATATAATGCTTGAATGGAGCCACACCTATACTTGCACGATAGCTGTTGTTGTAGGAGAATTCCACCTTTGGTAAATACTTATCCCAAGCGCCCTTGAAGTTCAGGACACGAGTCTTAATAAATCTTCAAGAGTTTGAATAGTCCTCTCGATTGTCCGTCAGTTTGGGGATGGTATCTTAGAACTAAATCGCAAATCCGTGCCCATAGCTTTTTTGCAAGCTAACCCAAAATCTTGAAGTGAATCTTGGGTCGCGATCCAAAACTATGGATACGGGTATGCCATACGACCTCACAATCTCATTTCGCATCATACTAGCAAGGCGTTGAGGAATAAGTCTCTCGTATCGGCAAGAAATGAGCGATTTGGTTAATCTATCAACAATAACCCAAATAGCATTGATGCCTTGAGAAAGCGAAGTAGGAAGACCCGTACTTGAAATCCATAGTAATGTGTTCCACTTCCATTCAGGAATCTCAAGTGGTTGCAGCGGACCCTTAGGTACTAGATGCTCGCCTTTACTGGCGTTGACAAGTTAAACACATTGAGATAAACTTTGCAATCTCTCTCTTCATATTGTTCCACCAAAATGTATGTAGAAGATCACGATACATTTTAGTACTTCGAGGATGGATTGCAAATGGTGTATTGTGTGCCTCCATCATAATCTTGTTCTTCAAATCGAGTCGTTAGGAACCACAAAGTCAGAGTGGACTCAAGTATTCCTTCTTCATCGATTCTCGCTTAGGAATAGCTCCTTCTTGTACTTTCTTCTTCACACGCATCGGTTAAAGATTCGGTGGCGAAAGCAACCTTAACTTTTTCTATTAAAGTTGGCTCTGTCGTATACTTGACATCATCGCACTCGTTCCGCATATGATCTTCTACTCGATGCGTCATTACCACGTTAAACTTTACCGGGATGGTATTGAATAGTGTGGTCGTAGTCTTTCAATAGTTCGAGCCAACGTCATTGCTTGGCGTGTTGAGTTCTTTTTGAGTGAAGAAATATTTAAGGCTTTTATGGTGCGAATATATCTCCACTTTCTCCCCATATAGATAGTGCCTCCATATCTTTAAGCAGCTGAACAGCTGCTTTGACGCTAACTCTAGATCATGAGTAGGATAATTCCTCTCATACTCTTTAAGTTGTCATGAGGCATAAAGCTATGACTTTCCCACGTTGCATGAGAACACATCCTAACCCTTTGCACGAAGCATCATTTGTAGATAACAAATCCATCAAACCGGATGGTATTGTTAGAACAGTCTTAGAAATAAGTCTCCTCTTAAGCTCTTGGAAACTCTTCTCGCATTCTTCATTCCAAAGCGAATTTTGTATCCTTTAGGAGTTAGGCGAGTTAATGGAGTAGCGATTAGAGAAAACCTTCCACGAATCTCCGATAATAACCAGCTAAGCCAAAAAAGCTACGTACTTGATCCACCGAGCTTGATTTGCTCTGTAAGACCGAAATTTTTAAATAAAAGGAATTTCCTTTATTTTGAAATAGTAAGGTTGATTTGATTAATGTGGATAGTTAAGGGTTAAATACGCAAATATTTCAAAATAAGCAAGTGGTTATAAAATATTCATTTAAATGGGGAATATTCGTTTGGTCGTGGAATATTAAATCTTTGTCGGGGAATATTAAATGCGATGGTAGTGACCATGTGTGGCCCCATAACTGAAAGCGATTGGATGAAGAAAGCGACAAATATAAGTTGTTTTTTAAATACTTGGCGTAGTTAGTTGTTGCCCTTTGTTGGAATACAAATTGGTTAAAACACACTATCTGGCGTTGTTGAGCAGTGTAGCTGCGGTATTGCACCAATTATTGATTCTTACGTGAAGGCACTACTCAATAATGGTTACGATAATTCTTTATTCGATATTTTATTGAGTTAATAATTCTTTGCGTTGATATTTTATATTCTTTGTTGTTTGATAATTGTCATTACGGTATCTTTCATTATCGAAGCAATAATTCATATTATCTGAATAATATTATTAGATAACATTATTGGCAATGTCTAGAAAGTTACATCTACAAGGAGAGGTTTGGTCATCATTAATTGCCTGGCATGATAAGAAGAAATTCTTATTGGAAAGCCCCCTCTTTCACAGGAGGCACTGGTTGTCAATATTGTGATTACGTAATATTATTTGTGAATAATTAATTATTGATTTATATGATGAGGAAAATATTAATTTTATGTGGATATAGATGAGAAAATTTTTAAAATGACAATTGTTGAAAATTAATATTTTATCTTTTACGATAAAATAATTCATTTAAATATATTATTTTAATAATATATTAGGTGGTGATATTTTACAATGAATGTGGGATATATGAGTATATGAGGAGGAAGAGTATTTTTGTTGCATTAAATGTTTAAACACATGTTTTGTGTGTTGGTGGACACAATTATTAATAGAAATTTGATTATAGCTTTGTAAAATCGCCCGTTTGTGGATTTGGTCGATTTTTGTTTGGAATTTGGAAAAACTTTCTTCTGCAAAGTTGTAGAGAATTGAATTTCCTATAAAAACTCGCGAGATTTGAATTTTCTGATGAAAGGGCTATTTATTATGAATTATTGAAGTTTCAAAGCTCAAAATAATTGATTTTTGGAGTTTAAATTATTTTGTTAAGAAAAACGTTTTTTGTATTTTTTTTGGACATCATTAACATGTGTGGCTGGTGTTTTGACCAAAAAAGGTGGGCTAAGGAAAATTTGTATAATTATATTAATATTATATTAAATTTTACGCTTTGGTTATTCTAAGCATTTTCTATAAATAGGGTCTTAGGTTAGAATTGAAAATCACACGTAAACTGAAGTTTTCTCTCTATTTCTCTCTCGATATTTTTGGCGTATTCTTGTGAGTATTTTGAGTATACTTTGAGTATTGCTAGGCGGTGCAAGTTTCATTGACTATATCCGGTATTTAATTTAAATCTTGATCTTTCGAGGTAAGGGATATTTTTTTTTTGTAATGATATTATTTCTTCAATATCATTATCTTTGAAATGTTGATCTGAAGTTTTATCAAATTTAGAACTTTTTTCATGTCGGGGTTACTTATTCACGAGTTCTTATTCACGAGTTCTTATTCATGAGATTCTTATTCACGAGATTCTTATTCAAGTCTTATTAAATGAAGCGTGAAGATGTTTTTGTGGAATTTCTATCTTTTGGTGTGAGATTTACTATTCACGTATCGGCACTATTCACGATATCTGATACTATTCATAGAAAAATAAAATTTCTTCTTTTCGTCTAAAACATCTATTACGGATACTAACTACGATTGTATCCATGTTTTGATCATTCTTGAATTTTACACCACTATGATTATTTTTGAGGTATTTTTGGGCGTGGATAAAACCAAGTACGAATCCTTAATCCTTAATCCTTGTCATTTTGTTTCCTTTGGATTCGTTTCTTTAAAAATATTTTTCATCATCCTCGGTCTTAAATGATGATATTATTGAATATCTTTGGCTGTAGTGCGAGATGAATGATTTCTGAAGAATATCTTTGGCTTTTTTGTAGTGCAAAGATGAGCAGTGTTGAGATGAACATGATAGATTGATTAATATCTTTGGCTGTAGTGCAAAGATGAGCAGTGTTTAAATGAACATGACCCGGTGATGAATATCTTTGGCTGTAGTGCAAAAGATGAATATTTGATTCGGATGTATATTGATTGATGTTACGAGGGGATAAAATATTGATGATGAATTTATTAAATTCATAGATTATAGTAGATTTCATTCTCTACGTAACTCTTACATGAATTATTATTTTCATTGCGAATATTGATTTGAAACTTGTTGTCTATTGTATTACATCAGATTTTTCCTGTTGAAGACTAACGATAATTTGTTGTATATTATCTTAGTCATAATATTCTTTTCTTGGGCTAGTTAGAGCTCACCTTTCCTTGTTGTTCCATTTTTCTTCTCGGGAGGCGAGAATGTAGCGCAGTCTTAGTCGGGGTATGGAATGAAGATTCTAGAGAGAGTTGTTTAGTAGTCCTCACCATTTTTGTAAAATAATGAATCAATAATGTGATGAGGATTTATTTGAGTATAGATATTATCTAGAAGATAATATTTGTATTCAAACTCATTGATTTCTTGTTGTAATAATAAAGTTGTAGTTGTTTACGTACCGTGTATTTGGCGACTCGAGAATGGGTGTTGTGTATACCTATTTTGGGGGCGTCGCGGTTAATATCGAGCTTGGGATATGATCTACTGGCGGAGATCGGGGAATAGAACTAGGAGGAGAGCGAGTAAATCCTTCGCTAGTGTGTCTACTAAGCTTATTTGTTAGTTAGTCGATTATATAGGGATATTATGTGATATATTGATTTCCTTAATTAACCCTTATTTTATGGCGGTATTTGAGAATGTCGTGAGAATATTAATGATGGAGTAAATGAGACCGTGGAGATATGCTGTACTCACCAACGAGGAGAGCGTGCAACATTTGGCAATGTTCTTTCTGTGAACAACACTGCTGGCGAGATGATGAGCGAGGGATGTTTAGAAGCTTTTGCAGTTCATGCAAAATCGAGACGAGGAGACTTCGTGTTCAAAATACGGAGGAAATGATAGAAATTCACGAGTGGTCACGGCCCAAGCGGTTCAAAGAGTTGGGACCACGAGTGCGGGGAAGCCGGATCCGATTAAAAGCGGAGGCGTGGGTCAAAACAAATTACCAAGATATTCGATGTCTTGGGATGCACGGAGGAACGAGAAAGTTCCATTCGCCACCTTTATGTTAAAGTGGCGAAGGCGGATTCTTGGTGGGAATCGTGAAGCGTACCCATCCAATTGCACTTTCGGCGTATGTCGTGGGAGCGTTTGAAGCAGTTCAATGACAAGTACTTCCACGAAAGTATTCGTCTATATGAAGGAAGTGGAGTTTATTAGACTAGAAGCGAGAATAACATGGCGGTGTCCCGATGCGGCGAAGTTAGCGGAGTTATCGAGTTTGCACCTCATTTGGTGGAGAATGAGGAGCGTATATGCCGCGGATGTTTCGAGAGGTTTGAAACCCGGCATACGTCGGTATCTCATTTCTCATAAATTTTCTCTCTGACCAGATGTTGTCAGCGGGGCTCGGTTGTTAGAGGCGAGATAACTTGATACGTTCAATTTGAGGACCATAACCGAGGATCATCAAGAAGATAGCGATCATCGAATAACGATAACGGCGGAGAAAGAAGAATATGGAAAAAAGCGGTAACCACTCTGGTGGTAATCGTGGCCGTGAAAATAGAAAAAGCGAGTCGGGAGGAGATTTTAAAAGAGGAGATTCAACAGCGACCGTATGAAGGCGTCGGCGCTTGAAGCAACTAGTTCTAAGGGAGGAGAGCGACCACCCACCGGTCATATATCTACAAAATGCGGAAAAGAGGGACATATCGATCAAGCGCCCACAACAGTTCAAGGTATGCTATAGTTGTGGAAAGGAAGGACATATCGCTTCGAGATTATGCAGTAGCGAAACCTAGTTCAGTGAGGGACGGTGACTCAAAAAACATCCCCGAAAAAAGTCAAAGTCAGCGATTAAGGAAAAGCGTTTGTCGTGGCCGGTCAAAATGCAAGAACGACGAAGTTAGCACGGGTTAGTTAATTATAAATTCTTGCGAAGTATATACCTTACTAGAATGGGTTCTACCCATTCTTTTATCTCTCTTACTTGCGCTCAGCGTTTAAACTTGACTCAGGAGAAATTAGACTTTGACCTATCTGTGGAAACTCCGTTAGGAGAAACTTTCATCACATCCATTGTTTATAAATCTTGCTTGATTCGAGTTGGCACTATCACATTACGAGATATTTGCTTTTGATGTGATTTTAAGGTTAACTACTCATCATGCCAAATTGATTGCTTTTGTAAGGTTGTTAGTTTTCATATTCCTAAGCAACTTTGTTATTCAATTCAAGCAATCAAACCATTGTAGTCAAACATTTTCATATCAAGCCATGAAGTCATTCGTTTATTACGGATGTCAAATTTTCTTAGTCCGTGTTATGGATATGAACACGTCGACGTTGAATAATATTCTGTTGTTATTGATTTTTCTGGCGTATTTTACGAAGAATTTCTTGGCTTACTCCCAAAGCGATATTAAATTTTGTATCGACTTTGACCCGGTACAAAACTCATTTCTAAAATCTCATATCGAATGGCTCTATTGAACCGGGAGTTAAAATTCAACTATAAATTTGGTACTGAGCCTTTATCTTGTGACTTCCTTTGTGGAATTCACTAAGCAGAACTCTCTGTAGGGGCGTCATATTAGATGCGATAGTAAAGCGATAGGTGTCATTGTGACGTCTTTATCAAGATTGGGATATGAGTCGCGATTGAGAAGCAACCTAAGTCGATTATCGAAATCGTAGCTTTACAGAAGCTTAGTTGGTTATTATCGGAGATTCGTTGAAGGATATTCTCGAATCGCTATTCCATTAACAAGTGACTTGAAAAGATACAAAATTCGTATGGAAGCGAGGAATGCGAGAAGATTTTCCAAGAGCTCGAGAGGCGACTCATTTGCACATATTCTAACCATACCATCTTGGAAAAGCGAGCGTGGTAGGTGACGCGTTGAGTAGAAGATCATATGCGAGGAGCGAGTGCGATGATGTCAAGTATACATGACAGAGCCAACTTTAATAGAAAAAGTTAAGGTTGCTCAAGCCCAGGCCGGAGTTGATCGTAAGAAGAAGAAATCTGAAGGAGCTATTAGGAGCGGGAATTGATGAAGAAGGAATACTTGAGTCCACTCTAGACTTTGTGTTTCTAACGACTACGATTTGAAGTACAAGATTATGATGGAGGCACACAATCGCCATTTGCAATCCATCACGGAAGTACTTAAAATGTATCGTGATCTTGACATACATTTTGGTGGAGCAATATGAAGAGAGAGATTGCAAAGTTTATCTCGATGTGTTTAACACTTAGCGTGTAAAGGCGGAGCATCTTGTACCTAAGGGTCCGTTGCAACCACTTGAGATTAGGAATGGAAGTGGGAACACATTACTATGGATTTAGATTCTGGGTCTTCCTACGGTTTCTCAAGGCATCAATCTTTATTTGGGTTATTGTTGATAGATTAACCAAGTGTCTGCTCATTTCTTCACGATCTGAGAGACTTATTCCTTGAGCGTCTTTCTCGTATATGCGTAAATGAGATTGTGAGATTGCATGGCATGCAGTATCCATAGTTTTAGATTGTGACCCAAGATTCACTTCATGATTTTGGGTTAGTTTGTCAGAAAAGCTATGGGCGCAATTTACGATTAGGTTTGGCATACCATCCTCAAGCGGATGGGCAATCGAAAGGACTACTCAAACTCTTGAAGATATATTAAAACTCGTGTCCTAGATTTCAAAAGAAGTTGGGATAAGTACTTGCCATTGGTGGAATTCTCATACAATGATAGTTATTAAACAAATATAGGCATGGTTCCATTCGAAGCATTATATGGACAAAATGTCGTTCTCAATATGTTGGGATGAGGTGGGACCGAGAGTTAAATACGTTATGACTAATGATTAAGACAAGCGATATATACAAAGCAGCACGAGATCGACAAAAGAGTTATCACGAATCTTCATCGAAGGGCGTGGAATTTAGTGTGGGGATCATGTATTGTTGCGAGTTGCTCCATGGAAGGGAGTTACAAGATTTGGGAAGAGGAAAGCTCGATCCACGATTTATCGGTCCATTTCAAATTCTTGACCGAGTAGGAAATGTAGCCTATAGACTTGCGTTACCTCAAAAGTATGTCTCGTGTTCATAATGTGTTTCACATATCGTACTTCGTAAATATGTGAAAGACCGAACCACGTTATTGAGTTAGAACCCAGGACGAGATAGCCAGAAGACTTAACGTGTGAGGAGGTACTATCAAGATTTTGGATAGGAAGGAGCATGTCCTACCTTATGAAAGGTTATACCACAAGTTAAAGTTTTGTGGAGGAATCATGCTATAGAGGAAATGACACAGGAATTGGAAGCGAAAATGAAAGCGAGGTATCCTCACTTTTCAAAACACCAGTGTACGTCGTCAATTTCGAGGACGAAATTTCATAAGGAGGGAGGTTGTAAGACCAAGAAATTTTTAAATAAAAAGGAATTTCCTTTATTTTGAAATAGTAAGGGTTGATTTGATTAATGTGGATAGTTAAGGGTTAAATCATGCAAATATTTCAAAATAAGCAAGTGGTTATAAAATATTCATTATCGTCGGGGAATATTCGTTTTGGTCGTGGAATATTAAATCTTTGTCGGGGAATATTAAATGCGACAGTATGACCATGTGTGGGCCCCATGTGAAAGCGATTGGATGAAGAAAGCGACAAATATAAGTTGTTTTTAAATACTTGGCGTAGTTGTTGCCCTTTGTTGGAATACCCGGTGGTTAAAAAACACACTAATACGCGTTGTTGAGCGATGCACCAGTATTGCACCAATTATTGATTCTTACGTGAAGGCCTTTACTCAATAATGGTTACTGATAATTCTTTATTCATTATTTTATTGAGTTAATAATTCTTTGCGTTGATATTTTTATATTGTTGTTGTTTGATAATTGTCATTACGGTATCTTTCATTATCGAAGCAATAATTCATATTATCCGAATAATATTATTAGATAACATTATTGGCAATGTCTAGAAAGTTACATCTAAGGAGAGGTTTGGTCATCTAATTTGCTTGTTGTGAAGAAGAAATTCTTATTGGAAAGCCCCCTCTTTCAGGAGGCTGCACGGTTGTCAATATTGTGATTACGTAATATTATTTGTGAATAATTAATTATTGATTTATATGATGAGGAAAATATTAATTTTATGTGGATATAGATGGAGAAAATTTTAAAATGACAATTGTTGAAAATTAATATTTTATCTTTTTACGATAAAATAATTCATTTAAATATATTATTTTAATAATATATTACTTGGTGATATTTTTACAATGAATGTGGGATATATGAGTATATGAGGAGGAAGAGTATTTTGTGGCATTAAATGTTTAACACATGTTTTGTGTGTTGGTGGACACAATTATTAGAGAAATTTGATTATAGCTTTTGTAAAATCGCCCGTTTGTGGATTTGGTCGATTTTTGTTTGGAATTTGGAAAAACTTTCTTCTGCAAAGTTGTAGAAATTGAATTTCCTATAAAAACTCGTGAGATTCGAATTTTCTGATGAAAGGGCTATTTATTATGAATTATTGAAGTTCCGAAGCTCCGAAATAATTGATTTTTGGGAGTTTAAATTATTTTGTTAAGAAAAACGTTTTTTGTATTTTTTTGGACATCATTAACATGTGTGGCTGGTGTTTTGACCAAAAGGTGGGCTAAGGAAAATTTGTATAATTATATTAATATTATATTAAATTTTACGCTTTGGTATTCTAGCATTTTCCTATAAATAGGGTCTTAGGTTAGAATTGAAAATCACACCAAAAGCTGAAGTTTTCTCTCTATTTCTCTCTCGATATTTTGGCGTATTCTTGTGAGTATTTTGAGTATACTTTGAGTATTGCTAGGCAGATTGCAAGTTCCTTGACCTTATATCCAGGTGTTTAATTTAGAAATCTTAATCTTTCGAGGTAAGGGATATTATTTTTTTGTAATGATATTATTTCTTCAATATCATTATCTTTGAAATGTTGATCTGAAGTTTTATCAAATTTAGAACTTTTTCATATCGGGGTTCTTATTCACGAGTTCTTATTCACGAGTTTCTTATTAATGAGTTCTTATATTCACGATTCTTATTCACGAGTCTTATTCATGAAAGCGTGAAGATGTTTTTGTGGAATTTCTATCTTTTGGTGTGTGAGTTCTTATTCACATTATACGGCCTTTATTCACGATATCTGATATCTATTTATTCTTAGAAAAATAAAATTTCTTCTTTTCGTCAAAACATCTATACGGATACTAACTTCGATTGTATCCGTGTTTTGATCATTCTTGAATTTTACACCACTATGATTATTTTTGAGGTATTTTTTGGGCGTGGATAAAACCAAGTACAAATCCTTAATCCTTAATCCTTGTCATTTTGTTTCCTTTGGATTCGTTTTTCTTAAAAATATTTTTCATCATCCTCGGTCTTAAATGATGATATTATTGAATATCTTTGGCTTTGTAGTGCAAAGATGAATGATTTCTGAAGAATATCTTTGGCTGTAGTGCAAAGATGAGCAGTGTTGAGATGAACATGATCGATTGATTAATATCTTTGCTTCGTAGTGCAAAGATGAGCAGTGTTTAAATGAGCATGATTAATGATGAATATCTTTGGCTTTTGTAGTGCAAAGATGAATATTTGATTCGAGATGCATATTGATTGATGTTCTGGGGATAAAATATTGATGATGGGTATTAAATTCATAGATTATAGTAGATTTCATTCTCTACGTAACTCTTCTATGAATTATTATTTCCATTGCGAATATTGATTTGAAACTTGTTGTCTATTGTATTCTATCGATTTTTCCTGTTGAAGACTAACGATAATTTGTTGTATATTATCTTAGTCATAATATTCTTTCTTGGGCTAGTTGAGCTCACCCTTTTCCTTGTTGTTCCATTTTTCTTCTCGGGGAGGCGAGAATGTAGCGAAGTCTTAGTCGAGGGTATGGAATGAAGATTCTAGAGAGAGTTGTTTAGTAGTCCTCACCATTTTGTAAAATAATGAATCAATAATGTGATGAGGATTTATTTGAGTATAGATATTATCTAGAAGATAATATTTGTATTCAAACTCAGTTTTTGTTGTAATAATAAAGTTGTAGTTGTTTTACACCATGTATTTGGCGATTTCGGAATGGGTGTTGTGTATACCTATTTTGGGGGCGCCACGACTCCCCAACTTTGTATTGCTTCAATCTTCACGGATCAACAGATACTCCATGTTTTGACACCACATGCCCAAGAAAGGCTACTTCTCAAGCGAACTCGCATTTCTTCAATTTGGCATATAGTTGGTTTTCACGAAGCCTTTGGAGTACCAACTTCAAATGGTGCTCATGATCTTCACGACTTTTGGAATATATAAGGATGTCATCAATAAAGACAACAACAAACCGATCCAAATATTCCTTTAATACTCGGTTCATCATATCCATGAAAGAAAGCGAGGAGCATTAGTTAGTCGAAAGACATGACTAAGAATTCATAATGCCCATACCGAGTTCAAGGCGTCTTTGGAATATCCCGATTCTAATCTTCAAATTGATGATATCCGAGCGAAGATCGATTTTTGAAAAGAATTGTACCCCTTGCAACTGGTCAAACAAGTCATCAATACGAGGTAGAGGATACCTATTCTTGATGGTGACATGGTTCAATTCCCGATAGTCAATACAAAGTCGCATACTCCGTCTTTCTTCTTTACGAATAAAAACAGGAGCACCCCGAGGAGATGTCTTAGGATTTAGATGAAACCGATGTCCAACAATTCTGTAGTTGGACCTTTAACTCTGAAGTTCAATAGAGCCATTCGATATGGGGTTTTAGAAATGGGCTTGTACTCAGTTCAAGATCAATAAAGAATTCAACTTCACGTTCGGGGTAGGCCAGGGAAGTTCTTCGTGAAAATCGTCGGGAAAGTCAATAACAACAGAATATTATTCAAATTTGACGTGTCTTTATTCAAATCCATCACATGGGCAAAGAAAGCTCGACATCCGCTTTTTCAATAAGCGAATAGCTTTATGATTAGATATGATAGTGATTGATTTTAATGGTTTAGTTGCTTGAATTGCATACAACGGGTTGGTTAGGAATATGAAAACTAACAACCTTACGAAAACAATCAATTTTGGCATGATGAGTAGTTAACCAATCAATTCTAAAATCACATCAAAAGCAAGTATCTTTAAAGAGATAAAAGGTCAACGGTAAGTAATGGTGCCAACTTGAATCAAACAAGATTTATAAGCGAGTGGATGTGATGAAAGTTTCTCTAACGGAGTTTCCACGAGATAGATCAAAGTCTAATTTCTCCGAGTCAAGTTTAAACGTTGAGCACATGCAGGAGAGATAAATGAATGGGTAAGCCCAGATCAAGTAAGGTATAAACTTCGCAAGAATTTATAAATAGCTTACCCGTGATCACCTCGTTTGGGTTCTTGCATTATGACCCGATCCACAACAAACGCTCTTCCGGAATCGTTGACTTTGACTTTTCCGGGACGATCTTTTGAGTCACAAATCCTCATTTGAACTAGGTTTATTCTGCATAATCTCGGCGATATGTCCTTCCTTTCCACAACTATAGCATACCTTGAACTGTTCAGGCGGTTTGACCGATATGTCTCTCTTTTCCGCATTTGTAGCATATAATGGGTGGTCGTTCTCCTCCTTAGAACCGATTCTTTTAAACCTTTGTCGTCTTCACATAGTCGTTCTTAAATCTCCTCTTTTTAAAATCTCCTCGACTTCGCTTCTTACATTTTCATGACCATGATTACCACCAGAGTGGTAACCATTTTTGTCCGTCTGTTTCTTTCTCCTTTGGTTATCATTATTACACATTGATCGCTATCTACGATACGATCACGGTTGTGGTCCTCGGTTGACCGCATACTCGTTATCTCGCTCTAATAATTGAGCCACATTTTTGCTTACAACATCTGAATAAAGAGAAAGTTTATGAGAAATGAGATACTAACGTATCTTGGGTTTCAAACCTCTAAGAAACATCCGCGTCATCGTTCCTCATTCTCCACCAAATGAGGTGCAAACACGGATAACTCTCTGCAAACTTTGCCTCGCATCTTGAGACACCGTCATGTTGTTTTGCTCTAATCGATGAACTCCACTTCCTTCATATGACGAACACTTTCGTGAAAGTATTTGTCATTAGATAGTCTCTCAAACGTCTCCCAAAACATCTTTGAAAGCGCAAATTTGGATGGGTACGCTTCACAAACTCCCACCAAAGAATGCGCCTTCGCCACTTTTAACATAAAGGTGGCGAATGGAACCTTCTGTTCATCCGCGTGCATCCCAAGACATCGAATATCTTGGTAATTTGCTTGACCCATGTTTCCGCGCATGATAGGATCGGCTTTCCCCTTAAATTTCGTGGTCCCAACTCTTTGAACTGTTTTTTTGTGACAACCCGTGAATTGCTATCATTTCTCTCTCTGTATTTTGAACACGAGTCTCCTCGCTCTCGATTTTGCATGTGAGCATGAAAAGCTTCTAAACATCCCTCGTTCATCATCCGCTTTCAATGGTGTTGTTCACGGGAGGAACATTGCCTACCACAGACGCGTTCTCCTCGTTGGTGAGTACAAAGCGTCTCCACGGTCTCATTTCCATTGTTAATATTCTCGAATCGACATTCTCAAATACTATCATAAAACAAAGGTTAATTAAGGAAATCAATATATCACATAATATCCTATATCTTGACCAACTAACAAATAAGCTTAGGTAGGACACACTAATGAAGGATTTACTCGTCTCTCCCTCCTAGTTCTATTCCCGATCTTCGCCAGAGATCATATCCTAAGCTCGATACCAATCTGTGGCGCCCCCTGAATAGGTATACATCACCCATTTCGAGTTGTCAATACATGGTACGTAAACAACTACAACTTTATTATTACAACAAGAAAGCTGTGAGTTTAAATACAAATATTATCTTCTAGCAATATCTATACTCAAATAAATCCTCATCACATTTATTGATACATTATTTTACAAAATGGTGAGGACTACTAAACAATCCTTTCTAAATCCTTCATTCCATACCCCAGGCTACGTCAGACTCGCTTATATTCTCGCCTCCGAGAAGAATGGAACAAAAAGGAAAAGGGTGAGCTCAACTAGCTCGGTAAAGAATATTATGACTAAGATAATATACAACAAATTATCGTTAGTCTTCAACAGGAAAAATTTAATAGAATACAATAGACAACAAATTTTAAATCAATATTAGCAATGAAATAATAATTCATTAGAAGAGTTAAGTAGAGAATGCAAACTACTATCTTCTATGTATGAATTTAAAAGTTCATCGCTCTATCTTTTATCCCCGTAACAACAATCCATAAACATCGGAATCAAATATTCATCTTTGCACTACTGGGCCAAAGATATTCATCGATTTGGTCATGTTCATTTAAACACTGTTCATCTTTGCACTACAAGGCCAAAGATATTCTTCAGAAATCATTCATCTTTGCACCATGTGCCAAAGATATTCAATAATATCATCATTTAAGATCTGAGGATGATGAAAAATATTTTAAAGAAACGAATCCGGTGAAACAAAATGACAAGGATTAAGGATTAAGGATTCGTACTTTGTTTTATCCATGTTCAAAAATACCTCAAAATAATCATAGTGGTGTAAAATTCAAGAATGATCAAAACATGGATACAATCAAAGCTAGTATCCGTAATAGATATTTTGACGAAAAGAAGAAATTTTTATTTTTCGATGAATAGTCAGTATACGTGAATAGTGCCGAGTATAACGTGAATAAGTAATCTCACACCAAAAGATAAAAATTCCACAAAAAAATATTTTCACGCTTCATGAATAGTACTCGTGAATAGTAACTCGTGAATAAGAACTCATGAATAAGTAAATCGTGAATAGTAATTCATGAATAGTAACTCATGAATAGTAACCCGACATGAAAAAGTTCCAAATTTGATAAAAAGTTCCAACCAATATTTCAAAGATAATGATATTGAAGAAATAATATCATTTGAGAAGAAAATAACATCCCTTACCTCAAAGAATCGAGACTTGGAAGGAAAGATCGGAAGTGATCTTTGAATGAAACTTGTATCTTGAACATCAACTCTCAAAGTATCTAAATACTCACAAAATACGCTCAATAATATAGAGAGAGAAAGAGAAAACTTTGTTTCGGTGTGATTTTCAATTCTAACTTAGCCCCTCTATTTATAGGAAAATGTTAATTTACCAAGCAGCGATTGACCAAGCTTACACGATGGCTTTACTCGCTACTATTGCCACCACCACATTTGAAATAAAATCAAAGACATTTTTTTCACCAACCACAAGTGGGGCCCACTCAATTCTAGAATTTTCCACCAAAATCAATTATAACCCTACTTTCCTAATCAAACACCTCTTAAAATTTATAACAAATCATTAGATTTCATTTTTAACGGTTCAAAATTTGTAGACATATACTCAACTTATATATGTATAACATATCCAAAAATCGCAACGATCCAATCGGTCGATTAAAAATTATAACTCACTTAATATATCGTAAAAATCTTGATTTGATTTTTAATACCTCCATTCCACAAAAAAATCTTGATAAAACACCTCAACATTAAATCCTTCAATTATAACCACATATAATAAATAAATCCATCATTTATATCCATATCAAAATATTTTCTTATCATATAAATCAATAATTAATTATTCCCAAATAATATTACAGAATCACAATTACGACAACCAGTAGGTTCAGGAAGAGGGGCTTTCCAATAAGGATCTCTCTCATCGGGCCGCAATTAGGTGACCAAACCTCTCCTTAAGCATGTAACTTTCTAGACATTGCCAATAATGTTATCTAATAATATTATTCAAATAATATGAATTATTGATCCGATAATGGAAAATATCGCAGTTGACAATTATTGAAACAAGAATAATATAAAATACCAACGCAAAGAATTATTGAATCAATAAAATAAAATATTGAAGCAAGAATTCATCGTAATAATTATTGAGTAGTGCCTTTCACGTAAGAATCAATAATTGGTGCAATCTGGTGTCTTCTTTGTTCAACAACGGCGTATTAGTGTGTTTTAACCATGGGTATTCCAACAAGATAATTTGGTAATAACTACGCCAATTATTTTTAAACAACTTATATTTGTCGTTTTCTCATCCAATCGCCAGTTATGGGGCCCACACATGGTCGCTACCGTCGCACGAATATTCCCGACAAAGATTTAATATTCCACGACCAAACGAATATTCCCCGACAACAATGAATATTTTATAACCACTCTGCTTATTTTGAAATATTTGCGTATTTTACCCCTAACTATCCACATTAATCAAATCAACCCTTACAATTTCAAAATAATAAATAAAGGAAATTCCTTTTTATTTAAAAAAAATAAATTTGGGGTCTTACGTATGTCGTCTCAATTATTGATTTAATACTATAACATATTATCTGAGATGATAATGTGACAATAATTGAATCAATAATATAAGAGATATGATGCGAAGAATTATCAGTAGTAATAATTAAGCATAATTTGAGTGACTTCTCACGTAAGCATCAATAATCAATACTGGTGTGCTACTATGCAACCACGCCAGACATCGTATTTTTACCACCGGGTAGTTCAACAGCTTTAACAGTAACACCTCCATTTGTTATTTTTATAAAATATTTTTGTCGTTTTTTCAATCCGATAATAATTACATTATGGGGTCCACCAATGATTGAGCCGTTTCACGAATATTCCCTAAAAAGAATATTCCCCACCAAACGAATATTTTATAACAACTTGCATACTTTTGCAAAATTTATAAATATTACCCACAACTATAACATTATATCAAATTTATTCCATAATATTCAAAAATAATATTTATAGAAAAATTCATCTTTATTTATAAAAGTTGGGGTCTTTACGGTCATCATCCTCATGTTTATATTATGTTAAAAGTTATCTTTGGCTTACGTGCATAGATGAACTTAGTATGATTATGATTGAGGTTCATTCGGTATAATCGTGGCTTGATATAAATGATGTGACAAAAGTCCTCAAGTGGCACGTGAATGCAAGTGGTGGATAGTTTTTGGTATGATTATGACCGGGGTGATTCGGTATAGTCATGACCATTGATAATTTGATGAAAATCCTTGACCGTAGTATGCGTGGATGATTAGATATTGTGGTTTATTCATTAAAGCCGAGTCTCAAATTTATAACTTGGTTGATGAAAAACCTTTTAAATCATAAAGATAGTAGATTTTATTTTCTACTTGACTCTTTTAATGGATTTCTTATTTCATTGCAGATTAAACTTGTTGTCTATTGTATTTTATCGGTTTAACCTTTGTTGAAGGCTAATGATAATTTATTCGCATTATCTTAGTCATAATATTTCTTCTTTGGGCTAGTTGAGCTCACCCTTTCTTTCACCGCTTTCTTCGTGAAATGAGAACATATTTGGGACTTAGTCTGGGGAGCGGAGTAATGGTCTAGAGGATAGCATTAGTAGTCCTCACTATATTCGTGAAATAGTGTGATAATAGTTGTAATGAGTACTCCTTTTGAGTTTGTATAATATCTAGTAGACAATATTTGTATTCAAACTCACGTTTATGTCGTATTATTATACCTACAGCTTATATTAGTAAGTTGTATTTGAATTTATGTACCATGTAAGTGGCGACCCAAGATGGGTGACGTATACCTAATTTTGGGGGCGTCACACAATATATGAAATATCACGACCCAACATTGCCCCCTAGTTTTTTATTAAACAGAATGTTTAATAAGAAACTATAAGTGGTGCATGATATGATAGGACTTACTAAAGGCCCATAGTGAGAATAACTGAGCCAAAGCCCAACTGGTATGATATATAAGATAAAACAGAAAGACACCGGAGGTCCAGCATGAAAAGCTCAATTTGGAGAAAGCTTGAGACTTAATCCGGACGCTACCCTTTCGAATTCTCCATCATTACCAGCATTTAATGTGCCGCCCTTGTGCTCCGTGCAACCGTCAGTATAAAAGATAATTTCCCCCAAATTTGACAGTTTTACCTGCCAATTTAAAATTCCAGACTCTTGAGCTTTCTTCCTCTCTTTCGATCTTCCTTCCATTCTCTGCAAGATTTCAATAATGGTGGTCTTCAATTCGAACCAGGACTCTCTTCTTCGTGTGACCCCAATCACCACCGTTCCACCTAGCCCCAACCCCACTGAAGAAGCCTCGAGCTCAAACCCTAAGGCTTCCAATCCCAAAAAATCTCTGCCTCCGAAACCCATTCCTGACCGTTCCGAATTCTTTAAAAACAAAGAACAATATCCTCATGCCAACACCCCCTCCATTATTTCTGAGAATGAACTACGAAAAATCAAGGCTCGTTATCACATCCCTGACACCCACTTGATAAGAGCCCCTAAATATGATGAGAAGATGTACCAACGTCCAGATGGTTGGATGGCTGTTCCAGTGACCCTACTTGAAAAGGGGGTCCGATTTCCTCTTCACGTCTTTCTGGTTACCCTCCTAGGGTTCATCGAGGTGGGATTTGCCCAACTGGTTCCAAACTCCTACATTCACATTTTGGCCTTTATTGCATTCTGTCACGAGTAAGGAGTCGAACCTACCCTTGACTTCTTCTTTACTGTATACAAGATCGCCCAGTCCAGAGAAAAGGGGTTCAAGGTTCTGGGTAAACACACACCAAAGGCTGGCGAGAAGTTCGAGAAAGCGTCACGATAAACACTCCTTGAGCAATAGGGGATGGTATGAAAAAGGTTTTTTCGTCAAGGACCGTAAATCGCTTTTACCTAATCGGGCCATTGATGAAAAAGATTTCACGACTTTGGTGATGTCCTCAAGAGCGCGTGAAGGAGATGATTGAACTCCTGGATAATTTCCCGAAGGAGGAATGGAAACATGGACTTCTTTCCAAACTGGCATGGCTATATGATTATAAACGTAAGTGTCGAACTACTTTTGTGCATATTTCTATGAAACTTTTGATAATATTGGCTTTGATTTGTCGTTACGTAATCTTCGCAGTGTCTTTGATTAAACCGAACTCTTCAGAGGTGAAAGAGTTTGAAGACTTTTTGGCTGGGAGGACTACGGAAACAAATGAAGAACTTCCAATAAGAGAATCCCCTCAAGCCAATCCTCCCACTACTGAAGCACCCCCCACTGAACCTCAAACTACTGAACCACAAATTGATGAGCCCATTATTCCTGAAGAATCCCTCAAACCCCGACGAAGGAAGAGAGCTGCTAGAAGATCTAGATCTATTCGCCCAGAAACAGACCCTGAAATAAATCTAGAAAAAATCCCCAAAACGAACCCTTCATCTGCACCCATTCCTACACCCCCTGAACCTGCTCCAACCAGGGGAAGTTTGTTTGACATCCCTCTACACGAACGGGTAACAGTCCTTCGTGTTAAGAAATTAAGGACCAAGATCACTCCCTTATCTATCGATGACCTTCGAGTCCCTTCCTCTTCATCTAACATTCCTCCAACCTTCCCCATTGAAATCCAAGTCTCAGATGACAATGAGCCGAACGAACCCATTCTTTCACTCTCTCGTAAAAGAAAGCAACCATCTGACAGTCACCCAGGCTTATCATCTGCCCCCTCTCCGCCCTGAGAACACACTCCAACTCGATCCCCCTCTCCCGAGAATATCTACGCTGACCCAATACCAACTTCTGAGCAGCCTCTGCCTTCTCTATCAAGACCGTCTTTATACGAATTTGAAAATAAAGCCATGGCGTCGCCAACTTTGTGGCCTCGGTTCAACGCCAACTTCCCCTTCTAGTCATTCGATACCTTTTTCCGGGAAACCAATGATCACCGATTTGGCAATAGCTCGATCAGGGATCTGATTGATGAAGGCATGACCTATCAAGCGAAGGTAAATGATCGTCTTTTTAACATTTATACTTTTCTTCGTGTTGAAATATCTGAGAATGATGGTTTATTGTTGAATATACGTAGGCCAATGCTGTCTTTGGGTGCTTACGTCCAAAATATTTAGAACCAAGGCAGCAGGAAGTTGCATAAAAAAGAGAACGCAGATTGCGATCGCTTTGGCAAAGTCAAGACATGATTGTGATATTGCCCTCTTCAATAATGAAAATCTTCGAAAAGATTTAGCCCAAGCCAAGGAAGAGCTGAAGATATCCCATGACTAACTGAAATCAACTAAAGCCCAACATCAAGAGATTGTTAATATGAACGTTGATTTAGTTCAGAGGAACGAAATAAGGATGGAGAAAATTAAAGAGTTGAAGGCCAGCAATAAGAGCCTGGCTAAGTTGGTCGGAAGCTGGAATTAAAAGAAACGCGTCATCTGAATAGACACCAGAAGCTCAAAGAAGAAATTCGAGAACTCCGGGCTCTTCGGGATCTTGGGCCTCCTTTGACCGATGATCTTCGCAAGAAGATCTGTGAAGAGTATCGAAAATCATATGAGATTAAAGGAGAAATCATGAAGATATATTTTGAAGGTTATGAGCTTTGTCGAAGTCGCGGCAAAGAAAAGCTTGTCGTGGCCAAGATAGATCCAGCTCTTTTGGACTCTTCAGATGGCGAGGATAATGTCTGAACCCAGCATTTCTTCTTTCTAGTTTTCATATTTTGTGTAAACATTTTTATCTTTCTTGAATAAACCGTTTTAAATATTAATGAAGTATCACGATTTCTGCATAATTCACTTCTTGTCAATAATTCAGTATCAATTATCTTGAAAACTGTATAAGGTTCCTGTGAACTTAACTTAAATTGTGAATCAGATAAGGCATATAACAGTTAAGTTGAAGAATAATACTGAACATAGTGAACCGAACTGAATGAACCGAACTCAACACTTGAACAAAATAAAGTAATGTATACTTATCATTTCCGAAGTGTGAGATAAATTAGGCATAAGGTGAATTCGGCTGATCCTCCTTGCACCATCAAGATCTTGTTTACCACTCGGGGTAAAACAAGTATATAAGGACATTTGTCTACTATGCGGGGTATAACAAAGATATAAGGACCATGGAATTTGTTTACCACATGGGGTAGAATAAGTTCATAAGGACACACCTAACAATAAGGCTACCATCTAATGGTCAGCGAGTCCGACCGAACCTCCTTACTTCGGTGCATATTGGTTTACCACTCGAGGTAAATACAATATTAAAAGGACCATGGAATTTGTCTACCACGCAGGGTATAACAAACCCATAAGGACACTCCTACCGATAAGGCTACCATCGAATGGTCAGCGAGTCCACCCCGTCCTCCTTACTTCGGTGTATATTGTTTACCACTCGCGGTAAAATAATATTAAAAGGATTATAGAATTTGTTTACCACTAGCGGTAAGACAAATTCATAAGGACACTCCTACCGATAAGGCTACCATCGAATGGTCAGCGAGTCCACCCCGTCCTCCTTACCTCGGTATGAATTTAGGACCAATAGGAAGAAGATCAATTGTGAAAAAGTGAATCTTTTATTGATGATGAACCACCATTTACAGACTTTCAATAAACTGACTCGATCTTTATTGAAAATATTTTTTCGAAGTCTACCAGCATGCCAAGTGTTCTTGATCTCTGATCCGTCCAATGCCTTCAACCGATAAGTTCCTGGCTTCAGTACTTCAATTACTTCATACGGCCCTTCCCAGTTCGCTATCAGCTTTCCCACGTTCTGAGGCGTAGATGTTTCGACTTCTTTGAGGACGAAGTCCCCCACTTCAAATCTACAAAGCTTAACCCCCTTGTTGTAATGCTTGGCTACTCTCCGCTGATAAGCTGCTAACTTGATCAAAGCCACCTCTCTAACTTCTTCCAGCAGATCCAAGTTGACCTTGAGTCCTTCATCATTGTAGATCTCTTTGAACTGACTAACCCGAAGACTTGGAGATCCAATCTCAACTGGGACTAAGGCATCAGTACCATAGGCCAATCTGAAAGGTGAATCCCCTGTTACAGTCCTTGGTGTAGTTTGGTAAACCCATAATACACTGAACAACTCTTCTGGCCATCTTCCTTTAGCTTCATCTAGTCTGCGCTTGATCCCATTCAGCAGCATTTTGTTGGTCACTTCAACTTGCCCATTCGACTGTGGATGAGCCACTAAAGTCTTCTTGTTTTGAACTCCCAGCTCTTTCAAAAATTCTTCAAACTTCGATCCCACGAACTGGCGTCCGTTGTCCGATATCACCACTTTAGGAATTCCGAAACGAAACACTATGAACTCCTTCATGAACTTCAAGCATTCTTGTTCCGTTATCAACCGAAGTGGCTTCGCTTCTACCCATTTGGTCATATAATCGATGGTAACTATAACAAAACTGACTTGACCTTTAGCTTTCTAAGAATGGACCCGAAGATATCTACCCCTGCATAAAGAAAGGGTATAGGAGATAAGATCGAGTATAGCTCTTCTGGTGGCTGATGTGGGATCGGACTGTTGAGCTGACACTTCTCATACTTCTTCACATACTCCGTAGCTTCCTTGAAGATCGTAGGCCAGTAGAACCCCTGCCGAAGCACTTTGTAAGCTAATGACTTAGCAGCCATATGGTCGCCACAAATACCCTCGTGAACCTCCCGAAGAGCATATTCAGCTTCGGACGGGACCAAACACTTTAACAATGGTGATGAAAATTGTGACGCCCCCAAAATTAGGTATACATCACCCATCTTGGGTAGTCAGATACATGGTACAGAATTTAAATACAACTTACTAATATAACTGTCGTGTACATTACGACATAAACTGTGAGTTTGAATACAAATATTGTCTACTAGAAATCATATAAACTCAAAAGGAGTCCTCATTACAATTATTATCACACTATTTCACAGAATAGTGAGGACTACTAATGCTATCCTCTCGGACCATTACTCCGTTCCCCGACTCGTCCCCAATTTATATTCTCATTTCACAAGAAGAAGCAGGTGAAAGAAAGGGTGAGCTCAACTAGCTCAAGAAGAAATATTATGACTAAGATAATGCGAGTAATAAATTATCATTAGCTTTTACAAATAAATGTTAAACCGATAAAATATAATGAACATCAAGTTTAACTACAATGAACCAAAGAATCCATTAAAAGAGTCAAGTAGAAAATAAAATCTACTATCTTTTATGATTTAAAAGATTTTTCATCATCTTTGTTATATATTTGAGAGACTCGGCTTTAATAAATATTCCACATCATCGAATCACCCCGCACTACTACGGCCAAGGATATTCTTTAAGATCACGACCACAATTATTCATGCACTACGGTCCAAGAATAGTTGTGTATTCATTAATGGTCATGATCATGCCAACAATCGCCCATCAATGCACTACTACCATCGAGGATTTTTATCACATCATTTGTAACATTACGGTAATGATTACACCGAATAGTCCCTCGGTCATAATCATACCAAGTCCATCTATGCACCATGTGCCACTGGATGACTTTCAACATAATATAAACATGAGGATGATGACAATGATATAAGAATTCAATAAAACAAGTTCAAGAATTAATTTATCTAGAACCAATAACATCCAAATCATCAACATGATCTTCGCTTTGTAGAGTAAAATTCAAGAATACTGAGAAGAATATTTTCATGAAAGGATACTGTATGAAGCGCAAATATGAAGGATATTCCACTAATTTCATTGAGTATAGAAGTCAAAGTTTTAACCAAGTGAGTATAATAAAGAATGGAATAACAAAAGAAATCACCATGCATGCGATAGATCGCAGACAGCAAAGTTATTCCAATGTAATAATAAATAACGGAACCCAGTCGTGCCAGAAAACGCACAAAATGAGGATATTCCAATGTAATAATAATAAAGACTTTTAACTAGGTCCGTGTAAAACATACGCACAGGATGTTCCAATGTAATAATAATTAAGATCGAACCAGTCCGGTGTAAAACATACGCATAAGATGTTCCAATAGAATAATAATAAAGCGGAACCAGGTAAAATTGTAAAACACATGATGGATGTTCCAATGTAATAATAGAAGAATGTCACCAAGTATAGGTAAATCATGGCAGTATACAAAGTTATTCCAATAGAATAATAAGCAATGGAATAACAACAGAGTTCTTCATGAATAAGAAAGAATAACACCCTTTTACGAGTACAAAAATAATATTCCTACCTTAGAAGAATCTGAATATTGGAAAAGTGAAGTAGCGAGAATACTTTTCTTCTTTCTCTATAGTTTTCTCTCTACAGAGTTTCAATGAATTGTAAGAAATAATGAAGGAATGAGCTTTTATTTATAGAAAAAGAGGGTGGCTCTTGGTCTTAACGAAAGGTCAAAATGACTCTTCGTAATATCAAGAGACAACTACTATTCATGAAGGGTAATTAACCTTTGGAACACTAAAAGAGGCGCTTAACTCTTGGTAATATGAAGGGACAACTACTATTTGCGAAAGGGTAATTACTATTGTGAAGGTAATTACTATCGACGAAGGTAAATACTATCAAGAAGGTAATTACTATTGACGAAGGTAAATACTATCGACGAAGGTAATTATTTATTCACAAAGGTAATTACTATTCACAAAGGTAATTACTATCGACGTTAAGAGACTCTTAGATAATGACATATGGGCCCCCATAAAATAATCAAACTTACCACAAACGCCTCATAATAATGACTTTTTATATACATCAAGGATTGAATAAATATTACCACAAATCATTTTATTTTTTAATCAACACATTTTTTAATCTTTCAACAATTATTAATCATTTATAACTTATCGTCTCAATTAATAATATAACATATTATACGATGATAATCTTTGTGACAATAATTGAATCAATAATATAAGAGATATGATGCAAAGAATTACTATAAGAATAATTGAGTATAGCTAACTGACTTCTCACGTAAGCATCAATAATCAATACCGTGTGCTACTATGCAACCACGCGTATTACTGTACTTTTACCACCGGGTAGTTCAACAGTTTTAACAATAACACCTCCGCCGTTATTTTTATAGAAAGATAATTTTGTCGTTTTCTAACTACAACAATACTTCTGTTGTGGGGTCCACCAATGATTGAGCCGTCGTATGAATATTCCCCGACAAAAAGAATATTCCCCGACCAAACGAATATTTTATAACAACTTGCTTACTTTGCAAAATTTATAAATATTACCCACAACTATAACATTATATCAAATTTATTCCATAATATTCAAAAATAATATTTATAGAAAATTCATCTTTATTTATAAAAGCTGGGGTCTTACAAAAATGCCCTTCGATAAAGATCCCCATCAATAAGAACGAAGTTGGTACTCTTGTACTTGATCTTTTTTGCAAGCATCTAATCCGAAGGAAGGACGTCATCTACTAGATATTCAATGTAAGGAGTCATCCAACAGTTAGAACATTCAATACACATCACCGCTTCATGCTGGATACTCGGCTGCTGCAGAACCTCCAAATAAACTGACCCATTAAAAACGTTAGCATCCGTAGTGGCCAGCTTTGACAATGCATCGGCAATAAAATTGTCGTTACGCTCTATACCCTGAAACTCATAGGAGACAAAATACTGAAGCCGGTCTTTCAACTCTGCCAAATACTTGATCATTCTTGTCCCACGAGCTTCATAATCTCCGGACACTTTCTTGACGAACAGTTGAGAGTCACTATAAATGATTAACTTATGAACTTCAAGACTCTTCGCTAATCGGACCCCTGCTAGCACTACTTCGTACTCGGCCTCGTTGTTCGTTGCTCTGAACTCAAATCTGATGGCCTGTTGCACTTTGAATCCCTCCGGACTTGTCAAGATAATCCCTGCCCCACTGACATCCGCAGTATAAGACCCATCTGCATACAGCGTCCATGAACTCTGGTTGTGTTGAAGAACTATAACTGCTCGATCAGACGTTTCAGCTCCTGGTAACTCGACATCTGCTTCGGAGAACGAATATTCCACAATGAAATCGGCCAAGGCTTGACCTTTGATAGCAGTTCGGGGATGATACTCAATAAAAAATTGAGATAATTCCATTGTCCATGCTGCTAGTCTCCCCGAAACTTCTGGCTTGTTCATCACCTTCTTCAGCTGTTGATCCGTGTAGACGACCAAGAGTCGACCTTGAAAATATTGTCGAAGCTTTCGACTAGCAATTATCAAAGCAAAGGTAAACTTTTCAATATTTGGGTATCTAGTTTCAGCATCTCTCAGGACGTGACTAACATAATAAATCGGATGCTGCTTCCCTCCTGCTTCCCGAACCAAAACAGCTCCTACTACCAACGAACTAGCCGCTAGATATAAATACAAAGTCTCAGCAGGAGCAGGTTTCACCAATAAAGGAGCAGAAGACAAATACATCTTTATGCCTTGGAAGGCGTCTTCACATTTCGAAGTCCATTGGAACGTCTTTGTATTCTTCGGTCCCTTCAACGTATCAAAGAATGGAAAGCATCTCTCTGCCGATTTGGACATGAACTTCCTCAAAGCTACAATCCTACCAGTCAGACGTTGAACATCTTTGAATGACTAAGGAGTCTTCATGTTTAGAATAGCCTGGATCTTCTCCAGATTGGCTTCAATGCCCCTTTGACTGACCAGATAACCCAGGAACTTCCCCGCACTGAGGCCAAAGGTGCACTTAGTTGGATTGAGTCTCAACTTGTGATGACGGACCGTCTGAAAGCATTCTTCAAGATCATCCAAGTGCTTTTGAACGATCATGCTCTTCACTATCATGTCATCCACATATACCTCCATGTTCCTTCTTAGCTGCTTTTGGAAGACAAAGTTCATCATTCTCTGGTAAGTGGCTCCAGCATTTATCAGGGCAAAGGTCATCTTCTTATAGATATACACCGAACGGTGTGTGATGAAAGCTGTCTTCGAAATGTCCTCCTTGCACATAGATATTTAATGATATCCTGAAAAAACATTCATAAAGCTTAGTAGTGCATACCCCGAAGTCGCATCAATAAGTTGATCAATGTGGGGTAGAGGATAGAATTCCTTCAGGCAAGCTTTGTTCAGGTCCGTGTAGTCGATGCAAACTCGTCATTTCTCGTTCTGCTTCTTCACCAACACTACATTTGCCATCTACTCCGGATAGTCGATCTCAAAGATGAAGTCAGCAGCTATCTGCTTCGCGATCTCCTCATCAATGATCCTCTGTCGCTCAAGTGCAAAGATCCGCCTTTTCTGCCGAACTGGCTTTTTTGATGGATCCACATCTAGTCGGTGTTCGGCAATCTTTCGGCTGATTATAGGCATGTCTTGTGGCTCCCATACAAAGATGTGCGCATAGCAGCGAAGAAGTTCCATAAGGTTCGTTCGAAAAGGTTCCAGTAAACCCGAACCTATCTTCACTGTTTTGTCTTTCTTCCCCAGAACCAGTTCGATCTCCTCCGTCTATCCTCGAGGAATAACCAATAACTCCGAACTGTTTTCAGTGAAGGGCTCGATCTCAATCGCCATGGTTTGCTTCTGCTTGCTGACCCCTACTACCGAGGCAATCACAAGATTCTCAGAAGATCGTCTCCGCCGGATCCAAGTCCCCTGCTATCTCTCCAACTCCATGTGCTGTTGGGAACTTGATCTTGAAGTGAGGGATGGAAGTCACAGCTTGGAGAGCTGTCAAAGTATGTCTACCCAATATGGCATTGTAGGCCGAATCTACATGCACAACATAAAATTTACATGTTATTTCTACCTGCTGAGGAGTCAGGTCAAGATTACCGGTAGTTCAAATGGTGCTTCTTTACTTTGATTTGGATCGTTCATTGGAAGCCATATAAGGGGGCCTCCTGCCCGACCTCCATCTTTCGCCCATTAAGATGCATCCTCTGATAAGCGTGGGCATAAAGAATATCAACAGAAGACCCGTTGTCAATCATCATTCGCTTCATATCCACCGAACCCACTTGTGTTGTGATCACCAATGCTCTTTCATAGGTTTCGATGGGCTCCGAAGGATAATCTGCATCACTGAAAGATATAACCCTCCCCAGAAACGGTCTGTCGGTCTTTGGGGGAACACCCGCCACGGACATGACTGAATCCAAAAATCCTCTCCTCTTCTTCCATACCAACTTCCCTATTGTCCCACCGGTTATTACATCAACGACGTGCATTAGTGGTTGATTTGGAGCAGGCTGCATGGGTGGAACCGTTTGAACCATCTGAACAGTACGGTCAACATTCTACTGATCCTGTTGTTGATCCCTCCCGGCCATATATTGAACTAATAAACCGCTTTGAACCTTCCTCTCCACAAAGTCCTTCAAATTGCAACACTTATAAGTGTCGTGACCTGCAGCTTGATGATAGCCACAATATTTTCAAGCATTTCCTTGTCCAGGCTTGAGAGCGTCGCGAGGTGGTACAAAGAACGGCTGGTTCCTGATCTGATCCAATATCACCGACCTATCCGTGTTCAGTTTGGTGTAAACCTTATTCATCTTCTGGGCAGGAGCAGGTGGGCGATTACTTCCCTGTCGCCATATGTTGTTGTACTTCTTCGAGCTGCCCTCTGGCCGATCATTATACCCTCCCACCATCTTTTGATCGCCTTCAGCCCTAGAAGTATCTGTCTCCTTCATTCGGTCCGAAGAAGGACGTTTCAGGCTATTCATAGCCTCCTCCACTACAATATAGGCTTCGGCTTTATCGAAGGCTTCGGCCAAACTCTTCGGATGGTGAAACATCACCAACTTCTCCGACTTCACCAAGTCTAACCCGTTCTGAAACAATCCCACAGCTTGAAGATCATTGAGGCCAGACACTTGGCCAACGGCTTCTCTGAATCGCTTCACATACAGGCCCATAGACTCATCGAAAAACTGTCGGACTTGAGCCAAAGAACCCGTAGGCTTTCCCCTCCTTCGGTTGCTCCCAAAACGAGCATGGAACTTTTCACACAACTCGGACCATGAAGATACTGAATCTGCAGGCAAAGTCCCCATCCACTGCCTCCCATCCTTCCTCAACATTGTAACAACGTATGACACTTGGCAGCATCGGTGAAATCATAATAATCTATCAGCCGATCGAACGCCTGGCTATGGTCATAAGGGTCTCCGGACCCATCGTAACTCTCCATGTGAGGCAACTTCTTGGTGGTGTCTGCCTTCTCCTTAAGAATATCCGAGGAAAAAGGAGACGCCTTTTTTCCCGGAGTGTCTTTCACCTGTTAAACCTCGGCCAACTGCTTTCGAAGCTCTTTCAACTCCTTTACCAAGAAATCCACACCTTCCGTCATGAAGGCGACGTCTTTCTCTGAATAACCTTTCGCTTCCGAATGGATCGACCTCTATCTCGACCCTACCGCTTTCGTTGGACTCCTCGGATCTACTCCCATGCGTGCAACTTTATCCTCATGATGAGAATATTCACGTTGATGCTCTCTCCTTCTATTCTCAGGTGCATACTCTCTCGACCGACTCCTCTGTCTGCCACCATCTCGACCTTGAGAACCGATGACAACAAGTGCTTTCTTTGATACCTCGGGAGTTACGCTTTCGATCTCCTTCTCTCTCGAGGTCGACCACGAGACTCGTGTGCACGGAATGTTCCGGCTCCTTCCCCTCCCGATGTTGCACATCCTTATGCCTACTACGCCTTTCGGACTGAATATAGGTGGACGCCTCGTCCTTCAGATCGGCCATCTGAAGCATCTGCACGGCTATATCCTCCCTTTGCTTGTAAGAACTTCTAAAGCTTTATCCGCTTCTTACGCCATCTTCGCCTAACTTGGCGACTTTATTATCTCGACCACTTTGGTGGTGAGTTCTAGGTGGTGAACCCTCCACCTGCCTTCGATCTTGGTCATGGTCTTTATCATCAGCAAACACCAACCTCCGTCTGGCTCCACCATGAGCTCTTGAACGAGAACCATTGGTAACACGTTTGGAAGCAGTGCTCTCACTCTCATGAGCACTCTTTGAAGGACCCAGACAATCCTTAACAAAAATATGTTGGACAAACGAGCTCACAGCCTTCGGCTGTCCTTCCGGTGTATCTGCTCTATTCCTCACCATCTTTTCCGACGTAGAACAAATGAAAGTTGTGATTGGAAACTCAATGACACTAGAACACAGCCATCCTTCTAGCGCCAATGTTAACGCCAAGATCTTCCGCCACGTCCCAATCACGTAAGACGTCTTGATCCTGCACACTAAACACAATCAACACCAAAAGCTCGGCTTTGGACCATTTGGGATAGCTTCAAAGCGTGAGAGTCAAGATCTGATCACAAGGGTTAACAATGAAGGATAAAATATCTAGTGTATTGAGAGAGATAAAATTATCAGTTGTGTGTGTACCTTTTGCTTGTAAACTTCCTTGCTATGTTATACTCTCAGATCCGCCATCGTGCCACCTACTACCTACCGCCGACACAAATTTCTCCTCCATGATCTCTGCCGATCGCATGCAGTCGCCACTTTTTTTCTCAAGATTTATCTGGTCATTGACTATAATCTCATCCACATTAATGATCTGCAGACTTTTTGGTCAACAACCTTCCTTTTTCATCATTACAAGTCAAAGATGGGCATATTAAGATATTTAATGGGTCAATCCACTGATCCGACCCGATCTTATAAAGACTTAACATAAATAAGATAATGGCTAGGCCCAACAACTTTAGGACCCAATAGTAAAGATCCAATGAACTAACCAAATAAGCAGGTTCAATCCACTCGGCCCAATATATAAAATATCACGACACAACAATATTAATTATGTTATCATCATATTGTGTTGGGGTTAGAATACAATTACATGAATAAATAGAACATATATAAAAGAGTCGAGTTTAAGTTTTATTTGTAGTTGTTTGGACGGTTTTAAAATAAATTACATGAATAAATAGAACATATATAAAAGAGTCGAGTTTAAGTTTTATTTGTAGTTGTTTGGACGGTTTTAAAATAAATTTAGTTAGTTATAATTAAATTAATTTTAGGCTTAGTATTATACTAAAGTCCAAAGACAAAGACCAAAACCAAATCTCAAAGACAAAAACCAAAAATTAACTTTTGTGAATTATATATTTATATAGATTAGATGTTCTGTGCGATTTTCTTCTAAAAAATATTGGTATTCTAAGTTTTGTACCATGTGCTGGAACTAATTTGTTTTTGTAGGGAAGTCAAGATTTTCATAGGCTAAAATATAATTTTCCGAGTAAAAAAAACCCTCTAATTAATTCTGAGAAAACAATGATTACATATAAAAATATTCTTATATTATTATTATTATAAAAATATTAAAAAATATATATAACAATACCAGATTACTTATCCTACTATTCCTAATCTCCTCCCAATAGTCATATTATTTTATAAAAGGAGAGTATTTTTTTACATTATTTTTAATATTTTTATATTATTTTTTCTCACTTGAAAATAGGATCCACTAAATATTCATGTGAGAAAAAATTATATAAAAATATCAAAAATACATATAAAAATATCAGTTCCCTTTACAAAAATATGCACGCCCAAACGCCCATGTCAGGTTGACCATATATGCAAGTACTAGGATTGAGCAAAAAACGGATAAAACCAAATAATCAAACATAACTGAAATTTTTCCACCGAATTATTTCGATTATTCGGTTATTTTTTACAATTCGGTTATAACCATTTTACTATTCGATTTTCGAGTTTTAATACGGTTGCTAAAATTGTTATATTCGATTACCCGAATAGGCATTTTAATTAAAAAAAAATTAAAAGACTTATCAGTTATCTCTTAACTTAAAACTAAAGATTCACTCAGTACTCTCCTCTCGCCTATCTCTCTAGCCTCAGTCGACTGCCGCCCAACCCCAACCCAAATCCATAAATTCCTAATTCCGCCTCTCCATAGTCGCCACAGCTTCGCTTCGCAAATCGCAACTCGCTCCACAACAACCGGTTGCTGTGGATGGAAGCTCTATAGCCCACCCCTTATCCAACTCACCCGAGCTCACCCCCTCTTTAGTGACGGACCTGACGATAGTTCGGTCATACAACCGGCGTCTATACTTTTAGCGACGCTATATGTTGTCTGTTGCTAAAAGTATAGATCACGGTTGTATAATCGAACCATCGCCGAGTCCGTCGCTAAAGGAGGGTGAGCTCGAGTGAGTTAGATAAGAAGTGAGCTTAAGATCCGGACTCTCTCTCTATATATATATATATAACCTATCTTAAACATACCTCTTAAATAACATAACTCTCTTAAATAGCATATATTTATTATCGTTTTGAAGATTTTTTTAAAATAAAATATTATTAAAAGAGAGTGGTCCCACTTACTTTAATTTTCTTTTATTTACAAAAATGTCACTCGCGGCCCCACTTATTTTTTAAAAGAATTTCTAAAGCGACGTAGTTTTAATAAAGGAGTGTTATTTAAGAGGTATACTTTATATCTATCCACTCTCTCTATATATATATATATATGTGTGTGTGTGTGTGTGTGTGTGTGTGTGTGTGACGCCCCCAAAATAGGTATACATCACCCATCTTGAGTCGCCAGATACATGGTACAAAATTCAAATACAACTTAATTATACAAAATGATAAAATACGACAAAACGTAATCTAAGAGTTTTAATATCGTATATTGTCATCTAGGCAAAGATACAAACTCAATGAAGTCCTCATTACATTTATTGTCACTTTATTTAATGTAATAAAGTGAGGACTACTAATGCTATTATCCGGACCGTCACTCCGATTTCTCCGACTAGTACCCTCAGCCACGTTCTCATTTCACAAGAGAAACGGTGAAAGAAAGGGTGAGCTCAACTAACCAAAGAAGAAATATTATGACTAAGATAATGCAGAATAAATTATCATTAGCCTTCAACAATGTTAAACTGATAAAATACAATAGACATCAAGTTTAACTGCAGCGGAATAAGCAATCCATTAGAAGAGTCAAGTAGAGCATAAAATCTACTATCTTCTATGATTTAAAAAGATTTTTATCAACTTTATCGCTGAGACTTAGCTTAATAAATAAACCACATCATTCCTGCACCACAGCCAAGGATATTCATGTAATCATCAATGGTCATGATTATACCGAATAATCCCTAGTCATAATCATACCAACAACTGTTTACCAATGAACTACAGGCCAATACGGACTTTTACCACATCATTCGTTACATTACGGTCATGATTATACCGAATAATACCTGGTTATAATCATATCAAGTCCATCTCTACACGTAAGCCAAAGATGACTTTTATCACAATATAAGCATGCGAATGATGACAATAATATAAGTATTAATCAAACGAAAACAAAGATAAATATTAAAGACTTTAAATTTATCCAAATATTATCCATCACTTAAATAACTCATAATCTAATTTTGTTAATATTATAATAATATTTTAATCACTTCTTAAACTTATAAATAATTTAATTTAATTGTTTACACTTTATCCAATAATGCATTTAATCATTCAAAAAATGCCATACTATAAGATTTCATCACCAATGATCAAATCACTCATCAAAAATGTAAGACCCCAACTTTTATAAATAAAGATGAATTTTCTATAAATATTATTTTGAATATTATGGAATAAATTTGATATAATGTCATAGTTGTGGGTAATATTTAAAAATTTTGCAAAGTAAGCAAGTTGTTATAAAATATTCATTTGGTTGGGGAATATTCTTTTTTGTTTCGGGGAATATTAGACGACTACTCAATCATCAGTGGACCCCTATTAACGAAAGTATTGTCGTAGTTAAAAACGACAAAATTATCTTTCTATAAAATAACTGGCAGAGGTGTTACTGAATTAAAACCGTTGAACTACCCGGTAGTAAAAGTACAAGAATCTGGCGTAGTTGTATAGTATCACACGATATTAATTATTGATGCTTACGTGAGAAGTCACTCAAATTTATGCTCAATTATTACTACAATAATTCTTGCATTATATCTCTTATATTATTGATTCAATTATTGTCACAAAGATCATCATACGTATAATATGTTATAGTATTAAATCAATAATTGAGACGACAAGTTATAAATGATTAATAATTGTTGAAAGATTAAATATGTGTTGATTAAAATAAAATGATTTATGGTAATATTTATTCAATCCTTGATGTATATAAAGAGTCATTATGAGGGCGTTTGTGGTAAGTTTGATTATTTTATGGGGACCTATATGTCATCATCTAAGAGTCTCTTCGTCAATAGTAATTACCTTCGTCAATAGTAATTACCTTTGTAAATAGTAATTACCTTTACCAGACGTCAAACCACTTGCCGTTTCATATTACAGGCATCGAACCACTTGTCGTTTCACATTACAGGCCGAACCACTTGTCGTTTCACATTACAGAGTCGAACCACTTGTCGTTTCACATTACAAAGCGTCAAACCAATTTTCTTTTCACATCACGGTCGTCGCCATGCCACTTGCCTTTTCACATGGCGGTCTTTAGCTAGAAATCTTCTATAAATAGAGGCCTAGTGCTTCATTATTTTTCACGAATTCATTCAAGCTATAAAAGAGAAAGTATAGAGAATAAAGAGAAAGAAGAAGAGAATTTTGTTACTTACACTCACTGCAGTATTCAATCTCCTACTAAAAGTAAGGGTGTTATTCTTTCTTATTCATGAAGAGAACTGTTGTTATTCCATTGCTTATTATTCATTGGAATAACTCAGATACGTGGTTTACCCTATACTTGGGTGACATTCTTCTATTATTACTGTTGGAACATCATGTATCGTGTGTTTTACACCGACCTGGTTAAAATCTTTATTATTATTACATTGGAACATCCTCAGATGTGTGTTTTACAGGACACCGTCGCCGTCTTTATTATTATTCTATTGGAACATCCTGCTCATGTGTGTTTTACAGGACTCGGTTAAAATCTTTATTATTATTCTCGTTGGAACATCCCGTCTGCATGTGTTTACGGGGACCGGTTCCATTCTTTATTATTCATTGGAATATCTCATTCTGCATGCGTTTTACGCCGGACTGGTTTGATTATTTATTATTCTGTTGGAATAACTCGCATGTGCGGTCTCATCGCATGCATGGTGATTTCTTTTGTTATTCCATTCTTTATTATACCCGGTTGGTTAAAACTTTGACTTTATACTCCATGAAATTAGTGGAATATCCTTGATATTTGCGCTTCATCCGAAGATCCTTTCATGAAAATATTCTTCTCAAAGATTCTTGAATTTTACTCTACAAAGCAAAGATCATGTTGACATTTGGATATTATCGGTTTCTAGATAAATTGATTCTTGAACTTGTTTTATTGAATTCTTATATCATTGTCATCATCCTCATGTTTATATTATGTTGAAAGTCATCGTGGCTCTGTAGTGCATGCGTAGATGGACTTGGTATGATTATGACCGAGAGACTATTCGGTGTAATCATGAATAGTAATGTTACAAATGATGTGGTAAAATCCTCAAATGGCCCGTAGTGCATTGATGGACGAGTTGTTGGCATGATCATGACCATTAATGAATACACAAATATTCTTGGCCCGTAGTAGTGCGTGAATAATTGTGGTCGTGATACTAAAGAATATCCTTGGCCGTAGTAGTGCGAGGGGTGATTCGATGATGTGGAATATTTATTAAAGTCGAGTCTCAAATTATAATAATGATGAAAAACCTTTTAAATCATAAAAGATAGTAGATTTTATTTTCTACTTGACTCTTTTAATGGATTGCTTGTTCTGTTGCAGTTAAACTTGATGTTGTTATATTTTATTAGTTTAACACCTTTGTTGTGAAGGCTAATGATAATTTATTCTGCGTTATCTTAGTCATAATATTTCTTCTTGAGCAGTTGAGCTCACCCTTTCTTTCACTTTATTCTCTGTGAAATGAGAATAGAAATTTGGGACGAGTCGGGGAACGGAGTAATGGTCCGAGAGGATAGCATTAGTAGTCCTCACTATTCGTGAAATAGTGTGAAAATAATTGTAATGAGGTCTCCTTTTGAGTTTGTATAATATCTAGTAGACAATATTTGTATTCAAACTCACGCTTTATGTCAGATTGTATATTACGCTTATATTAGTAAGTTGTATTTAAATTACGTACCATGTATCTGACTACCCAAGATGAGTGATGTATACCTAATTTTGGGGGCGTCACAAAAAATCTGCATATACCTTATATAAGATTTTCAAGCTCTAAAATCCTATTTACCAATTCTTCAACTTCACATAACATATTTAACTCATATGTTTGTAACTAAACCATTTTCATGAAAAATTACCAAATTAACTTATTATTTTTCTATCCTTTGTCCAAACATATATACATATATTTCATACACAACAAGTAATTTTTTTTTAATTTTTCAACTCCCTTAAGTATTTTTCAAATATTAATTTCTAATTAATTCCTTAAGAAATTAGCTACCTCAAGTTTAACTCCAGAAATTCCCAAATCTTGGCAAAATCTTACACATGTTAACGTGAGCTTCCAGTTTAAATTTTATGGTCATCGGAGTTATAGAACTCCGGTTATAGTATTTTTCGTCGAAAAAACTTAAATATTGAAATAGTCATAACTTGCTCATTTTAAATCAGAATGAGCTCATTTTTGGACAGGACGTACTTTATACCATATATTTTCATGTCCCAAAAGGCCGGAATTTTTCTCATAAATTAAGTGGCCAAAACAGCCCTTATAAAATTGTGAGCAATAGCTTTTTGGTACTTTACAGTTTTTGACTCCTTTACTAAAATCAGTCCATACGAAAATCTACAACACCTTTTCTAGTGATTCCACTTGGATAAGTTAGAAAATTCCTAGATCTAACTCTAAAACTTGACCACACTCAAAAATTCAAAATATAATAGGAGATTATATTATGACTTTCACCAAAATCTAATTTTCAACCCTTTGTGATTTCTAAGAAACTTTCATGTTATCACATGATAATCAACATAACTCATCATATCAGACCAATGCTTTTATTATGACTTTCATCATAATCAACAGTCCAATGCTTATATTATGACTTTTATCATAATCCACGTAAACAGATCATTTCCACAATGTAATAAGAAATGAATATAAATGATCATTCACCAAGCATGTGGTAATCCACATATACAAGTTATTCCAATGAATAATAAAGAATGGAATAATGAAGAATTCACCATGCACGCGATAGATCGCACTTGCACGAGTTATTCTCAGCGTAATAATAAAGAACGAGAACCGTGTCAAAGCGTAATCCGACCGGCGGGATATTCCAATGAATAATAAATAATGGAATAACAACAGAATTCACCATGCATGCGATAGAATCGCATAAAACAAAGTTATTCCAATGTAATAATAAATAATGGAACGGTCGTGCGTCACGCAGAAACGCATGCACGTGATATTCCGGAGTAATAATAAAGAATGGAATAATAGAAGAATTTCACCATGTATGCGGTACTTAAGATGTATAAAAGTTATTCTAACATAATAATATAGAATGGAATAACAGAAGAATTTCACCATGTATGCGGTACTTCACATAGACAGGTTATTCCAACATAATAATAAAGAATGGAATAACAATAGCTCTCTTCATGAATACGAAAGAAATAATACCTCTTACCTTAGAAGAAACTAGATATAGGAGTAGTGAAGTAGCAGAATACTTTTGTAACGCCCCCAAAATAGGTATACATCACCCATTCTGAGTTGTCAATACATGGTACAGAAACAACTACAACTTTATTATTACAACAATAAAACTGTGAGTTTGAATACATATCTTCTAGACAATATCTATACTCAAATAAATCCTCATCACATTTATTGATACATTATTTTACAAAATGGTGAGGACTACTAAACAACTCTCTCTAGAACCTTCATTCCATACCCCGACTCGTACTCTTATATTCTCCCCTCCCGAGAAGAAAAAATGGAACAAAAAGGAAAAGGGTGAGCTCAACTAGCCTAAGTAAAGAATATTATGACTAAGATAATATACAACAAATTATCGTTAGTCTTCAACAGAAAAATCTATTAGAATACAATAGACAACAAGTTTAAAATCAATATTCGCAATGAAATAATAATTCATTAGAAGAGTTAAGTAGAGAATGCAAACTACTATCTTCTATGTATGAATTTAAAAGTTCATCGCTCATCTTTTATCCTCAGTAACATCAATCAATATATATCCGAATCAAATATTCATTTTTGCATTCATGTGCCAAAGATATTCATCATTGGGTCATGTTCATCTAAACACCTATTCATCTTTGCACTACGGCCAAAGATATTCATCGAAATCATTCATCTTTGCACTACGGGCCAAAGATATTCAATAATATTATCATTTAAGACCGAGGATGATGAAAATATTTTTAAAGAAACGAATCCAAATGAAACAAAATGACAAGGATTAAGGATTAAGGATTAAGGATTAAGGATTCGTACTTTGTTTTATCCATGTCCAAAATACCTCAAAAATAATCATAGTGGTGTAAAATTCAAGAATGATCAAAACATGGATACAATCAAAGCTAGTATCCATAATAGATATTTTGAAAAAAGGAAAATTTTTATTTTTCGATGAATAGTCAGATTCGTGAATAAAGGTCGTATACGTGAATAAGAACTCTCACACCAAAAGTTCTAAATTTGATAAAACTTCAGATCAATATTTCAAAGACATAATGATATTGAAGAAATAATATCATTACGAAAAAAAATATCTCTTACCTCGGAAAGACAAAGATTTCTACCGGAATATTGGATATAAGCTATAACTTGAACTTGCAATCAGATATAGCAATACTCAAGGTATACTCAAAATACTCACAAGAATATTTCGATAATATAGAGAGAGAAAACTTCAATTTCGGGTGTGATTTTCAATTCTAACCCAAGACCCTATTTATAGGAAAACGCTAGAACACCTAAAGCGTAAAATTTAATAAAATATTAATATATATTTATTAAATTCCTACGCACCCAAAATCTGATTCAAACCATCAGCCACCAAGAGTGACTCACCTTGCCTAACTAAAAAAACGTTTTCTTATTAAAATATTTAAAACTTCAAAATTAATTATTTGAGACTCGTAACTTCAATAATTCACAATAAATAGCCCTTTGCCCAAAAAAATTCGAATCTCATGAGTTTTTATAGGAAATTCAATTCTCTACAACTTTACAGAAGAAAGTTTTTCCAAATTCCAAACAAAAATTGACCGAAATCTATAAACGGGAAATTTTACAACCTATAATCAAATTTCAGTCAAGAAATGGGGTCCACCGACATGTTTAACATTTTTTAAACATTTTTGGTAACAAAAATACTCCTCCTCCACATATACTCATATATCCCACATTCATCGTAAAAACATCATCATTATTATATTATTAAAATATAATAATATATTTAAATGAATTATTTTATCAGAAAAAGATAAAATTTCAATTTTCAACAATTGTCACATTAAAATTTTCTCCATCTATATCCACATAAAATCAATATTTTCCTCATCATATGAATCAATAATTAATTATTCAAAATAATATTACTGAATCATAATATCGACAACCGAGTGCATTCCAGGAAAGAGGGGCTTTTCTAATAAGAATTTCTCCTTCATGGCGCACAATTAGGTGACCAAACCTCTCCTAGAACGAGAACTTTCTAGACATTGCCAATAAAGTTATCTAATAATATTATTAGGATAATATGAATTATTGCTTCGATAATGAAAAATACCGTAGAATGACAATTATCAAAAACAAAGAATATAAAATATCAACGCAAGTTAATTACTAAATCAATAAAATATCTTGAATAATAAAGAATTATCGTAACCATTATTGAGTAGTGCCTTCTTACGTAAGAATCAATAATTGGTGCAATCAAAGCTATCTTCTTGTGTTTTAACCAACCGAGTATTTTAACAATATTAAATGTAATAACTACGCCTGAGTTATTTTTAAACAAATTATATTTGTCGTTTTCTTCATCGATCGCGCTTTTTGTTATGGGGCCCACACAAGGTCGTGGTCGTCGTATATGAATATTCCCCGAAGAAGTAAGAATATTCCACGACCAAAACGAATATTCCCAAACAAAAATAAATATTTTATTACCACCGCTTATTTAAAATATTTACGCATTTTACCCATAACTAACCACATTAATCAAATCAACCCTTACTAATTAAAAAAATAATAGAGAAAAATAAATTTCATTTATTAATTATTTGGGGTCTTACAACCTCCCTTCTTATGAAATTTCGTCCTCGAATCGACGACGTGCGATACTGTGTGTTTCGAAAAGATGAGGATACCTTATTTTCATTTCCGTTTTTAATTCCTGTGTCATTTCTTCATATAGCATGATTCCTCCACAAAACTTTAACTTGTGGTATGACCTTTGCGCGTAGGACATGCTCCTTCCTATCCAAGATCTTGACAGTACCTCCTCACACGTTAAGTCTTGGCTATCTCGTCCGGTTCTAACTCTATAACGTGGTTTGGGTCTTTCACATATTTTCTGAAATACGAGATATGTTAAACACATTATGAACACGAGACATACTCGGAGGTAACGTGAGTTTATAGGCTACATTTCCTACTCGGTCAAGAATTTGAAATGGACCAATAAATCGTGGATCGAGCTTTCCCTCTTCCCAAATCTTGTAACTCCCTTCCGTGGAGCAACTCGCAAACAATACATGATCCCTACACTAAATTCCACGTCCTTTTCATGAAGATCCGCATAACTCTTTTGTCGATCTTGTGCCGTTTGTATCGTTGTCGAATCATTTGGATCTTTTCGGTGAGTCATATCGCATTTAACTCGGGTCCCAACAATGTTGCTTCACCCACCTCATCCTAACATATTGGAGAGCGACACTTTCGTCCATATAATGCTTCAAATGGAGCCACACCTATACTTGCTCGATAAGCTTGTTGTTGTAGGAGAATTCCACCAATGGTAAATACTTATCCCAACCGCCTTGAAGTTCAGGACATGAGTCTTAATAGATCTTCAAGAGTTTGAATAGTCCTCTCTAATTTTCCGTCTGGTTTGAGGATGGTATCTTAGAATCGAATCGTAAATCTGTGCCCATAGCATTTTGCAAGCTAACCCAAAATCTTGAAGTGAATCTTGGGTCACGATCCGAAACTATGGATACTGGCATGCCATGCAACCTCAAAATCTCATTTACATATATACTAGCAAGACGTTCAAGGGAATAAGTCTCCCGTATCGGCAAGAAATGAGCAGACTTGGTTAATCTATCAACAATAACCCAAATGGCATTGATGCCTTGAGAAACCGTAGGAAGACCCGTAACGAAATCCATGGTAATGTGTTCCCACTTCCATTTCAGAATCTCAAGTGGTTGCAACGGACCCTTAGGTACTAGATGTTCCGCCTTTACACGTTGACAAGTTAAACACATCGAGATAAACTTTGCAATCTCTCTCTTCATATTGTTCCACCAAAATGTATGTCAAAGATCACGATACATTTTAGTACTTCCAGGATGGATTGCAAATGGTATATTGTGTGCCTCCATCATAATCTTGTACTTCAAATCGTAGTCGTTAGGAACACAAAGTCCGGAGTGGACTCAAGTATTCCTTCTTCATCAATTCTCGCCCTTAGGAATAGCACCTTCTTGTACTTTCTTCTTCATACGCATCGCCTCCGGGTTAGTGGCTCGAAAGCAACCTTAACTTTTTCTATTAAAGTTGGCTCTGTCGTATACTTGACATCATCGCACTCATTTTCGCATATGATCTTCTACTCAACGCGTCGCCTACCACGCTCGCTTTTCCGGGATGGTATTGAATAGTGTGGTCGTAATCTTTCAACAACTCAAGCCAACGTCGTTCTTGGCGCATGTTGAGTTCCTTTTGAGTGAAGAAATATTTGAGGCTTTTATGGTGCGAATATATCTCCACTTTCTCCCCATATAGATAGTGCCTCCATATCTTTAGCGCTTAAAAACGATCGGGCACGCTAACTCTAGATCATGAGTAGGATAATTCCTCTCATACTCTTTAAGTTGTCGCGAGGCATAGGCTATGACTTTCCACGTTATATGAGAACACATCCTAACCTTTTGCTCAAGCATCTCTCTGTAGATAACAAATCCATCCGCATCGGATGGTATTGTTAGAAACAGTCTTAAATAAGTCTCTCTTAAGCTCTTGGAAACTCTTTTCGCATTCTTCGCTCCAAACTAATTTTGTATCCTTCCGAAAGTTCAAATTTGGGTTAATGGAGTAGCGATTCGAGAAAACCCTTCCACGAATCTCCGATAATAACCAACTAAGCCCAAAAGCTACGTGATTTCACCACCGACTTGGTTGCTCCCTAACTTTGTATTGCTTCAATCTTCTTCACGGATCAACAGATACTCCATGTTTCGACACCACGTGCCCAAGGAATGCTACTTTCTCGAGCGTAACTCGCATTTCTTCAACTTGGCATAAAGCTTGTTTTCGGGAAGCCTTTAGAGTACCAAACTTCAAATGGTGCTCATGATCTTCACGATTTTGGAATATATGAGGATGTCATCAATAAAGACAACAACGAATCGATCCAAATATTCCTTGAATACTCGGTTCATCATATCCATGAAAGCCGCAAGAGCATTAGTCAATCCGAAAGACATGACTAAGAATTTATAATGCCCGCATCGAAGTTCAAGGCGGTCTTTGGAATATCCTCGATTCTAATCTTCAATTTGATGATATCAAGAACTAAGATCGATCTTTGAAAAGAATTGTGCTCCTCTGCAATGCTCAAACAGTCATCAATACGAGGTAGAGGATACCTATTCTTGATGGTGACATGGTTCAATTCTCGATAGTCAATCTTAAAGTCGCATACTCCCGTCTTTCTTCTTTACGAACAAAAAACAGAGCACTCCAAGGAAATGTACTAGACAAATGAAACCGATGTCCAACAATTCTCGTAGTTGGACCTTTAACTCTCAAGTTCAATAGAGCCATTCGATATGGGGTTTTAGAAATGGGCTTTGTACCAGTTCAAGATCAATAAAGAATTCAACTTCACGCTCGGGGTAGACCGGAAGTCCTTCAGAAATACGTCGGGAAAGTCAATAACAACAGAATATTATTCAAATTTAACGTATCTTTATTCAAATCCATAACATGATCTATGAAAGCTTGACATCCATTTTTAATAAACGAATAGCTTTATGATTAGATATGATGGGTGAATGATTTTAATGGTTTAGTTGCTTGAATTGCATACAAAGTTGGTTAGAATATGAAAACTAACAATCTTACGAAAACAATCAATTTTGGCATGATGAGTAGTTAACCAATCAATCCCTAAAATCACATCAAAAGCAAGTATCTTTAAAGAGATAAGGTCAATGTAAGGTAAGTGATGGTGCCAACTTGAATCAAACAAGATTTATAAGCGTTGGATGTGATGAAAGTTTCTCTAACGGAGTTTCCACAGATAGGTCAAAGTCTAATTTCTCGGGAGTTAAGTTTAAACGTTGAGCACAAGCGGAGAGATAAATGAATGGGTAGCACCGGTGATCAAGTAAGGTATAAACTTCGCAAGAATTTATAAATAGCTTACCCGTGATCACCTCGTTTGGGTTCCTCGCATTTTGACCGATCACAACAAACGCGCTTCTTCTAGGAACCGTTGACTTTGACTTTTTCGGGGGATCTTTTGAGTCACCGTCCCTCATTGAACTAGGTTTCACTGCATGACAATCTCGAGCGCGATATGTCCTTCCTTTCCACAATTATAGCATACCTTGAGCTGTGTGGCAAGGTTTGACCGATATGTCCTCTTTCCGCATTTATAAGATATGGACCGGTGGTCGCTTCTCCTCCCTTAGAACTAGTTGTTAAGACCTTATCGTCTTCACATGGTCGTTGTTAAATCTCCTCTTTTAAAATCTCCTCCCGACTCGCTTCTTCTATTTTTATGGCCATGATTACCACAGAGTGGTTACCATTTTGTCCGTCTTTTTCTTTCTCCGTGGTTATCGTTGTTTTGTTGTTCGCTATCTCCGTTATGATCCCTGATTGTGGTCCCCTCGGTTGGACCGTACTCGTTATCTCATTTCTAATAATTGAGCCACATTTACAACATCTCGAATCAGAGAGAAAATTTATGAGAAATGAGATCTTGACGTATCGCCGGGTTTCAAACCTCTAAGAAACATCCGCATCATACGTTCCTCATTCTCCACCAAATGAGGTCTAAAACGGATAACTCGCAAACTTTGCCTCGTCTTCGAGACACCGTCATGTTGTTTTGTTCTAATCGATGAACTCCACTTTCTTCATACGATGAACACTTTCGTGAAAGTATTTGTCATTAAATAATTTCAAACGTCTCCCAAGACACATCTTTGAGTCGGTTTGGATGTGTACGCTTCACAAACTCCCACCAAGAGATCCGGCTCGCCACGGAACATAAAGGTGGCGAATGGAACCTTCGTTCCTCCGTGCATCCCAAGACATCGAATATCTTGGTAATTTGCTTGACCCATGTTTCCGCCATGATCGGATCGGCTTTTCCTTAAATTCGGTGGTCCCAACTCTTTGAAGCGCTTGGTTGTGACAACCCATGAATTGCTATCATTTCTCCTCTGTATTTTGAACATGAGTCTCCCTTGTCTCGATTTTGAATGAGCGCAAAAAGCTTCTAAACATCTCCTCATTCATCATACACTTTCGGTGGTGTTGTTCACGGGAGTAACATTGCCACTGACTGTGCAGACGTTCTCCTCGTTGGGTGAGTACTGACGCGTCTCCACGATCTCATTTCCATTGTTAATATTCTCGATTGACATTCTCAAATACCATCATAAAACAAGGGTTAATTAAGGAATCAATATATCACATAATATCCCTATATCTTGACCAACTAAACAAATAAGCTTAGGTAGGACATACTAGCGAAGGATTTACTCGTCTCTCCCTCCTAGTTCTATTCCCGATCTCCGCCAGAGATCATATCCCTAAGCTCGATACCAACCGTGACGCCCCCAAAATAGGTATACATCACCCATTACGAGTTGTCAATACATGGTATGTAAACAACTACAACTTTATTATTACAACAATAAAGCGTGAGTTTGAATACAAATATTATCTTCTAGACAATATCTATACTCAAATAAATCTTCATCACATTTATTGATACATTATTTTACAAAATGGTGAGGACTACTAAACAACTCTCTCTAGAACCTTCATTCCATACCCCGACTAAGTACTTTATATTCTCCCTCTTGAGAAGAAAAATGGAACAAAAAGAAAAAAGGGTGAGCTCAACTAGCCCAAGGTAAAGAATATTATGACTAAGATAATATACAACAAATTATCGTTAGTCTTCAACAAGAAAAATCTATTAGAATACAATAGACAACAAGTTTTAAATCAATATTCGCAGCAATGAAATAATAATTCATTAGAAGAGTTAAGTAGAGAATGCAAACTACTATTTTCTATGTATGAATTTAAAAGTTCATCGCTCATCTTTTATCCTCGTAACATCAATCAATATATATCCGAAATCAAATATTCATCTTTGCACTCTGAGCCAAAGATATTCATCGATTGGTCATGTTCATCTAAACATTTGTTCATCTTTGACACTACGCGTCAAAGATATTCATCGAAATCATTCATCTTCGCACTACTGTGCCAAAGATATTCAATAATATTATCATTTAAGATCGAGGATGATGAAAATATATTTAAAAAAACGAATCCAATTGAAACAAAATGACAAGAATTAAAGATTAAGGATTCGTACTTTGCTTTTATCCATGTCCAAAATACCTCAAAATAATCATAGTGGTGTAAAATTCAAGAATGATCAAAACATGGATACAATCAAAGCTAGTATCCACAATAGATATTTTTAATTTAAAAGGAAAATTTTTATTTTTCGATGAATAGTGCAGTATTCGTGAATAAGGTCAGATACGTGAATAAAGGTCGTATAACGTGAATAAGTAACTCAGACACCAAAAGTTCTAAATTTGATAAAACTTCAGATCAATATTTCAAAGATAATGATATTGAAGAAATAATATCATTACGAAAAAAAAATAATATCCCTTACCTCGGAAAGGCAAGATTTAAGCTGAATATTGGATATAAGCTATAACTTGAACTTGCAGCAGTATAGCAATACTCAAGGTATACTCAAAATACTCACAAGAATACGCTTCGATAATATAGAGAGAGAAAATTTCAATTTCGGTGTGAATTTTAATTCTAACCCAAGACCTATTTATAAGAAAATGCTTAGAACACAAAGCGTAAAATTTAATAAAATATTAATATATATTTATTAAATTCCTACGCACCCAAAATCTGATTCAAACCATCAGCCACCAAGAGTGACTCACCTTGCCTAACTAAAAAAAAACGTTTTTCTTATTAAAATATTTAAAACTTCAAAAATTAATTATTTTGAGCTTCGGACCTTCAATAATTCACAATAAATAGTCCTTTTGTCAGAAAATTGAATCTCATGAGTTTTTATAGGAAATTCAATTTCTACAACTTTGCAGAAGAAAGTTATTCCAAATTCAATGTAAATTGACCAAAATCCATAAACGAGGCGATTTTATAAAGCTATAATCAAATTTCGAATAAGAAATGGGGTCTCACTGACATGTTTAACATGTTTTAAACATTTTGGTAACAAAAATACTCCTCCTCCACATATACTCATATATCCCACATTCATCGTAAAAACATCATCATTATTATATTATTAAAATATAATAATATATTTAAATGAATTATTTTATCGGAAAAGATAAAATTTCAATTTTCAACAATTGTCACATTAAAATTTTCTCCATCTATATCCACATAAAATCAATATTTTCCTCATCACATGAATCAATAATTAATTATTCACAAATAATATTACGTAATCACAATATTGACAACTGTGCAGGTTCCCCAAGAAAGAGGGGCTTTTCAATAAAATTTTCTCCTTCTTGCTAGCGTAATTAGGTGACCAAACCTCTCCTTGATGAGAACTTTCTAGACATTGCCAATAATATTATCTAATAATATTATTCAGATAATATGAATTATTGCTTCGATAATGAAAAATATTGTGTAATGACAATTATCAAACAACAAAGAATATAAAATATCAACGCAAAGAATTACTAAATCAATAAAATCTTCGAGCAAAGAATTACCGTAACCATTATTCGAGTAGGCCTTCTTACGTAAGAATCAATAATTGGTGCAATACCGTGTGCTACTGTGTTTTAACCACCGAGTATTTTAACAGTATTAACGGTAACAACTACGCCGTTATTTTTAAACAACTTATATTTGTCGTTTTCTTCATCCAATCACTTTCCGTTATGGGGCCCACACAAGGCTGCGCCGTCGTACGAATATTCCTCGACAGTAAGAATATTCCACGACCAAACGAATATTCCCCGACAAAAATAAATATTTTATAACCACCTGCTTATTTAAAATATTTGCGCATTTTACCCATAACTAACCACATTAATCAAATCAACCCTTACTAATTAAAAAATAATAATAGAGGAAAATAAATTTCATTTATTAATTATTTGGGGTCTTACAACTTTTCTTCTTTCTCTCTATAGTTTCTCTCTCTAGAGTTTCAGTGAATTCGTAAGAAATAATGAAGGAATGAGCTTCTATTTATAGGAGAATGAACTGAATAGTAACTAATTCATGAACGGTCCAGATTGATTTATTTTCAAATGGACGGTCCATATTAATTTACTATTAAAACTTAAAGCAACGGTCCATACTGATTCACTATTAAAACTTTAAATCAGCGATCCATATTGATTCACTATTAAAACTTTAAACCAGTGATCTATATTGATTCACTATTAAAACTTTAAACCAACGATCCATATTGATTTATTATTATAATTTCAACCAACGGTCTGAAAAATTAGCACATCTCCTCATGGAATAATATTATACCCAAAAATGATTTGGATCGAAAAGAAATATATTTTTTGGTTGAATAGTACCCCGTGAATAGTACTTCGGGAATAGTACCCCGTGAATAGTACCCCGATACGAAAAGTGTCCCAAATACCCGAGTGAATAATACTAGAGTGAATAGCAATCGGGTGAATAATAACTCGTGAATAGTAACTCGTGAATAGTACTCCGACACGAAAAGTATCCCAAATACCCGAGTGAATAATACTAGAGTGAATAGTAATCGGGTGAATAGTAACCCGTGAATAGTACTCCGACATAAAAAGTGTCCCGAATACCCGATTGAACAATATAACCTCCAGACATCAATTATTATCGAAATAAATATCAATTTTTACTAACACTAATAATTCCAACACAATGGAACTATCAAATTCATCTTTAATCAACACGAATTTATTCATCATTAATATTATAACTCACAATATTTAACAATCAAGTCGTTCCCAAGAAAGAGGGGGCTTTCCAATAAGGATTTCTCCTTATTGGCGCGCAATTAGATGACCAAACCTCTCCTTGACAGAACTTCTAGACATTGTAAATATTGTAATTTAATAATATGAATAACTTTGTCGTCTCAATTATTGATTTAATAATATAACATATTATCTGAGATGATCTTTGTGACAATAATTGAATCAATAATATGATAGATATGATGCAAAGCAATTCATGTAGCAATAATTGAGTATAATCGAGTGACTTCTCACGTAAGCATCAATAACCAATCACAAGTGTCTACTTATGCAACCACGCCATTATTATACTTTTACTACTGGGTAGTTCAACAGTTTTAACGGTAACACTTCCGCCGTTATTTTTATAAAAAGATAATTCTGTCGTTTTCTTACTAAAACAATACTTCCGTTGTGGGGTCCACCAATGATTGTGCTGTCGTACGGATATTCCCGATAAAAAGAATATTTCCCGACCAAACGAATATTTTATAACAACTTGCTTACTTTGCAAAATTTATAAATATCACCCACAACTATAACATTATATCAAATCCATACCATAATATAAAAAAAAAGTATTTCGAGAAATATAAATCTTTATTCATAAAATTTGGGGTCTCACATTATATATATAGAACGGATTTAAAACACTCCTCTTAAATAACACTCTCTTTTAAATAACACCCCTTTATTAAAATTATGTCATTTTGGAGATTCTTTTAAAATATAAAATAATATTAAAATAGAGTGGTCTCACTTGTTTTCCTTTTATTTACAAAAATATCACCCGCGACCTCACTTATTTTATAAAAAAATCTTCAAAGCGATCTAATTTTAATAATAAAAAAAGTGTTATTTAAGAGAGAGTGCTATTTAAGATGGGTGTTTTAAATCCGTCCTTTATATATACAGTAAAACCTCTATTTAGGAATAAACTTGGGATCAAACTATTTGTATTCTAATTGAGAAGTTATTACTAAATAGAGGTATTCGTACAAAATATTTTTCGAACACCCAAAAATATTCACTTTAACAAAAATATAGATTTTATAACAAAAATTAAAGAAAACATAAATTATTTAGATTTTCAAACTATGAAAATGTAGTCTTTTATAGGAAATGTAGTCTTTTATAGAAAATGTAGTCTTTTATAGGAAAATGTAGTCCTTTATAGGAAATGTAGTCTTTTATAGAAAATGTAATCTTTTAAAATTAATATTATTTTTCTCTATATATATATATATATATATATATATATATATGAAATTATTACTATATAGAGGTATAGTTTTTTAATACGGGACTTAAAAATATATAATATATTACAATTTAGAGGTTATACCTATTTATAAGCTGGTCCAAATTGGGATCAAATTTTTTTATAATATTGTAGAGGTTATTCTTATATAGTAGCATTCCTAAATAGGGGTTTCTTTGTATATATGGAAAAATTTAGAACAGACAGGTAAGATTCAAGCGATCTTTAGCGACCAGACAATCCGTCGCTAAAGACTGATGTAAGAATTCTAAATTTATTTTTTAAATAAAAGGAATTTCCTTTATTTATTATTTTGAAATAGTAAGGGTTGATTTGATTAATGTGGATAGTTAGGGGTAAAATACATAAATATTTCAAAAATAAGCAAGTGGTTATAAAATATTCATTGTTGTTTGGGAATATTCGTTTGGTCGTGGAATATTAAATGCTTGTCGGGAATATTCGTACGACGGCAAATGACCATGTGTGGGCCCCATAACTGAAAGCGATTGGATGAGAAAACGCATAAATATAAGTTGTTTAAAAATAACTTGGCGTAGTTGTTACCATTAATATCTGTTGGATACCGGTGGTTAAAACACACTAATCTGGCGTTGTTGAGCAAGAAGCGCAGTATTGCACCAATTATTGATTCTTACGTAAGAAAGGCACTACTCAATAATTATTACGAGTAATTATCGCTCAGGTATTTTATTTTATTGATTCAATAATTCTTTGCGTTGGTATTTTATATTATCTTTGTTTCAATAATTGTCTTGCACAAGACAAGATTTCCATTATCGATCAATAATTCATATTATTTGAATAATATTATTAGATAACATTATTGGCAATGTCTAGAAAGTTACATACAAGGAGAGGTTTGGTCACCTAATTGCGGCGCAAGAAGGAGAGATCCTTATTGGAAAGCCCTCTTTCACAGAACCGCTGGTTCATCATAAATGTAATTTCGTAATATTATTTGGGAATAATTAATTATTGATTTATATGATAAGAAAATATTTTGATATGGATATAAATGATGGATTTATTTATTATATGTGGTTATAATTGAAGGATTTAATGTTGAGGTGTTTTATCAGTATTTTTACGATATATTGCGTGAGTTATAATTTTTAATCTGACCGTTGGATCGTTGCGATTTTTGGATATGTTATACATATATAAGTTGAGTATATGTCTAAAAATTTTGAACAGTTAAAAATGAACGAATGATTTGTTATAAATTTTAAGAGGTGTTTGATTCGGAAAGTAGGGTTATAATTAATTTTGGTGGAAAATTCTATAATTGAGTGGGCCCCACTTGTGGTTGGTGAAAAAATGTGCTGAATTTTATTTCAAATGTGGTGGGTGGCAATAGTAGCGAGGTAAAGCCATCGCAAGTGGGCAGTCAAGTGCCTTGGTGGGCTAACATTTTCCTATAAATAGAGGGCTAAGTTAGAATTGAAAATCACACCGAAACAAAGTTTTCTCTCTTTCTCTCTATATTATTGAGGCGTATTTTGTGAGTATTTAGATACTTTGAGAGTTCTTTATTGAAGATAAGTTTCATTCAAAGATCACTTAGATCTTTCCTTCCAAGTAATCGATTCTTTGAGGTAAGGGATGTTATTTTCTTCTCAAATGATATTATTTCTTCAATATCATTATGCTGAAATATTGGTTGGAACTTTTTATCAAATTTGGAACTTTTTCATGTCGGGTTTACTATTCATGAATTACTATTCATGAGTTACTATTCATGAGTTACTATTCACGAGTTACTATTCACGAGTACTATTCATGAAGCGTGAAAATATTTTTTTGTGGAATTTCTATCTTTTGGTGTCGGAGTTACTATTCACGTATACGGCACTATTCACGTATACGACACTATTCACGTATACGGCATATTCATCGAAAAATAAAAATTTCTTCTTTTCGTCCAAAATATCTATTCTGGATACTAGCTTTGATTGTATCCATGTTTTGATCATTCTTGAATTTTACACCACTATGATTATTTTGAGGTATTTTTGAACATGGATAAAACAAAGTACTGAATCCTTAATCCTTAATCCTTGTCATTTTGTTTCTTTGGATTCGTTTCTTTAAAAATATTTTTTCATCATCCTCGGTCTTAAATGATGATATTATTGAATATCTTTGGCCCGTAGTGCAAAAGATGAATGATTTCTGAAGAATATCTTTGGCCCGTAGTGCAAAGATGAGCAGTGTTTAAATGAACATGACCAGTGATGAATATCTTTGGCACAGTAGTGCAAAAGATGAATATTTGATTCGAGATGTTTATGGATTGTTGTTCTGAGGATAAAAGATAGACGATGAACTTTTAAATTCATACATAGAAGATAGTAGTTTGCATTCTCTACTTAACTCTTCTAATGAATTATTATTTCCACTGCGAATATTGATTTAAAATTTGTTGTCTATTGAATTTATTAAATTTTTCCTGTTGAAGACTAACGATAATTTGTTGTATATTATCTTAGTCATAATATTCTTTATCGAGCTAGTTGAGCTCACCCTTTTCCTTTTGTTCCATTCTTCTCGTGGAGGCGAGAATATAGCGATGACGTAGTCTGGGGTATGGAATGAAGGATTTAGAAAGGATTGTTTAGTAGTCCTCACCATTTTTGTAAAATAATGTATCAATAAATGTGATGAGGATTTATTTGAGTATAGATATTGTCTAGAAGATAATATTTGTATTTAAACTCACAGCTTTTTCTTGTTGTAATAATAAAGTTGTAGTTGTTTACGCACCATGTATTGACAACTCGTAATGGGTGATGTATACCTATTTCGGGGCGCCACAGATTGGTATCGAGCTTAGGATATGATCTCCCATGAGATCGGGGAATAGAACTAGGAGGGAGAGACGAGTAAATCCTTCGCTAAAGGTGTCCTACCTAAGCTTATTTGTTAGTTGGTCAAGATATATAGGATATTATGTGATATATTGATTTCTTAATTAACCTTTGTTTTATGATGAAGATTTGAGAATGTCAATCGAGAATATTAACAATGGAAATGAGACCGGAGACGCTGTACTCACCAATGAGGAGAACGCAACAGTCGACAATGTTCCTCCCGTGAACAACACCATTGAAAGCGAGATGATGAACGAGGGATGTTTAGAAGCTTTTTGCGATTCATGCAAAATCGACGAGGAGACTCGTGTTCAAAATACAGGAGAAATGATAGCAATTCACGGGTTGTCACAACCAAACAGTTCAAAGAGTTGGGACCACCTGAATTTAAGGGAAAGCCGATCCGATCACGGCGGAAACATGGGTCAAGCAAATTACCAAGATATTCGATGTCTTGGGATGCACGGAGGAACAGAAGGTTCCATTCGCCACCTTTATGTTCCGCATGGCAGGCAGATCATCGGTGGGAGTCGTGAAGCGTGCATCCATCCAAACCGCACTCAAAGATGTCTGGAGACGCGTTTGAGACTATTTAATGACAAATACTTTCCGAAAGTGTTCGCTATATGAAGGAAGTGGAGTTCATCAAATTAGAAGCAAAACAACAATGACGGTGGTGTCAAAGACGAGGCAAAGTTTGCAGAGTTATCCAGTTCAGACCTCATTTGGTGGAGAATGAGGAACGTATGACGCGGATGTTTCTTAGAGGTTTGAAATCCTAAGATATCGTCGATCTCATTTCTCATAAACTTTCTCTTTATTCAGATGTTGTAAATGTGGCTCAATTATTAGAGCGAGAGATAACTTAGTACGGCCAACCGAGGACCACAACCAGGATCGTACTCGGAGATAGCAACAATGAATAATGATAACCAAATGGAGAAAGAAAACAGACGGAAAAAATGGTTACCACTCTGGTGGTAATCATGGTCATTAAAAGCAAGAAGAAGCGAGTGAGGAGATTTTAAAAGAGGAGATTTAACAACGACTATGTGAAGACGCAGCAGGCTTAAGAAAGAATCGGTTCTAAGGGAGGAGAACGACCACCGGCATATATGCTACAAATGCGAAAAGAGGGAAATATCGGTCAAACCGCCCACAACATTCAAGGTATGCTATAGTTGTGAAAGGAAGGACATATCGCTTCGAGATTCAGACGCAGAGAATGTAAACCTAGTTCAAAGAGGACGGACTCAAAAGATCGTCCGTAAAAGTCAAAGTCAACGATTCCGGAAGAGTTTGCTTTTGTGATCGGTCATAATGCAAGGAACCCAAACGAGGTGATCACGGGTAAGCTATTTATAAATTCTTGCGAAGTTTATACCTTACTTGATACCGGTGCTACCCATTCATTTATCTCTCTCTGCATGTGCTCAACGCTTAAACTTGACCGAGAAATTAGACTTTGATCTATCTGTGGAAACTCCGTTTAGAGAAACTTTCATCACATCCATCGCTTATAAATCTTGTTTGATTCAAGTTGGCACCATTACCTTACACCATTGAATTTTATCTCTTTAAAGATACTTGCTTTTGATGTGATTTTAGGAATTGATTGGTTAACTACTCATCATGCCAAAATTGATTGTTTTTCGTAAGGTTGTTAGTTTTCATATTACTAACCAACCTATTGTATTAATTCAAGTAATTAAGCCATTAAAATCAATCACTATCATATCTAATCATAAAGCTATTCGCTTTTGAAAAACGGATGTCAAGCTTTCTTATAGCCCATGTGATGGATTTGAATAAAGACACGCCAAATTTGAATAATATTCTGTTGTTATTGACTTTCCCGACGATTTCGAAGAACTTCCGGTCTACCCCGTAACGTGAAGTTGAATTCTTTATTGATCTTGAACCCGATACAAAGCCCATTTCTAAAACCCCATATCGAATGGCTCCTATTAAACCGGGGAGTTAAAGGTCCAACTACAGAATTGTTGGACATCGGTTTCATTCGCCCTAAAGACATCTCCTCGGGGTGCTCCTGTTTTTATTCAGAAAGAAGAAAGACGGGAGTATGCGATTTCAGACGACTATCTGGAATTGAACCATGTCACCATCAAGAATAGGTATCCTCTACCTCGTATTGATGACTTGTTTGACCAATTGTAAGGGCACAATTCTTTTCAAAAATCGATCTTCGCTCTAGATATCATCGGTGAAGATTAGAATCGAGGATATTCCAAAGAGCGCTTTTTAACTCGGTATGGGCATTATGAATTCTTAGTCATGTCTTTTCGGACTAACTAATGCTCTTGCGGCTTTCATGGATATGATGAACCGAAAGTATTCAAGGAATATTTGGATCATTTGTTGTTATCTTTATTGATGACATCCTTATATATTCCAAAAGTCGTGAAGATCATGAGCACCATTTGAAGTCGGTACTCCAAAGGCTTCGTGAAAACCAACTATATGCCAAATTGAAGAAATGCGAGTTCGCTTGAGGAAGTAGCCTTTCTTGGGCAAGTGGTGTCAAAATATGGAGTATCTGTTGATCCGCCAAGATTGAAGCAATACAAAGTTAGAGCAAAACAAAGTGATCAAGAAGACGTAGCTTTTTGGGCTTATTTGGTTATTATCGGAGATTCGTGGAAGGGTTTTCTCGAATCGCTACTCCATTAACTCGCCTAACTTGGAAGGATACAAAATTCGTTTGGAATGAAGAATGCGAGAAGAGTTTCCAAGAGCTTAAGAGGAGACTTATTTCTAAGACTGTTTCTAACAATACCATCCGGTTCGGATGGATTTGTTATCTACAATGATATGCTTCAGCAAAGGGTTAGGATGTGTTCTCATGCAACGTGGGAAAGTCATAGCCTATGCCTCATGACAACTTAAAGAGTATGAGAGGAATTATCCTACTCATGATCTAGAGTCAAGCGGCGATCGTTGCATTTTATTAAAGATATGGAGGCACTATCTATATGGGGAGAAAGTGGAGATATATTCATACCATAAAAGCCTTAAATATTTCTTCACTCAAAAAGAACTCAACATGCGACAAATGACGTTGGCTCGAACTATTGAAAGACTACGACCACACTATTCAATACCATCCCGTAAAGTTTAACGTGGAAAGGCGACGCATCGAGTAGAAGATCAATATGAACGAAAGTGCGATGATGTCAAGTATAATGACAGAGCCAACTTTAATAGAAAAGTTAAGGTTGCTCAAGCCACCGAATCTTTAACCGATGCGTATGAAGAAGAAAGTACAAGAAGGAGCTATTCCTAAGCAAGAATTGATGAAGAAGGAATACTTGAGTCCACTCTAGACTTTGTGTTCCTAACGACTGATTTGAAGAACAAGATTATGATGGAGGCACACAATACACCATTTGCAATCCATCTCGAAGTACTAAAATGTATCGTGATCTTGACATACATTTTGGTGGAACAATATGAGAGAGAGATTGCAAAGTTTATCTCAATGTGTTTAACTTGTCAACGTGTAAAGCAAGTGAGCATCTAGTACCTAAGGGTCCGTTGCAACCACTTGAGATTCCGGAATGGAAGTGGGAACACATTACCATGGATTTCACATTTACGGGTCTTCCTACGGTTTCTCAAGGCATCAATGCTATTTGGGTTATTGTTGATAGATTAACCAAATCGCTCATTTTTGCCGACACGGAGACTTATTCCTTGAACGTCTTGCAGATATATGACGTAAATGAGATTGTGAGGTTGTATGGCATGCACTGTATCCATAGTTTCGGATCGTGACCCAAGATTCACTTCAAGATTTTGGGTTAGCTTGCAAAAAGCTATGTAGGCACGGATTTGCGATTTAGTTTAAGATACCATCCCCAAAACGGACCAGACAAATAAAGAGGACTATTCAAACTCTTGAAGATTTATTAAGACTCGTGTCCTAGACTTCAAGGGCGGTTGGGATAAGTATTTACCATTGGTGGAATTCTCTCCAACAACAACAGTTATCGTCGCAAGTATAGGTGTGGCTCCATTCAAGCATTATATGTAGCGAAAATGTCGTTCTCCAATATGTTGGGATGAGGTGGGTGAAGACAACATTGTTGGGACCCGAGTTAAGACGTATATGACTCACCGAAAAGATCCAAATGATTCGACAACGATACAAACCAAGACAAGATCGAAAAAAAGAGTTATGCGGATCTTCATAGAAAGGACGTGGAATTTAGTGTAGGGGATCATGTATTATTGCGAGTTGCTCCATGGAAGGGAGTTACAAGATTTGGGAAGAAGAGAAAGCTCAATCCACGATTTATTGGTCCATTTCAAATTCTTGACCGAGAGTAGAAATGTAGCCTATAGACTTGCGTTACCTCCAAGTATGTCTCGTGTTCATAATGTGTTTCATATATCTCGTACTTCGTAAATATGTGAAAGACCCGAACCACGTTATAGAGTTAGAACCGGACGAGATAGCCAAGACTTAACGTATGAGGAGGTACTGCCAAGATTTTGGATAGGAAGGAGCATGTCCTATGCAAGAAAGGTCATACCACAAGTTAAAGTTTTGTGGAGGAATCATGCTATAGAGGAAATGACACGGGAATTGGAAAGCGAAATGAAAGCGAGGTATCCTCACCTTTTCAAACACTGTGCGTGACGTACGTCAATTTCGAGGACAAAATTTCATAAGGAGGAGGTTGTCAGACCTCAAATTTATTTTTTAAATAAAAGGAATTTCCTTTATTTATTATTTTGAAATAGTAAGGGTTGATTTGATTAATGTGGATAGTTAGGGTAAAATACGCAAATATTTCAAAATAAGCAAGTGGTTATAAAATATTCATTGTTGTTCGGGGAATATTCGTTTGGTCGTGGAATATTAGATCGTTGGGAATATTAAATGCTGACAGTAGTGAAATGTGTGGGCCCCATGTAAAAAGCGATTGGATGAGGAAAACGACAAATATAAGTTGTTTAAAAATAACTTGGCGTAGTTGTTACCGCTATTATCTTGTTGTAATACCCGTTGGTTAAAACACACTAATACGCGTTGTTAACAAGAAGATGAAGCACCAGATTGCACCAATTATTGATTCTTACGTAAGAAGGCACTACTCAATAATTGTTACAAGAATTCTTATTCAAGATTTTATTTTATTGATTCAATAATTGCTGCGTTGGTATTTTATATTATTCATTGCTTCAATAATTGTCACCGCATGATATTTCCCATTATCGATCAATAATTCATATTATTTGAATAATATTATTAGATAACATTATTGGCAATGTCTAGAAAGTTACATCTAAGGAGAGGTTTGGTCACCTAATTGCGCCAAGATGAGAGAGATCCTTATTGGAAAGCCCCTCTCTCTCGAACCCGCACTGGTGGTTGTCGTAATTGTGATTCGTAATATTATTTGGGAATAATTAATTATTGATTTATATGATAAGAAAATATTTTGATATGGATATAAATGATGGATTTATTTATTATATGTGGTTATAATTGAAGGATTTAATGTTGAGGTGTTTTATCAAGTATTTTATCGGAATGGAGGTATTAAAATCAAATCAGTATTTTTACGATATATTGCGTGAGTTATAATTTTTTAATCGACCGATTTGGATCGTTGCGATTTTTGGATATGTTATACATATATAAGTTGAGTATATGTCTACAAATTTTGAACCGTTAAAATGAAGCGAATGATTTGTTATAAATTTTAAGAGGTGTTTGATTAGAAAAGTAGGGTTATAATTGATTTTGGTGGAAAATTCTAGAATTGAGTGGGCCCCACTTGTGGTTGGTGAAAAAATGTGCTTAATTTTATTTCAAATGTGGTGGGTGGCAATAGTAGCAGGTAAAGCCATCAGTAGTGAAGTCAAGTCTGCTTTGGTACGGGCTAACATTTTCCTATAAATAGAGAGGCTAAGTTAGAATTGAAAATCACACCGAAACAAAGTTTCTCTTTCTCTTTCTATATATTATTGAGCGTATTTTGTGAGTATTTAGATACTTTGAGAGTTCTTTATCAAGATACAAGTTTCATTCAAAGATCACTCCGATCTTTCCTTCCGGAAATCTTGATTCTTTGAGGTAATGGATGTTATTTTCTTCTCAAATGATATTATTTCTTCAATATCATTATCTTTGAAATATTGGTTGGAACTTTTTATCAAATTTGGAACTTTTTCATGTATGGGGTTACTATTCATGAGTTACTTATTCATGAGTTACTATTCACGAGTTACTATTCATGAGATTACTATTCACGAGTTACTATTCATGAGTACTATTCATGAAGCGTGAAAATATTTTTTTGTGGAATTTCTATCTTTTGGTGTCTGAGTTACTTATTCACGATGTCTAAGACTATTCACGATATCTCAAGACTATTCACGATATAAGACTATTCATCGAAAAATAAAATTTCTTCTTTTCGTCCAAAATATCTATTCGGATACTAGCTTTGATTGTATCCATGTTTTGATCATTCTTGAATTTTACACCACTATGATTATTTTGAGGTATTTTTGAACATGGATAAAACAAAAGTACGAATCCTTAATCCTTAATCCTTGTTATTTTGTTTCCTTTGGATTCGTTTCTTTAAAAATATTTTTCATCATCCTCGGTCTTAAATGATGATATTATTGAATATCTTTGGCCTGTAGTGCAAAAATGAATGATTTCGAAGAATATCTTTGGCTTCAGTAGCAAAGATGAGCAGTGTTTAAATGAACATGACTTAATTAATGATGAATATCTTTGGCTTTTGTAGTGTAAAAGATGAATATTTGATTCCAGATGTTTATGGATTGTTGTTCTGGGGATAAAAGATAGGCGATGAACTTTTAAATTCATACATAGAAGATAGTAGTTTGCATTCTCTACTTAACTCTTCTAATGAATTATTATTTCATTGCGAATATTGATTTAAAATTTGTTGTCTATCAGTATTATTAAATTTTTTCTGTTGAAGACTAACGATAATTTGTTGTATATTATCTTAGTCATAATATTCTTCTTTGAGCTAGTTGAGCTCACCCTTTTCCTTTTGTTCCATTCTTCTCGGGAGGCGAGAATATAAGCGAGTACGAGTCGGGGTATGGAATGAAGGATTTAGAAAGGATTGTTTAGTAGTCCTCACCATTTTGTAAAATAATGTATCAATAAATGTGATGAGGATTTATTTGAGTATAGATATTATCTGAAGATAATATTTGTATTTAAACTCACAGATTTTTTGTTGTAATAATAAAGTTGTAGTTGTTTACATACTACGTGTATTGACAACTCGGAATGGGTGATGATACCTATTCCAATGCCAGAGGCGTCTGGCTAATCTAGCACCAATATGGAGAACGAATCATATATATATATATATATATATATATATATATATATATATATATATATATATATATATATATATATTCTCCGATTTTATAAATATAATATGGATTCCAAATACTAACGTGGGGTTGGGGCACATAGACTTGTTGAATCAAAATTGCTGAATAAATTTTTTTTACATATCTTTGGGTAAAAATTGGGATAATATAAGGTTTTGATCATTTGATCTTTGAATCCGGTTTTCGTTGTGATTCAAATTTTTTTTGTTACAATTGAATAAGCTGTACTTTCAAAAATTTACAAAATGGTCACTCAAATCAGATTTTCCGTCCAAAAAGCAGACGGGATCTTTGATCTTGTATGCAAATTAAAAACATTTTTTTAACTTACGTGGACTTCAAAATTAAAATTTTTTGCTTAAATTTGAATCTTGCTTAAGTTGACTCCAAAACTAATAATAATAATAATAATAATAATAATAATAATAATAATAATAATAATAATAATAATAATAATAATAATAATAATAAATACAATTTAAAATTAAGGTTTTTAAAAAGAAATTATGTTAAAAAATTATGTTTTTAAAATTCTATTTTTTAAAAGTCTGCTTTTATAAAAAAATTGTTTTTTAAAAAATCTGTTTTTAAAAACGTTAATAATTTTAAAAGCGTTAATAATTTCTTTTTTTTAAAAAGCGTTAATAATTTTTTTAAAAACGTTTTTAAAAAACGTTAATAATTTTTAAAAAATCTGTTTTTAAAAAACGTTAATAATTTTTAAAAAGCGTTAATAATTTCTTTTTAAAAAGCGTTCATAATTTTTTTTTTCCGACATTATTAACGTTTTTAAAAAGAAATTATGTTAAAAAATAATGTTTTTAAAATTCTATTTTTTAAAAAATCTGTTTTTAAAAAAATTGATTTTTAAAAATAAATTTTTTAAAAAAATTAGCGTTTTCATTTTAAAATTCTGTATTTTTATAAAAGTCTGTTTTAAAAAAATTCTATTTTTAAAATTTAACGTTAATAATGTCAGAAAAAATAACTAGATTTAGGCAAATTCTAAAAATTATTTAACGTTAATAATTTTAAATCAGATAAGCAAAATTCACTCAATTATGTTAAAAAAAATAGAATTTTTTTTAACATAATTTTAAAACGATTAAGAATTTAAAACGATTTAAAAATTATGTTAAAAAATTCTATATATAAAAAATTATGTTAAAAAAATTATGTTAAAAAATTCTTTTTTAAATCGGTTTTTTTTAAAAAAGAAATTATTAACGTTTTTAAAATTATTAACGTTTTTAAAAACAGATTTTTTAAAAAACAATTTTTTATAAAACAGACTTTTAAAAAATAGAATTTTAAAAACATAATTTTTTAACATAATTTCTTTTTTAAAAACCTTAATTTTAAATTGTATTTTATTATTATTATTATTATGAAATTATTATTATTATTATTATTATTATTATTATTATTATTATGGAGTCAACTTAAGCAAGATTCTAATTTAAGCAAAAATTTCTAATTTTGAAGTCCACGTAAGCGAAAAATGTTTTTAATTTCTGATGAATAAAGATTCCGTCTGCTTTTTGACTAAAAATCGACGGATGTGACCATTTTGTAAATTTTTGAAAAGATGATTATTCGATCAGAATAAAAAAAGTTTCAGAATTCTACAACGAAAACCGACTCAAAGACAAATGACCAAAACCTTATTTATCCCAGTAAAATTGCACTAAGACTCTGACGTGGGGGTTGGGGGTTTGGGGGCACATAGTGGGATGCGTCAGTAAGGGTTGGCGGGACAAAAGGAAAAATTTGTAATTTTAAAAATTGGGAGTTAAAATAATTAGAGACAAAAATTGTTATATTATTTATTTTACAACGTTATTTTTGGTAATATAAATATTTTATTTTCTCATACCTCCAAATCCTCTTATTTTTGATGGGAAAATTTTGAGCCAAAAATTAAATCAATTTTACCTCCAAATCCCTCCCCTTTCTGCTTAAAAAAACTCACAAACATAGAATTTGGAGGAATTTTAACTATTTTGTCTTCCTTTCCCTTCCCTTCCAATAAAAACTTACAAACACAGTATTAGGCATTAGCTAAGAAATTCGATACCAAATTGTGTTGTGATAGTAGAAGTTATAGTAGAAAAGTAATGGTAAATGGTAAATTAAGAATTTCATATGATTTTATAGTATTAAAATTATAAAAATATATTTCTAATATTAGAATTAGGAGGGAGAGTATAAAAATTAAAAATACATAGGTTCCCAGCCAAATTGGAAGAGCTTATTATAATGAGTAACTCTACACGGACAGGTCGACTGGACCGGAAAATTGGATAGGTTAATTTTATTTATTTTTATTTTTTTGCTTTTCTTGTGATTTTCAAAAAATGTATAGTATTTATTTTAATTAAAAATTTTATAAAATACAGTATTTTTAAGTATAATTTAGATATATATTATGTCCGACAAGATATATTGTATTATAATATTCAAAGCCAAGTACATCATCAAGACAAAAAGTAACTGAAAAATATAGATTATAGCATTATCAGAAGTAGTACATTTCCTCTTTTGGAAGCTAGAGCTATTTTCGAAAGTGAGAAGATCAGGCGGTAAAATTTTGTTGTAGTGTTTCATATATATTTACTTATAAATGCAGCGATCATAAGTTTTCACATCTTCCGTTTTAAATTAGAAGATCAAAATTAACTTTTAAAAATAAATTTTTAATATATATTTTTAAACTCAAAATTAATTGATATGAATTTATTTAGGTTATGTTTGATTGCAATAATTACATTTGAGATAAGACTATTAATTTCAAATATATTATTTATTTTTAAATTTGGTCTTGAGACTATTAATTCAAAGATTATAAAATGACTTAATTAATATAAGGAATTATTTAATAACATGTTCAACTAGATATTATAATCCCACCATTTAGGACTAAAAATTTTTAGACAAAATTAACCTTAATTTTTTTAAATGACTATAATATCATATTCTATTCATTTATCATGTAAGACCCCAAATTTTTATAAATAAAGATGAATTTTTCTATAAATATTATTTTTGAATATTATGGAATAAATTTGATATAATGTTATAGTTGTGGGTAATATTTATAAATTTTGCAAAGTAAAAGCAAGTTGTTATAAAATATTCGTTTTTGGTGGGAATATTCTTTTTTGTGGGGAATATTAAATGCGACGACTACTCAATCATTGGTGGACCCATTAACGGAAGTATTGTCGTAGTTAGAAAAGCGACAAAATTATCTTTCTATAAAAATAATTCACGAGGTGTTTACCAGTTAAAAGCGTTGAACTACCCGTTGGTAAAAATACAAGATGTACGCGTGGTTGCGTAAGTAGCACACTAAGATTGATTATTGATCTTACGTGAGAAGTCACTTAGCTATACTCAATTATTCTACTGATAATGAATTGCGATCATATCTCTTATATTATTGATTCAATTATTGTCACAAGATTATTATCGTATAATATGTTATATTATTAATTGAGACGACAAGTTATAAATGATTAATAATTGTTGAAAGATTAAAATGTGTTGATTAAAAATAAAATGATTTATGGTAATATCTATTCAATCCTTGATGTATATAAAGAGTGCATTATGAGGCGTTTGAGGTAAGTTTGATTATTTTATGGGGGCCGTATATGTCATCATCTAAGAGTCTCTTCGTCAATAGTAATTACCTTCGTCAATAGTATTTACCTTAAATCAATAGTATTTACCTTCGTCAATAGTAAATACCTTCTTCAATAGTATTTACCTTAAATCAATAATATTTACCTTACCTTAAATAATAGTAATTACTTCCATCGATAGTAATTACCTCTTCACAAATAGTAGTTGTCCTTCAATATTACCAAGAGTTAATCGCTCTCTTGATTGTTCCAAAGGTTAATTACCCTTCATGAATAGTAGTTGTCTCTTGATATTACCAAGAGTCATTTTGACCTTCGTTAAGACCAAGAGTCACCCTCGGTTTTTTCTATAAATAGAAAGCTCATTCCTTCATTATTTCTTACTTAATTCATTTGAAACTACAGAGAAACTATAGAGAGAAAGAAGAAAAGTATTCTCGCTACTTCACTTTTCCAATATTCATTCTTCTAAGGTAGGGAATATTATTTATTTGTACATCCGTAAGGGTGTTATTCTTTCTTATTCATGAAGAGAACTGTTGTTATTCCATTTCTTATTATTCATTGGAATAACTGTATCATGATCTACCCTATACTTGGTGACATTCTTCTATTATTACATTGGAACATCCATCGTGTGTTTTATACAAGAACACGGGTTCCGTCTTTATTATTATTCTGTTGGAATATCACATCGTGTGTTTTACACGGACACAGTTTCTATTTTTTATTATTCCGTCTTTATTATTACGCTTGAATATATCGTCATGCATCTATATCTGTGGACTGGTTCCATCATTTATTATTCGCATTTATTATTCTCTGTTGGAACATCCGCTTCGGTGTGAATTTCACGACGACGGTTCCGATTATTATTATTCGTTGGAATAACCTACTGTGCTGATTCTATCGCATGCGTGGTGATTTCTTTTGTTATTCCATTCTTTATTATACCCGGTTAGTTAAAACTTTGACTTCTATACTCCATGAAATTAGTAGAATATTCTTGATATTTATGTTTCATCCAAAGATCTTTTCATGGAAATATTCTTCCGATCATTCTTGAATTTTACTCTACAAAACAAAGATCATGTTGACAATTTGGACGTTAATAATTCCTGGATAAAATAATTCTTGAACTTGTTTTATTGAATTCTTATATCATTGTCATCATCCTCATGTTTATATTATGTTGAAAGTCATATGTGGCCTGTAGTGCATAGATGGACTTGGTATGATTATGACGAGAGACTACCGGTGTAATCATGACCGTAATGTTACAAATGATGTGATGAAAGTCATCGTGGTTCTGTAGTGTATAGATGGACTTGGTATGATTATGACGAGAGACTGACCGGTAATGTCGTAGTAGTAATGTTACAAATGATGTGATAAGAATCCCTAAGTAGTAGTGCATTGATGGGACAGTTGTTGGCATGATCATGACCATTAATGAATACACAACTATTCTTGGCCCGTGGTGCATGAATAATTGTGGTCGTGATACTAAAGAATATCCTTGGGTAGTAGTGCGGGGTGATTCGATGATGTGGAATATTTATTAAAGTCGAGTCTCAAATATTATAACGATGATGAAAAACCTTTTAAATCATAAAAGATAGTAGATTTTATTTTCTACTTGACTCTTTTAATGGATTGCTTGTTCACCGCAATTAAACTTGATGTCTATTGTATTTTATCGGTTTAACATTGTTGGAGGCTAATGATAATTTATTACGCATTATCTTAGTCATAATATTTCTTCTTGAGCTAGTTGAGCTCACCCTTTCTTTCACCGTTCTCTTCGTGAAATGAGAATATATATTTGGGACGAGTCGGGAAGCGGAGTAATGGTCCGGAGGATAGCATTAGTAGTCCTCACTATTACGTGAAATAGTGTGATAAAAATTGTAATGAGGACTCCTTTTGAGTTTGTATGATTTCTAGTAGACAATATTTGTATTCAAACTCACGTTTATGTCGTAATGTACAGCAGTTATATTAGTAAGTTGTATTTAAATTACGTACCATGTATCGACTACCCAAGATGGGTGATGTATACCTAATTTTGGGGGCTTCACGGTTGGTATCGAGCTTAGGGATATGATCCTGGCTAAGATGTGAGAATAGTACTTAGGAGGGAGAGAGGGGAATACCGCATTAGTATGACCTACCTAAGTTTATGTGCTATTTTATTGGTCGGTCGTAATATAGAGATAATTTGTTACATGTCAACCTTTTGTTTTGTGGCGATGTCGAAAATGACATCATCGAGAATGTTGAGAATAAGAATGGAGCACAAAGCGATCGTTGATTCACCACATATCAATAATCGAGGATAATGTGCATCGGGAAGGCTACAATCCTCATGCAAACAACAACACCGACCAAATGATGAATGATCAAATGTTCGGAGGCTTTATAATTTATGCAACAAAGAAAGTAGAGCGACTCTGCCCAAAACGTAGTTGGAAACACGGAAAACTCTCGGGCGGTCACCGCTAAACAATTCAAGGAGCTGGGACCACCGGAGTTTAAGGGAGAGCAAAACCACTTACGGCGGAAGCATGGATAAAGCAGTTACCACAAGATATTTGATGTCTTGGGATGCTCCGAGGAGCAAAGGTTCCTTCACGCGCTTTTACGTTGCGCGAGAGAGGCGATTCTTGGTGGGAATCGATAAAACGTACTCAACTCTTTCAGATGAAGATATCTTGAGAGAAGTTCCGGGAGTTGTTCAACGACAAATACTTTCCTGAAAGTATTCGCCACATGAAGGAAATGGAGTTTATCAAGTTGGAACAAAACAATATGACCGTGTCGCAATACGAGGCAAAATTTATGGAGTTATCACGGTTTTCGTCCCACTTGGTGGATAATGAAGAAGAGAATGGCGCGAATGTTTTAAGAGGTTTGAAGCAGGAGATACGTCAACATCTTATTTTCATAAACCGTGTTTGTATTCAGACATTGTAAATAGGGCTCGATTAGTGGAGTAGCGATAAAAAGTCAATATAACTAAAAAGAGAAAGCAATTTAAGAAATTATAATAATACCGCCGAGAGTAGTCATCAAGCGGTGACAACAAGCGTGAGAGGAATCAACGGGCCGGATATGGTAACCACTTTGGTGGTAATCGAGGCCAAAACAATAAGAATGGACATTTCAAAAAAAAAGAGATTCAACAATGATGGAAAGACGTCAAGACCAAAGACCAGTTGTTAAGGAAGGAGAAAGACCACCTATCATATGCTTCAAATGTGGAGGAGAGGGACACATCGGTCCGAATCGCTACTACGCCAGTCCAAAGCATGTTATAATTGTGAAAGAAGGTCACTTAGCTCGATTTTGTCGTTTTTCAAGACAAATTTAACTAGGATGGAGGCACCAAAAGCCGTTCGAGAAAAGTCAAACCCAGTAGTGCAAGGAGAGGCGTTTGTTGTGACTTCCCAGAGAGCAAGAAACCCGAATGAGGTCATCACGGGTAAGCTTATCATAAACTCTAATGAAGTCTATACTTTATTTGATCTGGGTTCTACCCATTCTTTTATTTCTCTACTTGCGCTCATCGATTAAATTTGACTCAGGAGAAATTAGACTTTGACTTATCTGTGGAAACTCCGTTGGGAGAAACCTTCATTACATCCCTTCGTTTATAAGTCTTGTTTGGTTCAAATCGGTACCCTCACATTACTCCGTCGATCTTATTTCATTAAAAATACTTGCATTTGACGTGATTCTAGGGATTGATTGGTTAACTACTTATCATGCAAAAATTGATTGTTTTCGTAAGGTTGTTAGCTTTCATATTCCTAATCAACCTATTATGCGAATTCAAACGACCAAACCATTAAAATAAATCACGGTCATCTCAAGCCATAAAGCTATTCATTTATTGAAAAACGGATGTCAAGCTTTTTTAGCTCATGTCACAGATTTAAACAAAAATATGTCAGTTTTGAACGATATTTCTATTGTTAATAAATTTTCTGACGTATTCCCCGAAGAAATTCCTGGCCTACCCCCAGAGCGTGAAATTGAATTTTGTATCGACCTTGAACCCCAGACAAAACCTATTTCCAAAGCCCCATATCGAATGGCTCTATTGAACTTCGAGGAGTTAAAGACCCAATGCAGAATTGTTAGACATTGGCTTTATTCGTCCTAGTACTTCTCCTTGGGGTGCTCTCTGTTTCTATTCGTGAAGAAGAAAGATGGGAGTATGCGACTTTGTATTGATTATCGGGAGTTGAATCATGTCACCATCAAAAATAGGTATCCATTGCCACGTATTGATGACTGTTTGACCCGATTTGTAAGGAGCCAAATCCTTTTCAAAGATTGATCTTCGTTAGGATATCACCAATTGAAGATTAGAAATCACCGACATTCCAAAAGCGGCTTTGAGAACTCTTCGATGCGGGCATTATGAATTCTAGTCATGTCCTTTGGATTGACTAATGCTCTCCGCCGCCTTCATGGATATAATGAACCGAGTATTCGAGGAATATTTAGATCACTTTGTGGTTGTCTTTATTGATGACATCCTTATTTATTCCAAAAGCCGTGAAGTTCATGAGCAACACTTGAGGTCGACACTCCAAAAGCTTCGTGAATATAAGCTTTATGCTAAGTTGAAGAAATGCGAGTTCTGGCTTGAAGAAGTAGCATTCCTTGGGCACGTGGTATCAATTCATGGAATATCTGTTGACCCAAAGAAAGATTGAAGCTATTCAAAGCCGGGAACAACCTAAATCGATGACCAAAATCGTAGCTTTTTCGGTTTAATTGGTTATTATCGGAGATTCGTGGAAGGATTTTCTCGAATCGCTACTCCATTGACTCGGTGACTCGAAAAGATACAAAGTTCGGTTGAGCGAAGAATGTGAGAAGAGTTTTCAAGAACTCAAGAGAGACTTATTTCAAGACTGCTTTGACAATACCATCGGCTCGGAGGGATTTGTCATCTACAAATGATGCTTGAGCAAAGGGTTAGGATGTGTTCTCATGCAACATGGGAAAGTCATAGCCTTTATGCCTCACGAATAACTCAAAGAATATGAGAGGAATTATCCTACTCATGATCTAGAGTTTAATTTATTATCTTCGCACTTAAAATTTGGAGGCATTACTCATGGGGAGAAAGTTGAGATCTTTACGGATCATAAAAGCCTCAAATATTTCTTCACTCAAAAGGAACTCAACATGCGACAACGACGTTGGCTTGAACTGTTGAAAGATTATGATCATACCATCCAATACCATCCTGGAAAAGTGAGCGTGGTGGTGACGCATTAAGTAGAAGATCATATGCAAGTCTGAGTGCGATATTGTCAATAAGGCCCATTTTGTGTGACTTGTAAAGGATAGAGATAGAGTTAAAGACTCTAGGGATGCATGTGATGATAGTGAGTATACTGAGTAGAACCGACTTTAATCGATAAAGTTAAAGCGACTCAAGCTACTGACACGGGAGGTGATGCGTATGAGGAAGAAAGTGCAAGAAGGTGTTACGCGGAAGCAAGAATCGATGAAGAAGGAATAATTGAGTCAACTCCGGACTTTTTGTTTCTAATGACCACGATTTAAAAGTATAATATCATGATGGAGGCGCATAACACACCATTTCGTAATCCATCTCGGGAGTACCAAAATGTATCATGATATTCGCATACATTTTGGTGGAGCAATATAAGAGAGAGATAGCGATGTTTATCTCAAGGTGTCTAACTTGTCAACGAAGTTAAAAGCGGAGCATCAAGTACCAAAAGGTCCATTCAACCACTTGAAATTCCGAGAATGGAAGTGGGAGCACATTACCATGGATTTCGTACTGGGCCTTCCTAAGGTTTCTCAAGGCATTGATGCGATTTGGGTCATTGTTGATAGATTGACCAAGTCCGCTCATTTCTTACCGATACGAGAAACTTATACACTTGAACGTCTTGCTTGTATATACATAAACGAGATTGTAAGATCGCATGGTATCTTGGGGTATCCATAGTTTCGATCGAGACCCAAGATTCACTTCACGATTTTGGGTTAGTTTGCAAAAAGCTATGGGCACAGACTTACGATTTAGCTTTCGGCATATCATCCCCTCAGACGGATGGACGGTCGGAGGACTATTCAAACTCTTGAAGATCTATTAAGACTATGTGTCCTTGATTTCAGGGAGTTGGGACAAGTTCTTACCATTGGTGGAGTTTTCCACAACAACAGCGAGATTATCAAGCAAGTATTGGCATGGCTCCATTCAAGCGTTGTATGGAAGAAAGTGTCATTCTCCGAAGATCTTTGGGATGAGGTGGGTGAAGCAACGTTGTTGGGACCGAAGTTGGTACGATATGACTACGGAAAAGATTCAAACGATCCGACAACCTATAAAAACCTCACAAAATCGATAAAGAGTTATCTTGATCTTCATCGAAAGGACGTGGAATTCGATATAGGAGATCATGTGTTGTTAAGAGTTGCTCCATGGAAAGGAGTTACAAGATTTGGAAAGAGAGGAAAACTTAATCCTCGATTCATCGGTCCATTTTAATCCTCGATCGAGTAGGAGGCTGTGGCTATAGACTCGCTTTTACCGCCAAATATGTCTCGTGTTCATAACGTTTTCACATATCCATGTTACGTAAATATGTGAAAGACCCGAACCATATTATTGAGTTAGAAACAGGACGAAATAGCGGAAGATTTGACGTATTTAAGAGGTTTCTGTTCAAATTTTGGATAAAAAGAACATATTCTACGCTCAAGGTTATACCTCAAGTAAAAGTTTTGTGGAGGAACCACGATGTTGAGGAAATGACTTGGGAGTTAGAATCTGAAATGAAATCAAGGTATCCTTACCTCTTGACATACAGTATCGTACCCTAATTTCGAGGGAAATTTCATAAGAAGGGAGGTTGTAAGACCCCAACTTTTATAAATAAAGATGAATTTTCTATAAATATTATTTTTGAATATTATGGAATAAATTTGATATAATGTTATAGTTGTGGGTAATATTTATAAATTTTGCAAAGTAAGCAAGTTGTTATAAAATATTCGTTTGGTGGGGAATATTCTTTTTGTCGGGAATATTAAAGACGACGACTACCAATCATTGTGGACCCCATTAACGGAAGTATTGTCGTAGTTAAAAGCGACAAAATTATCTTTCTATAAAAATAACTACGGAGGTGTTACCGTTAAAACTGTTGAACTACCCGGTGGTAAAGAAACAAAGATGTCTGGCGTGGTTGATAGTAAGATTAGCAGTATTGATTATTGATGCTTACGTGAGAAGTCACTTAGCTATACTCAATTATTGCTACAAGAATTCACGCATCATATCTCTTATATTATTGATTCAATTATTGTCACATGATATTATCGTATAATATGTTATATTATTAATTGAGACGACAAGTTATAAATGATTAATAATTGTTAAAAGATTAAAAATGTGTTGATTAAAAATAAAATGATTTATGGTAATATCTATTCAATCCTTGATGTATATAAAGAGTCTGTTATGAGGCGTTTATGGTAAGTTTGATTATTTTATGGGGGGCCCATATGTCATCATCTAAGAGTCTCTTCGTCAATAGTAATTACCTTCGTCAATAGTATTTACCTTCGTCAATAGTATTTACCTTCGTCAATAGTAATTACCTTCTTCAATAGTATTTACCTTCGTCAATAATATTTACCTTCGTCAATAGTAATTACTTTCGTCAATAGTAATTACCCCCCTCACAAAAATAGTAGTTGTCCTTCAATATTACCAAGAGTTAAGCGCTTCTTGATTGTTCCAAAGGTTAATTACCCTTCATGAAATAGTAGTTGTCTCTTCAATATTACCAAGAGTCATTTTGACCGCTCGTTAAAGCACTCAAGAGCCACCCTCGCTTTTTCTATAAATAGAAAGCTCATTCCTTCATTATTTCTTACGAATTCACCAAACTCTGAGAGAGAAACTATATAGAGAAAGAAGAAAAGTATTCTCGCTACTTCACTTTTCCAATATTCAGTTCTTCTAAGGTAGGGAATATTATTTTTGTTGTAATTCGTAAAGGGTGTTATTCTTCTTATTCATGAAGAGAGCTGTTGTTATTCCATTTCTTATTATTATTACATTGGAATAACACATATCTATGATCACCCTATACTTGGTGACATTCTTCTATTATTCATTGGAACATCGTCATGCGTGTGTTTTACAGAACAACCCGGTTCCGTCTTTATTATTATTACGTTGGAATATCACATGTCGTGTGTTTTACACGGACACTGGTTCCATTCTTATTATTCCGTCTTTATTATTACGCCGGAATATCCCACATGCTATTATATCATGCACTGGTTCCATCATTTATTATTCGCATTTATTATTACATTGGAACATCCGTCGGTGTGAATTTCACCGACTGGTTCCGTTATTATTATTATTCTGTTGGAATAACTCTTTTGTGCAAAGGCCTATCGCATGCATGGTGATTTCTTTTGTTATTCCATTCTTTATTATACCCGGTTGGTTAAAACTTTGACTTTATACTCCATGAAATTAGTAGAATATCCTTGATATTTGTGTTTCATCCGATATCTTTTCATGGAAATATTCTTACGATCATTCTTGAATTTTACTCTACAAAACAATGATCGTGTTGACAATTTGGACGTTAATAATTCACGGATAAAATAATTCTTGAACTTGTTTTATTGAATTCTTATATCATTGTCATCATCCTCGTTTATTTATATTATGTTGAAAGTCATCGTGGCTTTTGTGGTGCATAGATGGACTTGGTATGATTATGACCGAGAGACTATCCGATTGTAATCATGATCAGTAATGTTACAAATGATGTGATGAAAGTCATCGTGGCTGTAGGTGCGTAGATGGACTTGGTATGATTATGACAGAGACTATTCGGTGTAATCATGGACCGTAATGTTACAAATGATGTGATAAAATCCTCGATTGGTAGTAGTGCATTGATGGACGATTGTTGGCATGATCATGACCATTAATGAATACACAACTATTCTTGGCCAGTAGTGCATGAATAATTGTGGTTGTGATCTTAAAGAATATCCTTGGCAGTAGTGCGAGGGGTGATTCGATGATGTGGAATATTTATTAAAAGTCGAGTCTCAAATTTATATATGATGATGAAAAACCTTTTAAATCATAAAAGATAGTAGATTTTATTTTCTACTTGACTCTTTTAATGGATTGCTTGTTCATTTGCAGTTAAACTTGATGTCTATTGTATTTTATCGGTTTAACATTGTTAGAGGCTAATGATAATTTATTCGCATTATCTTAGTCATAATATTTTTCTTGAGCTAGTTGAGCTCACCCTTTCTTTTCTTTGTTCTCTTGTGAAATGAGAATATATAGGACAGGGACGAGTCGGGGAGCGGAGTAATGGTCCGAGAGGATAGCATTAGTAGTCCTCACTATTACGTGAAATAGTGTGATAATAATTGTAATGAGGACTCCTTTTGAGTTTGTATGATTTCTAAGAGACAATATTTGTATTCAAACTCACAGTTTATGTAAGTAATGTAATACGGCAGATTATATTAATAAGTTGTATTTAAATTCTGTACCATGTATCTGACTACCCAAGATGGGTGATGTATACCTAATTTTGGGGGCGTCACATATCAGCCATTTCAAATTTCAAGACAATGAAGAGAGATGGATGGCGGAACTTTATTACTCTTTCCGTTCCTAAAAAGATTATCGTTTTAGAAGAAAAAAATTATTCTAAAATATTTGTCATTTACAACTTTCGAGAAGAATAAATTATTTATTTTTCTATATTACCTTTACCTTCTCTCATTGTCCCGAGAAATTCTCTCCCTTATAATAGTTTTTAACTTCCCATAAAAAGGTAATCATGGAATTTCAAATAAATTTTACTTGGTAAATAATATTTTCTTAATTCATGTGTAAAAATATTAAAGGACAATCTTTTAAAAGCGGAGGTAGTAAAAATAAATATGAGAATTAAGGATATGAAGATAGATAGAAGAGCATGACCAAAAAAGATTCAATGATCTTTAAGAAACTATATAACCAATTGAAACTTACTACTTACTATTATCATTAATTAATTATATGTAATTTCAAAAATTAAGTAATGTAAAATGTCAGAATATATGTCTGTTGCATATTTTGTTTTAAAATTATAGATATATTTTGAAATAATAGTATTTTTTGAAAAATATTTTAAAGAACATTTTCTTGATATTTGTCAAAATTTTAGTAAAATAAAAATTCATTTTTGTTTTAAAATTAATGAATTGAACAAAATAATTATAAATTTTTGAACGAAGGACCAAATATTTTGTCCTACACAATACCGTGCATATAAATCAATAAATCTCTAGATACACATAATTACATAATTGTTCCAAGATAATTATTATAACGTTCCATAAAAATCACAACTAAAAAACGACCATATCAACCAAATATTGTTATTTACTGTTAGTTAATTTATTATTGTTATTTATGTTGGTTAATTTACTATTAGTTAATTTGTATAACTTTATTTACGAGCATAACTAATTATTTTAGCAGTATTTAAAAGTTTATAATTAATTATTTATTATTTTTAATGTTTAATCAGGTTAAAATTATAGTTTAAAATATGTTATTATTCTTTAAGGGTATAATAGTTGAACGATAATTTTTATCCAATTCTTTAATTAATCTTGAAAAAATAAATATAACATGAAATTATTTTAAGTTATTCCATGAATAATCTCATAAAAAACAAACATTTGATTATGACTATTTAATCTAAGATTAATAGTCTTTGGGATTATAATCCTTATAAAACAAACACGACCTTAGTTTATGTCAATAAAATTATGAATATAGTAAAAAGTAGTGGTACTTTTTATAAAACTTAAATGAATCATGTTAATTTTAATTGAAAATTTATGAAATTGAGTTTTAAAAAGTCAATAATAATAATGATGATGTTATAATTAGGAAGGGAAATTAATTTAAACAAGCAAAAAAGAAATAAATAAAAGAATAGAGGATATATTTGTCAAGATAAAAATAGATTTGATTTCATGTTGAAGCCGCGCGCGCGAGAAACAAAAACAAAAGGTTGATTGAATAGAGTGAAGCTGGGAGCTGGGAGCTGGGAGCTGGGAGAGTGTTTGTGCTATTGTGGGCCCTTTGCTTGTCTAGCATGCGCTGTGCACCCACCATGGCTCCTGTTTTGCATGCTTGTCCCTTAAATCTCCACGGACACCTAGTGCCTGATCAGTATAATTAATACTCCGTTTAAAAAATTAAATTATCATGTGCTTAATCAATCTCAAATAGTATATGCTAGCTAGCTCTTATTATAACCTTTATACTATATTGAAATCTTAAATTAAATAATTGATTGTACCAACTCAAAATGTCATTATATAACCAAAGCCATCTTATTTCCCCATTAGCCATATACACACAAACTTTGGTCCCAAGCTTAAGCAAAACCTCAAGTCTCCAGCATATATACCTGTCTTCCAACCCCAAAAATAAATTAATTAAACACTAACATTTCTAACTTAGCTTAGCTTAGAGGATACATTCCAAATATATTAGCAGTCCGTCTGATGACTAACCCCTTAATTGATCATATATGTTTGAAGAAACACGTACTTAATGTTTCATCATATATATATATATATATATATATATATATACACTTACATATATAATCTTTTAGATTATTACATTTTCATTAGCATAATTACTTTACCAGACGACTCCACCAAAGCTATATATATAATATGTTTGTGTGTGCACTATATATATATATATATATATATATATATATATATATATATATATATATATATACACGTACACAGCTAAATGATCAAAGCTTCAACCATCAGCACAAGACATGTCTAACCAGACCATTTATATATATAGACCATGAGGTGTATGTTCTACCAACAATCATGTCGTCGGACCAATCACGTTCCATCAAATGAGTGCAGTGAATATAAGTTGAAACAATTACGAGTGCAAGTGAATATGATTTCTCCATTGTGATTGTTACACTCGATTGTCCCAAAAAAAAGATGTTAGACATGCTATATATCTCAGTCTTGCAAGGTTGGGGCACATATATATATAAATTAAGCTTATGGGCCAACCAAAAGTTTATAGCTAAAGTGTACGTTCATACTTGGGAATGTGAGGAAATTAATTTGGATATAGGCAAAGTTGATAATTAAAGAAGAACATGGATGGCAATGGCAATCAGTATAATGGTTGACTAAGGGGAGGGGGGGTTTCCTTTTAAGAGAACGTACAATGATTCATATTATGGCACGCAACAATTCAACCAGCACATCTTTGATGAGCTTTTCATGCAAGATAAGATTTTAAATTCCAGAAAAGGCAAAAGCAACCACATTATTATTAATTCCTATATATATAACAAACTTATATATTACATTACATATATATAAATGTTTATAGATATCCATCCCTTCCTTTCTCATATATATTATTATTACATTAAGTTTGCATAACATTCAGAAATAAAGCTATAATTAATCATTAATTGATACCATTTGCATTCACAGATTGATTGATGCCAAGTAAAATAAGTTAATTCAATCTGAAGTAAAATTAAACCAGTGAAATAAGCAGAAAAGTTTGGTATCATGATGAGGCCGGCTGCCGGCACTAATCATATACTACTACTATTTCAGAAGCAAGTATGGTGGTTCATTTGAGACTATATATATATAAAGTTCACAAACCAACCGCGTACCTCAAATATCATTTCCACTATCGATCTATGCATCTAATCGACTTCAAATGAAATCTTTCTTGCAGAAAATCAAACAAAATAAATGACGATCGATGGGAGGGAAATTAGATATTCAGCAAAATCAATATATATCACTACATGCATGACATTTGCTCTTTTACTTGTTATGGAGATTAAAATGATACTAGCTAGCTAGACCGATTCAATAGCCTTCTACTTAGAAAGCATAATACTAATAAATTGATTATAGAATCGAAGATCATGAAACCATGCATGCATTTCCTATATATATGTTTTCAAAAGAGAATAAAAGCATGCCTTTAATTTGTTTTGCAGCATATATATATATATACAACATGGATCCTGTCCGGACTCCCGGACAGGTCCAAAATCCGGACCCCAAATTTTTATTTTTATTTTTTTTTGGTAGAACTAAAAAAAATAAAAAATAAAATTATGGAATTGAAATTTTTCCATAATATAATGTTTTGGGCGTGATTTGGATATTTATACAAAAAAAATGTATGTATACGATGCGCATGGCACTGCATGCATATGTTTTGATATATGTATCCAAATCACGCCCAAAACATCGTAGATATGTAAAATTCAAGTTCCATAATTTTTATTATTTTTTAGTTGTTTTAAAAAAAAAAAAAAAAAAAAAAAAAAAGGTCCGGATTTTTGTAAAATCATGAGAGTCGGGACTGATCCGAATCTCTCTCTCTCTCTCTCTCTCTCTATATATATATATATATATATATATATATATATAGACATGCCTAATTGATTGATCTTGTAACCACATCTCATTTGGCATAAAAAAGTCTTGCTTGGTTTGAATGTAGTACAAAGTGTCGTAACTCAATAAATTTAATCCTTAATTCAAACAAGGAAGGAATGTAAATAAGACATTTAAATTGACTTCATATTCAACACAAGAATTATAAGGTCAAAACAAACTTAAACTGGGTTGGGCTGAAGTGACTTGGCAGCCCAATTTTAGGGAAGGATATATGTCCCTGTCAAACTGAACTTTCAAAATGCCCAAGAACTTAGTCCATGGATCTGGATTATTTCCAAATATTAAAACTCTTTATACATCCAAATTCAAACCCAGAACAGCTTCTTATAACTAACTAACTCGAGATGGCAGCAACGTCCCTGCCCGAACCATATCTTATTAGTACATGCTTTGCAACCTTATAACAATAAATACAAGCAGTCAGCACAATAGCAGGACTCTTTATGGTATCACGCCATAAACCATTATGCATGGAAATTAGGAACCATTACGCAGATGCACGTCACCTTGAGTTAATATTGTGTCAAAAAAACATTTAGTTAGAAGCTAAAAGCTAGAGCCACTCATACAGTCCATAAAAGAAAAGCAGGCTCTAATAACAGTTTAAAAGGTCAGAAGTTTGTGAAGCCAAGGCTAACTAAGGCAGAAGGCAGGGTCAGAAGATCAAGAAGAATAGAAAGGCAGTATTTTAGAACATGCCCAACTATATGAAATTTTCAAAGACTTCTCCAAATTACTTGTTCACATGCATGAGACAACAGTCAATAGTTGTAACTTCTACGAATTATAAAGCTTACTTCTAAAACAGCGTAGGAACTAGACACAAAAATAACAGGACCATACACACAGCATTAGTTAAAAGCTACAAATTCCAAACCAGCTTGGGTCAAAACAAGACACAAATAACCAATAGCATATTTATGATATACCAAACAAGTTAACTGGTAAGAGTAATTCATCAAGTAAATATTATACATCAGTCAAAATTAATTCGGCTAATAAACTTCAAGTAAGAAGTACATGAATAAAAACCTAATGAACAAGCAACAATCAACATTTAGGCCCTTTCACCACGAATTCGCCTTGCCAGCTGAATATCCTTTGGCATAATGGTCACTCTTTTGGCATGGATAGCGCAGAGGTTGGTATCCTCAAACAGACCAACAAGGTAAGCCTCAGCAGCCTCCTGAAGCGCAAGTACAGCATGACTCTGGAACCGCAAATCCGTCTAAGCAGGAATAAGGAAAATTTTTCAGAATAAGAACGCATAATTAAGATGCTGCCTGTATGAACTTTAGTGACTATTTCCATGACACTAATAGAAATGATAAATGTATTATACCTTGAAGTCTTGTGCAATCTCACGAACGAGGCGTTGGAAGGGCAGTTTGCGAATCAAAAGTTCAGTGCTCTTCTGGTACTTCCGAATTTCACTATTCAAATGACATGCATAAACAACACCATCATAAATCATGAGAGTAAATTATAAACAAGGCCTATATGTAATTATTTATAGAGGCGACATGTTGAATAAAGAACATCAAGTACCGAAGGGCAACAGTTCCAGGACGATAACGATGAGGCTTCTTCACTCCACCAGTAGTTGGTGCAGACTTCCTTGCAGCCTATAAGATGCAAAGAAACCACTATCAATTAGATGGTATTATAAGATAATCATTCACAAAATCAATTATCCTTCTACAATTAAAGATGGAAATCAAACTCTCCATATAAATAATCAGCAACGTGCTTCCATTGATTCATCCCAAACAATAAGAAATTTAACTCATCTTCGTAAAACAAATTTCAAAAATGTCAAAACTCTCTCCTAATTCCAATACAATATACACAAACATAGAATCAATACAGATAAATTAAAAAAAAAAATGCATATATTCGAAAAGTTTTAAGATAAAAAATGTTGGGCTACAGGTTATAAAATACCTTGGTGGCCAACTGCTTCCTGGGGGCCTTCCCGCCAGTGGATTTGCGAGCAGTCTGCTTCGTACGTGCCATTTCCCAAACTGAAGAAGACGATTTAGCTGAAACGATATCAAACAATTGGTGAGATAGTTGTGAATTTATTGAGACATAAATTAAATGCTGAAATCGAAATCATAATACGTGATTAGTTCAAACAGAGGTCCTGGCCTAGGGTTTTCTTCCCAAATCTCTACAAACAGAGAATTAGGTTTCAATTCAGCCAATATTAAAAACCGCGTAACGGACTATTAAACTTACCGCGTCCCAAATCAAAAACTGTATGTAAACATCAAGAATCTTGATTTATTTAAATTTTATTTATTTATATTTTAATTTTTAATAATGAATAAAAATATAATAATTTATATTTAATTTAAAAAAATTTATGTACACAATTATTTATTATACAGTCGACTATGACGATATTTTTTTGAATATAACGACGGTTTCACTCGTCGTCATAATTATTTTGGTCTATGGTGACGGATGAATCGTTGTTATAATTCAAAAAATCCGTCGTCATAATCTATTGTGTAATACAGAGCTGTATATATACATATAACCCATTTAATTTTTATGTCAATCTAAAAGAGTATTAAATATATATTTTGAAGACTAAATAAATTTTTGATATTTTTACATACTATTTTCTCACATGAAAAGTTTCTTCTCACGTCAATATAATTTTCATATATTTTATATACATCTTTCATACTAATAATAATTTAATAATAAAAATAATACTCCAATACCATCAAATAAGAATTGACAAACACTTTATATTAGTTAGCAACTTAGTACTTCAATAAAAATAATCTTTTGTTTTTCTTAAACAGATTAAAAATATATTTAAAATTTTGGTTCTTCTTTTTCATTATTATTTCCTTCACCGTGTCTAAAAGTAACCATTCGTTCCCCGCTCAAATTACAAGTACTGGTTCAATAAATTTAGAAAAGTCTCATGATTTCTAAAAAGAAAATATATAAATTGTTAGTTATAATAAAACCAAATTTTATTAAAATTTGAGTTTTTAAAATATAGTCTCTCCATCCTCAAAAAAAATTATAAATTTTACGTATTAAAAAAGGCAAAATAAAAATAAATCCAAATTTTTTCTTAGTGATCTCGTAAAATTCATAAAGTGATGATTAAATTTATTTTATACTAATATATTCCTTAAATGATATAATTTACTTTATATATTTTATCTTATCATTTTAATGACAAAATAATTATACATTTAATCATTCTTTTAAGGACGGTTCTCTACGCATGCTACAACGTGGATATTTTTAAAATTTTATTCTTTTTTAGTCCTTTTCAAATATATTTACCAACTCAACCTATTTATTTGTATTATAGCTCAATAAATGAATATTAGTAAATATGGGATGGGACGAGGGTGTATACATAATCAGTAAATATTATTTTGGGGTGGGGGGTGGGGGGGTGGGGGTGGGGGTGGGAGTGAATACATAATCAATTAATATTATTTTTGAGGTTGAGGGTGAGGGTGAGGGTGAGGATGGGGGTGGGGGTAGGGGTGGGGTGGAGGTAGGGGTAGAGTGGGAGTGTATATATAATCAGTATTTTTTTTATGTATAAATAAGTTTAAAATATATTATTATTGGTAATAGTATAATAGTCCAAACGATATTTTTTAATTCAATATTTTAATTAATCTTGAAAAAAAACAAACATAATATTTGATTATTTTAAATTATCTCATGAATAATTTCATAAAAATAACAAACAAGTGTCTAACAAAATTAATAATTATAATCCTTGAAAATAAATATATAAAAAGCCAAGAAATGTTATCATATATGGTAAAGTTCTAATAGCAAATTAGCAAATTTATTAGCTTACATATATAACTACGCCTCCACATTTTAAGGGGTAACTTGGAACAAATATTATAAGAAGCTCCACGTTCTCTTTGGACTTTAACTGCAGTACTCTATCCACTTTTCACACCCAACCCCCAAAAGTCCAAGTCCAATGTTCATCCCACTTTTCTTTGTCAATTAGATAAAGATTACAGTATCAGCTAAAGGGACTAATAAAGTTGTGTTTGATAAACTTGAGAATTAAGATTTGAATAATTATGATGTCTTAATAAATTAAATTATTTGAATAGTTATGAGGTCTGAATCTAAAAAATTGTTTAATAACTAAAAAATAAATTGTCACTTAATGACACTATTTTACCATTTTAAATGATAAAATTTTATTTAATAATTTTAAATATTCAATTTAATAAAAATGAGTGCATAATATTGTTGAATATATTAATATAAAAAAAATTATCAAAAAAATTTCATTAAGAGACACCTCTTAGTTATTAAGATTTCATTTTCTATCTTACTGATTAAGAGACATTCAAAAATAACAAAAAAATAAACAAACGGCATCATACCTCTTAACGAATAAGAAACAATCCATTAAGAAGCAATCAAATGTAAACAAACAACATCTAAGGGAAAGAGACAGTTTTGCGTGTAACTTCATAACTTGTGCGAAAAAAATGAAGTTTATATTAAAATGAAAACTTAACTAACGGGGTATTAATTACATAGATTGCTCTATTTATACAAGATTCAACAACTCGATGGGAATAGCAATAACAACAGAAGTTGCAAACAAATCCCAAACATTATAACTCCATAAAAATCTCATCAATCAAGTTCAACTGAAAAAAGGAATTCACATCTAATAAACCAAATACGTAAAAAATTCATTTGCATTCATAAAACTAGTAGAGAACAGACGTACCAAGCCAACTCAACTACATTAATTCGTTAGAAACATTAAAATTTGCAGAATCCACAAACACTTTATACACCAACTAGAGAAATTCTAACTTTTTGTTACATAATACTGTATGGATAAAGAGTACTCTTTATCGAAACTATCTATCTAGCTCTGTTGTTGTGTGCTAATTAGGCCGTAGCTTTCTTAGCTTTCTTAGCAGGAGATGACTTTATAGACTTGGGCTGCTTGGCTTTTGCTCTGGCTGGTGCTGCTCTCTTCTTCGCTTTCTGGACTGCCTTTGCTTTTGACCTTGCTGCTGCTGCTGCCGTTGCCGGCGCCTTTGCCTTCGTCTTCTTCACCGCCTTCTTAGCTAGTTTCACTGCCTGAGATTTCTTTGCTGCTTTCTCCTTCGATGCACTTTTTGCGGCAACAGACTTGGCTTGGTCAGGCCGCTTCTTCGCTGCAACAGTCTTTGGAGCCTTGGTTGTGACCTTGACCTTCTTACCAGACTCGGACAACTTGTACGAGGCCTTCACTCTGATAAGTTTTCCTTTAGAAGCAGAATTCTTCAACTGGAGACCTAAAATTTTCCTGAAATTCTCTGGTAGCGCTGATTTATGCTTCTCTTCTATGTACTTTCCGATCGCATAGGGACTTGAACCGCCTTTCTCATTCAAGGCTAATAGAGCTTCCTTGATCATCTGCAATCCATGCCAAATGCCAGATACTAATCTCATTCACAGTTCTAGGTATATAAACTATTTTGGATATAGATCAAATCAAAATGATATCGAGACTGGTATCAACGTCTAAATTTAACCAATAATCCGCTTAAATTACTGAAATTGAATTAAAATCACAAACGAATTCGACAAAATCCGTTATATATGTAAACATGTGTCATATACATATTACTCGTGTACATATTTATAAACGCTCTTGATTATACAGAATTATACCTCAAAATACGGAGGATGAGAAACATTTTTGACGGATCTAGGTTTCTTCTCCTTTGGAGCCTTAGGTTTTTTCTCCTTGACGGGCTTCGACTGCTCCTTGGCGGCAACCTCCGTCATAGGTTGCTCAACGGTGGCGTTCACAGCTTCTCCAGGGGCCGACATCTCCAATCACACGAAACTGGAAACTGGAAACTGGAAACTGGAAACTGGAAACTGAGAGTGTAACTGAATTGCTGAACTCTGATGGCTTTCCAAATGTACATTTTCGCTATTTATATCAAGGGAATGGAATTTGGTAACGATTTTATGTGATTATGATTAGTCAATTCGACATGACACGGATCGCCAACTTTTGCAAGGAGAGAGCTGAGACGTACACGTGGATACTAAAATAATCGTTGATTATCCCGTAAAAATGCTTTGGGCCTAATGAAACCTAATGGCGTGGGTGTGTGTTTTCCCGCTGGTTTGGTGATTAATTTTCTGATACTTTGATTGCTGAGATTGGAATTAAGAAAGTTTAGATGATAATGTGGGTTGGTGGTTGAATGAGGAAAAATGGTTATAAAGAATTGCTGCATGCATGTGTTTTAGAAGCATCAAATGAATACTACTATTAATTTTTTACTCATTTTTATCCTTAAAATCTTTTTCTAAAAAAATTATACTCCATATAGACAATGAAAAATCAGTTAAATGTTTTGTTTTTCTTACTTCCATTAATTCTAACAAAAACTCAAAAAGATGGCAACAATAACAATATAACATGCATGCATGTTAGATAGTAGTAATATTAATTAGCTTCACTTCTTTTAATTTACTAGTACTATCTTTTTATTAATTGAAAAACATATTTATCCTTTTTATTACACAAATGAACGTTTAACACATTTCATATCGAATGCAAAAAAAAAAAAAAAAACACCATTACATTATTTGATCACTCAATAATTATATGATAAGTTTTAATTCACACCATTTCATTTGTATTAATTATATCTTAAAATCACTATGTATTATTCTATATAAGAGTAATAACTTTATTATTTGTTTTATAAAAAATCTATTAATTAGTTTTGTTGTGAAATAACAATACATATTACAATTTCAGTTAATAATCTGATGTGACTACTTAATATTTATCGTTTAGTATAACCGTTTAGTAAGGAGTTGGTTGCATTATATTAGTAAATGGTTAGCGATAATTTTATTTTTAGGTAAGTTAATTATTGATTAATAGAGTCAAAATATCAATCTCTCAAATACGTACATCAATCAATATAATAAATATAAAATAAATTCAATTAATGAAATCGACCAATTTATTAAAAAATAAATTGTGGTAATCTAGTTGCTTGCATTATATTGGAATCTGACCAAAACAAAAACAAAACGGTACTGAGGCAGGAAGACAACAAATACTACTCAGCAAACCGCTGCAGAATACAGCACCTGATCCCAAAAGTTCAAACGGCGTAGTTTCCATATTAAAAATATGAAAGCGCTGACGCTTTCCCTCTGTCCCAAATCCCAATAATAGATTTCTCCCAAATACTTTACAAAACAATACTTATAAGTCGTTTTAGAGTTGTATACAAATATTAAGGAAATGAAAAGATTTCTTAAAATATTACAAGACTTGTAAACAATTTACAATAATTTTTAAAAAAATATATATATAATTTTTTAAAAATATTATTATTTTTTATTAAATAAAAATTTATTTAACTTTTTCTAAAAATAAAAGTAAGCGCCTCCCAATTTTTACGATATATGATTATATAATATTAATTATAGTTTATATATTACCTTTATATTAAAAAAAATAATAAAAAAATTGAAATTATAATTAATATTTGAGATAATATTAAAAAATAAATAATTAATATTTATTTAAACGACTTATTTATATTAAGGAATAAAAATATTTTCTTAAAATGAGTTATATTAAGGAACTGACCAGTACTACACAATAGAAACAGAACCAGAGGCATCTTCCCCAACAACTCCATACTCATTTTGATCTTGCAATACAAAGAAACAAAAAAGAGGTACCGATCGTCTCTCTCTCCTCTCCGGTAAGGCTAGTCAACTATTCTATTTTCTCGATTTAGTTTCTTTTCTTCAACATTTTTTATTTTTTCCATCTCTTTGAAAGTTCCTCTTTTCTTAGCTACTGACTTTTTATTCGATTTGAGCTCTCAACTTGCTCACTCTAGCTTCTGATTCTTGTATGTATATATTTACTCATCTATATTTTGGTCTGATCTCTGGCTGTGAAGTTTATCATGTTTAATAAGTTACTGCTTTAATACTTTGTTCGTTAGTTACATATGATCCTAATGGATAGAAGAGATTCTTTAGATGTTTGATTGTCCCTGTTTAAAAAGCTAGGTTTCTGAATCTGGCGTTTCTGTTTTAAGGAATTGCAAATACTATATAATTATTAACTTGATTAGTCAAAATTAACTTTTTGACAATCACATCATACAAGCTCGAAAGGAACTGAGTAAGCCCCATAGTGTTTCTATTTCAATTAAAAGATTTAAGGATTTAGGACCTTTGTTTTGTTTTGCAAAATTTGCTTGGCTCACTTTACGAATTGTGAAATAAGTATTTAGTTAGCTACGACCCGATGAAATCATTGATTTTATTCTGTTCAAGCACATCAAATGGTGACAGTCTTATTAGATTTGACGTGTGCAGCTTCAATTCCTTGGTCGTTTCTGGTGACTTTTTTGAGTGGATGGGAGTTTAACCTAGGTTGATGCCTCTATTAAGACTAATAATCTTGGTCTTCTTCCCTTTGGTGTTCTGCTATATAGAAGAAAATTCTTAAGATCAGCATCTCAGATGGTTGTATGGGATGCGTGGCCTGTCTTGCGTTTGTAAGTGCTGTACAAATCAACAACACAGAATTTACAATATTTAGTGTTGTATTGACTAAAATTAAATAAATCTATGTCAATTTTGAGTTTGAAAATGTATTAAGTTGGCTTCAAAAAGCCAATAATGATTTTATATTTTATAAGGGAGTGAGTACTATTTTTGGAAGAAGATAACCTATCCCTCAAGTAATTTCTTGTGCCCTATGTATCACTTATAAGCTTTTGAGTAAACATATTGCTGATATGGTTTTGATTAATTTGATTTGTTGTCCCTACTCATGCCTCACTAGCTGACTATGCATATACTCATGGGGGTACTGATATTCCAGCAGTTGCAGAATATGTCAAGGCTAGTTAGGAACATTGTTAGTGAGGGTAGCCATGGTCTGTAATCTGTATACATGTAGAACTCCTTAGAGGGGGTAATTTCATATCCCACTTGGGATTTTTCTAGTAGTAAGACTTGTTTTTTCCCCCTTTGGGATGGACATATTTTTTTTCTCATGAAATAAACTTCCTGCCTAAGACAATTCAAACAAAACAGAAATAAAAAATATTCTGGATTTCAAGTTAATGATTTCGTCGAGGAAGCCAACAACTAATGCTTCTGTATATCAATTTAATAGTTCATCAGTCTTTTCTTTCTTTCTTTCTTTCTTATTGCTTACATTTATTGAACGTGGTATTCAAAACTGCAGGAACAGCCATTTTGGGTAGTTTTGCCTTTACATTGAGGGATGGTATGATCTTAAACTTCCTAATAGTAGACTATTAAACTCTATACATAATGATATGCCATGTAAGCTAATTGATGATAACTTTATGCTTTCAAAAAAGTGAAACCCGCTGCTGGAAGTTATTTATTTATGTGTTGTGAAGTTCTAATTAAATATTGGTATTTCTGAAAGTGGGTTGGCCACGATACTGGTGCCATTGCTCTATGAACAGTTCCAGGCATTACATACTTCGGTTGCAAGCTTTTGTTTTATCATTTTTTATAGAATAAAAGAGGCTTTTCTTAGAGGGACCTTTGTCCAAATTTCTGTTTTTATCCTCCAATTGCATGAAATAGAATATACATCACTCCGCTTAACTGATTTGTATGTTTATAAAGGAACACAATAACTTGACAATAAAGACTTTCATGGTCATCATGGCTGAGAGGGATTCTGCTATCCGAGAGCGGAATGTGGCTTTAGAGGAGAGAAAAAGGGCCTTCGCTGAGCGCGACATGGCCATGCTGCAGCGAGATGCAGCACTTGCAGAGTATAATTCTACCATGCAAGAACGAGATGAAGCTATGGCTACCCTCCGTTTCAGGAGTAGTTCGGTGAATGACAATAATTTGCCCCCTAATCTCCCTGGAAATGGATTTGTACACAGAGCTAAAAGTGTCCGCTATGACCAGCAAATGCACATACCTGAAGCAGAAAATAATCCAAGAGAAATTCTTACAAATGATGGCTTTCAGATAACCGAAGGTCCTTCTGTGGTTGCTAAACCGAAAAAGGTCAAGCAAACGAAGGATAATAAAGAATTTTCAGGAAATCCGGTAAAGTCACGGAGGGTGAGTAACAGAGAAGATGAAAGTTCAAGTAAAGAGATATCCCCTGACACATCAAATGTTTGCAAAATTGAGCATGGTTTGGGTGTCAATGAGAACTTAGATGGACAGCTTGTTGCTTGGAAGGATAATTTGGGGCTAAACCGGGTAAATTTTGATTATTCTGCTCTGCCAATTCCAATTTGCTCCTGCACGGGAGTACCCAAGTCATGCTATAAGTGGGGGAGTGGTGGATGGCAGTCTGCCTGCTGCACGACCACCATGTCAATGTATCCCCTACCTCATGTGTCTAATAAGAGATATTCGCGAGTTGGTGGCAGAAAGATGAGTGGAAGTGCCTTTAATAAATTGCTTAATAGACTTCATGATGAAGGTTATGACCTGTCTAGTCCACTTGATTTAAAGGACCACTGGGCCAAACGAGGCACGAATCGCTACAGCACTGTAGAATAGCTTGTTCCTTCACATAAAGAGTAGGAAACCAAGAAAGAAGCCAGTGTTCTGAGTGATGTTGGGGGCTTAGAGTATTCATAGTTTTGTATGGCTATGAGGGCAACAGGATGCTTATTGATATACATTTATAGGTTTAGCTGCCACAGCACAATGCTTACATTGTAGAATCCCATTCTCCCTCCTTTTCTCTTCATAACTTGACTCAGCAAAACGAAAAGGTTTGCAAAATATTGTAATCTGCAGAAAACATTTGTAATGGACTGGATTCTTAGGAGGCAAAAGTAAGGATTTTATATTTATTCCTACTCTTTCATCTATATCTTGTTTTTACATTTTCATTTCTAGTTTCTATCGCCCTTCCCGGGTGTTGTGGCTTTTCAAAAGGTAATCTCTCAAGTTTTCCGTTTCACCGTTTACTTATCCCTCCCTCTGGCCCAGATGATTCTTTTGGTTGAAGCAAATGCTTTGCTTTTAAAACAGATAAAGCTTTTACAAGTTTGCCAGTTTCACCGGTTACTGATGATACCTCTGGCCCATATTAAAATTTTTCATTTCTTTTAACCATTTGATCAGGAAAACAGATAAAGTCCATAGGGATTTTTCAATCAGGGGATTACCACTTACTGATGATGACTAGATTAAAATCCACTTAAATTTCAAATGGGATGCAAGGAGAGAAGGACCTCTTGAATCCATCATTTTTACAAAATTACCAGTGTTTGAGTTGTACTTGTAGAGATTTCATGATTAGTTTTGATTTACAGTAATTAATTTTATGACAAAATATTTGCATGCAGTTGAGTCATTGCAGATGGAAGGAACTTGGGGAGCTGAAAGGAAGGTTGGCCGAGGTCAAAAGTAACCGTGATGCTTTATGCAAGAAAATTGCTCGAGTCATCTGTCAAGCAAATTGTAGCGGCCTCGGATGCCTTTGCAGCAACGAATACTCCGCTAACAATTAGAAAGGAATTAATGGAGAAGTTGATTTAGATTAGTTTGCATCTTTTTCTTGTTTCTTTTAAGAGATGCCACAATTCACGCACAGCTGCCCCCTGAGGCCGAAGTTGTTATTATTGATTGTTGAGTTAATAACAATTGTTTAATGATTTTAATTTTGAGTGCTTCTCCATCTAATGTTTGTTTAGTCATAGTCATGTTTGTTTAGTCATGATCAGGATCAGATCTCCATCTAACGTTAGTTTAATCATGCATGGTGAAATCTGAATTCTAACACTTATTCTGCCTGTTCAATTTTTTTTGTCCGGATATTAGTTTAATTTAGTCCAATATTGCATGTTTCCTTTTTTTTTTTACCTCATTTTTAAAAATTTTAAATGATAAATACTTTTAGCGAGATTTCAAATTTCAAGAAAAATGATTTATATGTGAAATATTTTGTAAAGAATTTGTCATTGAGTTTGACATTGTTTTATCAATTAGACGTAATTATAAAATTTTAATCTCTTAATTGAAAAGATTGAGAAAATATAAAGTGAAAAAATAAGAATTTAATTCTCTAATTGAAAAAAAATCTCCAAAAAAGATTTTTTTAATAAAAATTTAAGATATTAATTAATCCGTCTAAATAATATAAACTTATTCATACAAGATGTCAATATATGTATTTTTTTTAATTATTTTTCAACCAATAAATAAGATAATCTTATACATTCATGCATACTTGTGAATTTGTGATATGTACATTTAAGAAAGAAATATATTATGGATAAGTGAAAGACTCATATATTGTAATAAATTTGTGTGGAATTATAATTATAAAATTTATTGGATAAAATTATAAAATGACATCATTTATTACATATTTCTTTAAAAAATTATCAATAATAATTATTTACCTAACTGACAATCAAATATTTATTATTATCATTATTATATTATATTATTAGTTTATATCATTATTACCACTAATACTAATTTTAAACTATACTATTTTATTAGTTTATGCTTTATTAGGAAGAGTTATTAATATATGAATCACATCTCATTTCTCTTCTCTTCAATTTACACATGATGTGGGGTCCAATATTAATGGATTTGAGAATCTAAAATATATTTTCTTCTCATCTCTTATTATTCTTTAAATTATTATTATTATTCCTTTTCTATTAAGAAAAGAAAACGAAAACCATATTATTCTCTATGTTTAGCAGTAGCACTCATGTCTGTTCTGTTATTCTACCAGTATAGTAATAAATAAAAGAATTTATATTTTGGCAACTAAATTTAAATTTGATACTAGTTCTAAAAGCTCCTTCTCAAATAATAAATCATTTTGTTTCCCGATGATGATTGAATGAATGAATCCAGGCAGACTGATGAAATTTAAGATGAACTCCGGTTTGTCGGTGCCAGTTAAATTAAGAATAATAATATCTAAGACATGAATCATGACTGTTAATTCCATTCACAAAATCAGATTAAACTAAAAATTTTCACCAAAAAGATAGGCAAGATAGCTTAATTCCAGTTATGGAAATTAGAAAGAAGGCGCTGTTGGGCCCTCATCTTCGAGAGAGGGGCGTGTTAAACGGCTGCTATATACGGAGTATTTATCACCAACAAAATGATGATTTTGCTAGGGTTTCTGCACCAAATATTGAGAAGAGATTGAAGAAGCAAACAAGGTTTAATTCCTGGGCTAAATTTTGTCAGGTTTGCTTAATCAAATACTACTTCAAACTCATGAATGTGATGTGCTTCCTTACACTTTACTAATTATTTTTGTATGCATATTTTTGATTTTTAACTCTGCCGAAAAGGTAATGTACCAGTGAGTATTTTGGTTTGTTATTGTTGTTTTTTCATGTTTAATTTAAATGATGTTTTTGCAAGAATGATTTGTTACCATGTTTTTATTTTTTTCTTATGTGGAGAAAATCAAATAGGGTCCTTTTCCCCTGACAAGCCATGGCCTGCCTGCTTGTGGCGTTGATGATCCTTGAACTTTTCTGAGAAGTTGATTAGTAATTAGTAACGTGGTGGGTGTTGTATAGCAGTAATAGAGCTGCTGTTATTCTTTGACAAAGCTGATGATAACGATACTTGTAGAATACGCACGCTGCTAATAAGCTAGTAGCAACATGGTAAAATAGGCATACTTGAAAACATCAATCAAGGTATTAACAGCAATTTTCTGGTTTCAAAGAATGAGGAACTAGGTAAAAAATTAAAAGTAATGGTCAGTTTTATTCTTTGGAAATTTAATGTATGTTAATAATGAAATCTATTAGGTAAGTTGTATATGACTGACTATATATGTTTGTTTTTATGGGAATAAATAATTAAGAATGTTAATAAACTTAACATAATGCACTACTATCCATTTCTAATCTATAACTATTTCTCCGTAACAACAAATTGTAGATGAATACAATACTCCATAAATTCATTTCCAACTCAACTCTTTCATATGTCCTGTAATTTATTTCCCGTCTGGGTCATTTAAATGCCATTTGAGGAGGTTTTCCTGCCATCAAACAGGTAAAGTTGTTTCATTGTCCTTCAAAGTTGGTCTGGGAGCTCAGCATAATTCTCTGTTAAAGCCATCCCGAGCATCAAATTTAAGCAGTATGGGAACTGAAAACCATCTCAAAGCGGATCCAAACCTATTGGATGGAAAGCTTTGTGTGAACCCAATCAAGGAAAAGCCTCGTTACATTCCCCAAATTAAATGGGAATGTCCTCCCAAAGTAAGGTTGAGAGATGATATCATAATTGTTGCTTTACTTAAAAGAAGCCAGCTGATTTTTGTTGTTTTGACTTCTGTTCGTAAGTTTGAAATTCACCAATTTCCTTGCATCATCTTGATTAACAGTTTACTTTGGAACCCAAGTGGTGTGTGGCCGCGGGGGAGGAAAGCAGAGAAGCAGTTGTTCAGAGGGATAGGCTTATACTGCTTGGAGAAGTTGATCCTACTCATTCTGCCATTCCTTCAAGGTAAAGTCTCTTGCTTCTCTCCCTTTTAATCTGGCAGGGTTTTCCCCCTTTCAATTCCCGAGCTTATTCAGCACTTGATTTTCCATGTAGTCCCTCCGGGCCAATATACATGAATGAGTACCATGATGACAGCAAAACACCACTCATCCCACTAACTCCCATCGAAGAAGAGGAAGAAGCAAATCGTCCAACTGATACAACACAACCATTCTGGACTGCTGCTAGCTCCAAGTCGGACCAATCAAAAGGTATGTTACCATCTGGCCATCTCAACACACCCCATTGCAATGCTCCTGAATCTTTAAAGCAACCTGCTAATGGACGACCTCTGTGTTATAGTACCTGCTATACAAGGAGATATGATGGCCGCTGCTGCTGCTGGGGCGGCAGCTGCATTATCTGCGTTAACTCCATATTTGAAGAGCAAAGATGAGGGAAATGTGATTGACACAGACTTGCTGATACAATTCCTTACCAACCCAAAAACAGTTGAAAAGTTGCTTAATGAACATGGTGGCCTTTCTAATTCTGGAAGTGAACACGCGTCCATGCAGAATGACATAACGTCATCAGTTTCCTTGCCCAGCTCCAAACCCGAAAAGGTGATGAAGACAAATATTAATGAACATGGTGTACCTGCCAATACTGGTGTCAACATCTCAGTATCCAAGGCAGTGAGTCCTTCCATTTCCTTTCTCAGCGCCAAACCTGAACTGGTGATGACAAATTCGACACATGTACAAGTACCACCTACTGAGCTAGCAACCATTTCCATGTCACCACAATTTCCTTGCCTATAGGAACAACCATCAGTGAGCACAGTGCACCTGCCAATACCAGTGTGCGCATCTCCACGCCCAAAACAATGACTCCTTTCGTGCCTTTTCCCATCTCCAAACCTGAGATGAGGATACTGAAATTGACTGATGAACATGTACCACCTCCCAGACCAATAACCATTCCCATTGCCAGGTCACAATTACCTCCTTGGTGCAGTGTCACAGATGATCTAATGTTAAACAAGAACTTGATCAATGATCGTAGACAGCAACCCCCTTTTCAAAGTTCTCAGTTAACTGGCTCAACGCCAGTGGCACCATTGGTTCCCTTTCCCAATTCAGAACCTAATTGGTTAAAGTATAAGAGACTGATTAATGAATATGGGGCCTCTGATAGAACAAGATCTGAACTCATGCCTGGGACAAGGCCTGTGACTCCATTGGTTCCATTTTCTTTCCCCAAGAATATGTCTGTATTACCAATGGCCAACATGCAGCCTACAGCTAACGCGTTGCAGCATATGAGGCTACTTTCATCAGGTGTTTGCCAACCCCCTTTCTTTGGGGGATCTTCACCTGCATCTATGTATGGGGAAAATCTCATGGCATCGTTGTTTCCGCAACCTTCCCCAAGGTCTGATATTTTTGTTTGGCCAATCAGGGACGGAGCCATGTGTATGTTGGAGGGGACCACGGCCCCTCCCAAGGTTTGAAATTTTTGTAAGATTCACCCTCAAAGTTTAAAAATTTTATAAAACTCACTTGTACATTTGGTTTGGTTTGAAAATTTTAAAAGCGCCAAGTTTTGTGAAGTTTTGATATGTTTTAATAGACTTATTTTTTGCTATGTTTTATTATCTTTGTCAAAGCAAATTCTATTACTATATTATTTTTGTTTTAGTAAAAATATGTTTTGTAATAGTGAAATTTTACTTTTTAGTGATGAATATATTTTATGCTGTTAAAATATTTTTTGACCCCCCCAAAGAATAAATCCTGGCTCCGTCCCTGTGGCCAATGGCTAACCCACATCTTACAGCTAATGGGTTGCAATCTACTTTGCATACGAGGCCATTTTCATCAGACGTTCGCTCACCTCCTTTGTTAGGAGGAACTGCTCCACCTATGCCTGGGACAAAGCTCATGGAACCATTTGTACTACTTCCTTCCCCAAGGACTGATATGTTTGAATTGCCAATGGCTAACCCGCAGCCTCCAGCTAATGTGCTGCAGTCCGGGTTGCATAGGAGTCCAGTTCCATCAGCCTTTGTTCAGTCACCCCCATTCGTAGGAGCAACTGCTCCTCCGGTGAATCCCGACAATTGCATTAATAGCCTACTAACTAGCTTACTGAATAATCAGATAGGAAGGCCAGACCTGGTGCAGAACATAAATTCAAGTGCATCTATGCCAAAGCATCACAAGCCTTGCAGGTACTTTAATGGCCCGAGGGGATGTCGAAATGGCTCCAGTTGCCAATACCAGCACATTATGTCAGATCGACCCACACCTTCTGGAGTATCAGAGCCACCACCAAGTGAAAAACGAATGAAACTAGATGGGGTCCATGGGGAAACTAGTGGAAGGATTTAAAAGGAAAGGCGGTTGCATTGAATTTTCAATGGATTGTAGAAGGAAGAATTTTGGGAAGAAAGAACAGCTTTTCACAGGTATAGTCTTCTATTCCTTCCTTGTTCTAGACTTTCCTTTCATTAGACTTGATAGTTGGAGAAACTTTTCTTAGAACGTTTTGTCTTAAGAAATCTTTAGTTTTGGTTTTTGCAAAGCTTCAGATCTAATTATATGCTTGAACATTTGTAAACGTTTGCGTATTTTTCACCTGCCTTTATGACCAATATGGGCATGGGTTTGTGCTTATGAATGTTAAGCATGATTGTTTTTCTGCCTTTAAAAACAAGAGCTGATATTAAAAGTGCAGAAAATGTCATTCCACCACAAATAATGCAATACAAATTGTACCAAGTTCAACAACTATTGTGCATTTGAGCAGGAATGATAATTTTTGCTCAAGAAATATCTTTTCCCTAAGATACTCCTCCATTAAGTAGATGGAATAAATGATATGATATGACCAGCGGAGTAATTATTGTTAATTAGTATATTCAACATTAAATACTAAAATGTTGCCAAATAATTGTCTTAATAGTTGGCTTCACATGAGAACAATTGGTAGGGGTAGTTGCAAATAAATACAGAGGGCTTCAACAAAGCATTTAGATATAAGAAGTAGCATCCTCTCAAATGAAAACATTTACTCATTGGGCTAGGTCATCACAACTTCGAACTCCAACTAGAGAAAGTAACAAGTACCACAGATGTGACGTGGATCAAGAAAACCCTTAACCTTGATCCAACAGAAGTTAAATGTCTAATCTGTAAACAATTAACCATCCACCCATGTGAAAGATGGAGACTTGTGAATCTAACATTTGTCTCTTTACCCCCTTCGGTTGTTTCTTCCGAGAGCTAGGTGAAGCAGCCGCAAGTTGTAACACATTGGACTGGCTCTGTGCTTAAGAGTTGCAGCCACTTTACTGCAGTTCTAATTCACTTGGATACAAGTTAAACAAAGTTCTGAAAAAGAAGGTACTCAATTACCAACCATATTAAAGCCGGTAACAGGCTCCTTCACACATATATGCAAACCCTACAACAATCTTTTACACATTGATTACTTTATTTGCAAGTTAAATCAACATCTTAGTAATATTTCAGAGAGGGAAAAAAGAATAAGAAAATGAATACTTTTTGAGTACTATGAAATTATTTATTTTATCTATTAATGTACGTAATATTTTTAAAGTATGAATTACATTTTGTGCTCCCTGAATGTACCTACGATTAAAAAATAAATACAGCGCACATCTATATTACTGTACAAAAGCAATCCTACATTTTCTTGTTGTCAATATTATGCGCTAGAGAAAACATTAATGCAGTCAATTGGCACCTGAAACAATTCTATTATAGACAATACTTTAGAAAGCTTATATTTGCCTCCCCACACTATACAAACAACAACAATCATCTCAACATACACAATTCAATCACATGCATCATCATAGTGAATCAGCCCAAAGGACAAAAGGAAGCATTGAGGTGCAGTTAGGTTTCAGATACTACTTTTGGACTACAGAGTGAAGGACTAAAAGACCTAAAATATCTAAACAATTAAGAAAAGCTAAACCATAATTGCCCTCTCCTATTCTGAATTTTTCTAAAGATCTAAACAGAGCATAAAGTCAACTCATTGGCATGCACAATGCACACAAGTGCATCTAGAGGGTAAATAATTAGAGAGCACCGGACCTTGTATCGGCTCGATTTATACATGTTTTTGGAACTTAAACGCGTACAAAAAGCAACAAAGAAAAACAAAAAAGGAAAAAAAGTAACTTCACGAAGATAATCTAGTAAACTAATTATCTATCTTCAAGCAAGCATTCATAAATATATATATAGAGAGAAAATAAAAGTAATTTTGCATACAATTCAGTTATAAAGTCAATCGGAGGAGGTGGAGAGACTGACCGAGATCGCCGCCGCGCTTGGCGGAGCCACAATCAGAGTAAAGAGATGCGACGTCCTCGAACTTGACCTTACCAGAAACGATGTCGTGACGAAGGGATTTGAGCTGAGTGACAGCAGTATTTCTAGTAGTGTTGGTAATGACTCGACCTTCTGGATCCTTCCACGAAGTCTTGCGTCGAGAGCCTTCATGCTTTATCAGTACATGAGAAGCCCTAACTTTCTCCGATGATGATGATGATGACATTTTCTTGTTGTCGTTAAGTTTGTCCGTTCGATCTGCTGATGAGATCGACGCCTTCTTTCTCTTCCGATCGCCCCCTCTATCTTTTCTTCTTTACTGATATATAGAGAGTTATAAAAAAATTTTCTTTGTTTATTCAATTATTACAAGGCAGCAAAACAAAGCCGATTCAACCAAAATATTGCTGCATGTACGTGAGAATGGTTATAAAAAATGTGTATTATGATTATTAAAATCATCCATATATTGTATTATTAATTAATTATACATATTATTTAATTTTTTAATATCTAATAGTAATTCTCTTTAGTAACATTACTTAAACTGTTAAATTATAAATCGTATTGTATATATAAATTGAAAAATACTAGAGACATAAACTATTCTATAAATATTTTACAAATTGGCTGATGTGGCATACTCTATGTCAGCTTTTATGTGGGGCCAAAGACTACATTGAATCAATTTAGTGATCAATATGATGAGATGGAGTATGTCACATCAGCAGTTTGTAAAATATTTATAAAATAGTTTATGTCCGTAGCATTACTCATATAAATTTCTCGTATCATATGTTATCGTGAATTTTATTGTAATGAAAAATAAGATACATATGTACGTACAATTTTTTTTCTCTAACAAACTTTAAATCGTGAATCAAAGACGAACCAGCTATAACAATAATTTTTCCGTCGCTATAGCATACAAAATCGACGACATAATTATGGCGACGATTTGAACCGTCGTTATAACCGATTCGCTACTTAATAAATAGAATTAATAAAACATTTTAATTTAGAAATAAAATTTAAAATTAAATAGCAGCCAAAATAAAAGTTGAATTAGTAAATGTTATTTTAGTGATGCTTATAGAGTCGTAAGAAAAAATTTGAATTTAAACATTTAAGTTTGTTGTTAATTTTAGAAAGTATGAGAAAAATAAAGACATCTTGTATAAAAAAAAAAAATATGAGAAAACAAAAGACATTTTGTAAAAAAAATATATAACTCTAAAAAACATTAAAATACTCATCAAGGATATAAAAAAAACTCTTTAATTAAAAAGTTAAAATGTAAAACCCCAAATTTTTCGAATAAAGATTTAATTTTCTCGAAATATTTTTTTTTAATATTATGGTGTAAATTTGAGATAATGTTATAGTTATGGGTAGTATTTATAAATTTTGCAAAGTATGCAAGTAGTTATATAATATTCGATTGGTCGGGGAATATTCTTTTTATCGAAAAATATCCGTACGACGGTACAATCATTGGTGGACCCTACAACGAGATTATTATCGGATTGAGAAAACAACAAAAATATTTTTATGAAAATAATGGCGGAAGTTTTACAGATTATCTTTGTTGAACTACTTTCAGTAGTAAAAAATACTGATATCTGGCGTGGTTGCGTAGAAGACTTACCAGTATTGATTATTGATGTTTAAGTGAGAAGTCACTCGGTTTTGTTCAATTATTACTTCAAGAATTGTCGTAGACAAGATCTCGCGTTAATTGATTCAATTATTGTCGATATTTTATATATTATTAAATCAATAATTGAGATGACAGAGTTATTAATATTATTATTTGCAATATTGACGATGTCTAGAAGTTCTGCCAAAGAGAGATTTGGTCACCTAATTGCGCGCCAATAGGGAGAAATCCTTATTGGAAAGTGTGACTCCCCAAAATAGGTATACATCACCTATTTTGAGTCGCCAAATACATGGTACAAAATACAAATACAATCTTAAATATACAACAAGAGAGCTGTGAGTTTTAATACAAACATTGTCTTATAGACAATATTCACTCTCAGAGTAAATCCTCATTACATTTATTAACACACTATTTAACAGAATAGTGAGGACTACTAATACTATCACCTGGATCGTCACTCCATTCCCCGACTAGTCCGGACTATGTTCTCATTTCTTGAAGAGAACAGTGAAAGAAAGGGTGAGCTCAACTAGCCCAAGAAGAAATATTATGACTAAGATAATGCGAGAATAAATTATCATTAGTCTTCAAAGATGTTACACCGATAAAATACAATAGACATCAAGTTTAAGCTGCGGTGGAACATCTAATCCATTAAAAGAGTCAAGTAGAGAATAAAATCTACTATCTTTATGATTTAAAAGGCTTTCATCATTTTTATCGTGGGACTCAAATTTTAATAAATAATCCACATCATCCCCAAGACTACTACGCCAAAGATATTTATTAGTATCACAACCACAATTTATTCATGCACTACGGGCCAATGAAGACTTTTACCACATCATTTATAACATTACGGTCATGATTACACCGAATAATTCCTGGTCATGATTACACCGAATAATTCCTGGACTACAGGCCAAGTCCATCTATGCACTACAGGCCACAGATGACTTTCAACAAAATATAAATATGAGGATGATGACAATGATATAAGAATTCAATGATATAAGAATTCAATAAAACAAGTTCAAGAATTAATTTATTCAGGAACTAATAATGTCCAAATTGTTAACATGATACTTCTTTATAGAGTAAAATTCAAGAATGCTCAGAAGAATATTTTCACGAAAAGATACTGGATGAAGCGTAAATATCAAGGATATTCCACCAATTTCATTGAGTATAGAAGTCAAAACTTTAACCAAATGAGTATAATAAAGAATGGAATAACAAAAGAAATCACCATGCATGCGGTGATCAGAGATGACAAGTTATTCCAACAGAATAATAAATAACGGAACCGGTCGGCGTAATACGCAACCGGACAGGATATTCAAAGCAGAATAATAAAGAATGGAATAACAATGAAATTACTATGCACGCGGTACTTGCATGCGACAAAGTTATTCCAATAAAATAATAAATAACGAAATCAGTCCCACAGTAAAATGCATGACAGGATATTCCAAATGTAATAATAAAGACGGAATCGGTCCCACAGAAACGCATGACATGGATATTCCAACAGAATAATAAAGTTCGAACTCAGTCCCCATGATAACGCATGCACAGGATGTTCCAATGTAATAATAACGAATGGAATAACAAATGTAAATCACCAAGTATAGGGTGTAGAGCGTGATACAAGTTATTCCAACAAAATAATAAAGAATGGAATAATGAAGTTCTCTTCATGAATATAAAAAATAATATCCCTTACCTTATAAAAAGAAGAGTACTCACCAAGTGGTAGAGGCGAGGATATACTTGAAGAAACTTGCATTACACTCAAAACTTTTTAAACGCTAAAGAAATACGCCAAGATAGAAGAATAATTTCTCTACAGTTTTTTCTCTAGAGTTTAAGTGAATTCAGTAATAAATAATGAAGGAATGAGCTTATTTATAGAAGAATGGGTGAATAAAACCAATCCATGAACGGTTCAGATCGATTTACTTTAAACGGATGGTCCATATTGATTTACAATAAAATATAATATATTCTATTTATAATCTAATAAAACGAATAACTTTTAAAAAAATTTACTATGCAAACACTATGCAGTACCTTATGCAAACACTATGCATAATAAAATATAATATATTTTAATTATTGTCTAATAAAACGAATAACTTTATAAAAGTATTTACATTTTATATAAAAAGATTTTACTATTAGCCTAATAAAACGAATAACTTTATAATCGTTTTTATATAAAGCTTTTTCTGCGTTTTATTACATTAATAATACTAATAAAACAAAACTTCATCATCATTATTATTATTCACACTATTAATCGACTGTGTCGCTCCTCTAAAAGAGGAAACTTTTCAATAAGAATTTCTCCTATCAATTAGTAATTAATTAGGTGATCAAACCTCTCCTTGGCAGAACTTTTAGACATCGTTAATAATGCAAATAATAATATTAATAACTTTGTCATCTCAATATAAAATTCTAAATATTACTCACAACTATAACATTATATCAAATTCATTCCATAATATTTAAAAATGATAATTATAGAAAATTCATCTTTATTCATAAAAGTTGGGGTCTTACAGAAAGCCCCCTCTTTCCTGGGAACGACTTGGTCGATTAATAGTGTGAATTATAATAATGATAATGAAGTTTTGTTTTATTAGTATTATTAATGTAATAAAACAGAAAAACTTTTTATATAAAACATAATACTTTTATAAAGTTATTTGTTTTATTATACAATAATTAGAATATAATATATTTTATTACGCATAGTGTTTTGCAGATAGTAAAATATTTTTATATAAAAATGTAATACTTTTATAAAGTTATTTGTTTTATTAGATAATAATTAGAATATAATATATTTTATTTACGCATAGTGTTTTCAGATAAGGTTCTGATAGTATTTGCAGATAGTAAAATCTTTTTATATAAAATAGAATACTTTTATAAAGTTATTCATTTTATTAGATTATAAATAGAATATATTATATTTTATTTAAAAGATTTTGTTTTATTAGAATATTTTATCGTAAACCAATCTGACCGTCTGCTTAAAAGTAAATCAACTGGACCGTTCATGAATTAGTTACTTATTCAATCCATTCTCCTATAAATAGAAGCTCATTCCTTCATTATTTCTTACGAATGCACTGAAACTCCAGAGAAAGAAATTATAGAGAGAAGCTATAGAGAGAAAATCTATAGAGAGAAAGAAGAAGAAAAGTCTGCTACCTCACTATTCCAGTATCCAATTTTCTTCTAAGGTAAGGGGTATTATTATTTCGTACTCATGAAGAGAACTTCTGTTATTCCATTCTTTATTATTCTGTTGGAATAACCTGTATATGTGACGCCCCCAAAATTAGGTATACGTCACCCATTTTGGGTCGCCACTTACATGGTACATAAATTCAAATACAACTTACTTAATATAACGTGCTGTATAATATAATACGACATAAAATCGTGAGTTTGAATACAAATATTATCTACTAGATATTATACAAACTCAAAAGGAGTCTCCATTACAACTATTATCACACTATTTCACGAATAGTGAGGACTACTAATGCTATCCTCCGGACCATTACTCCGCTCTCCCAGACTCGTCTCAAATATGTTCTCATTTCCTGAAGAGAACAGTGAAAGAAAGGGTGAGCTCAACTAGCCCAGTAAGAAATATTATGACTAAGATAATGCAGAATAAATTATCATTAGCCTTCAACAGTGTTAAACTGATAAAATACAATAGACAACCAGTTTAACTGCAGCGGAATATGCAATCCATTAAAAAAAATCAAGTAGAGAATAAAGTCTACTATCTTTTAGGTTTTAAAAAGGTTTTCATCAATTTTTATCGCTGAGACTCAGCTTAATAAATAAACCACCACATCTAATCATCCCTGTACCACAGTCAAGGATTTTCATCAAATTATCAATGGTCATGACTATACCGAATCACCCCTGGTCATAATCATACCAAAAACTATCCATCATCGCATGCATTGTGCCACTGAGGACTTTAGTCACATCATTTATATCAAGTCATGATTATACCGAATGATCCCTGGTCATAATCATACTAAGTTCATCTATGCACGTAAGCCAAAGATAACATAATATAACATGAGGATGATGACAATGACATAATAATTCAATAAAACAAGTTCAAGAATTATTTAATCCATGAATTATTAACGTCAAATTGTCAACACGATCATCGCTTTCAGAAAGTAAAATTTAAGAATGATCGAGAAGAATATTTCCATGAAAAGATATTTGGATGAAACGCAAATATCAAGGATATTCTACTAATTTCATGGAGTATAGAAGTCAAAGTTTTAACCAACCGGGTATAATAAAGAATGGAATAACAAAAGAAATCACCGTGCATGCGGTACTTCGTGACAGGCAAAGTTATTCCAACATAATAATAATAACGGAACCAAAGTCGGGTGAAATTCACACAAGCAGGATGTTCCAAAGAATAATAAAGATGGAACCGGATCCGGTGTAAAACACATGATAGGATATTCCAGCAGAATGATAAAGACGGAACTGTGTCCGGTGTAAAACGGATGTTCCAATAATAATAAAACGGAACTCAGTCCGGTGTAAAACACATGATGTGATGTTCCAATGGAATAATAGAAGAATGTCACCAAGTATAGGTAAATCACAGATAAAAGTTATTCCAATGTAATAATAAGCAATGGAATAATATAAGAATTTCACCAAGTATAGGGTATGCTGCGTATCACAGTCATGTATAGGGTATGCCACTTTTACAAAGTTATTCCAATGTAATAATAATGAATGGAATAACAGATGTTCTCTTCATGAATACAAACGAATAATATCCTTACCGTAAAAAGAACCGAATATAGAAGTAGTGAAGTAGCAGAATACTCTTCTTCTTTCTATAATTTTCTCTTTATAGCTTCTCTCTATAATTTCTCTCTGTAGTTTCAATGAATTCGTAAGAAAATAATGAAGGAATGAGCTTTATTTATAGGAAAATGGAATGCATAAGTAATTAATCCATGAGCGGTCAGATTGATTTAATTTAATCGACGGTCCATATTTAAAGAAAAATCTTTTAAATAAAATATAATATATTCTATTTATATAAAAACATTTTACTATGCAAACACTATGCAATACTATGCAAAAACACTATGCAACACTATGCATAATAAAATATAATATATTCTATTTATAGAATAACTTTAATAAAGTATTTTATTTTATATAAAAGATGTTTCGCATTTTATTACGTTAATAATACTGAATAAAACAAAACGTCATTATCATTATAATAATTCATATTATTAATCGACTAATAATGGAATCAAACCTGAGTGACTTCTCACATAAGCATCAATAATCAATACCGTGCTTTATTACGCAAACCACACGCACATCGTACTTTTACTAATGAGTAGTTCAACAAGAACCACGGTAAAACTTCCGCCGTTATTTCAATAAAATATTTTTTTGTCGTTTTCTCAATCAACATAATAATTTCATTAATGGGGTCCACCAATGATTGAGTAGTTGTACGAATATTCCTCGCTAAACCGAATATTCCCCACCAATCGAATATAATATAACCACTTGCATACTTTGCAAAATTTATAAATACTACCCACAACTATAATATTATCTTAAATTCACACCATAATATTAAAAATTATTTCAACAAAATTTAAATCTTTATTGATAAAAATCGAGGTCTCACAATCTCCCTCCTTATGGAATTTCGCCCTCGAAATTAGGGTACGACTGATATGATAAAGAGGTGAGGATACCTTGAATACCTTTATCGTTGAAAACATTAAATTCATTTTTGCAATCCCACCAAAGATATTTATTAACAATTCATCTTGCTTTCTACAGCCAAAGATAACTTTTACCACATCCATGAATTAATATTTCATTCTTTGAGACTCACCAATAATTAATCCATATCATCGAATCATCCCCGCACTACGTGCCAAGGATATTCATTAAGTATCACGACCACTTAATTATCCATGCACTACTACCAAAGATAATCTTGTATTCATTAAGTATCACGACCACAAATTATCCATGCACTACTACCAAAGATAATTGTGTATTCATTAGTATCACGACCACAAATTATCCATGCACTACTACCAAAGATAATTGTGTAATCATTAGTATCACGACCACAAATTATCCATGCACTACTACCAAAGATAATTGTGTATTCATTAAGTATCACGACCACAAATTATCCATGCACTACTACCAAAGATAATTGTGTATTCATTAGATCACGACCACAAATTATCCATGCACTACTACCAAAGATAATTGTGTATTCATTAAGTATCACGACCACAAATTATCCATGCACTACTACCAAAGATAATTGTGTATTCATTAATATCACTTAATCAAGAAATTATCCATGCACTACTACCAAAGATAATTGTGTATTCATTAGTATCACGAATCAAGAAATTATTCATGCATACTACTACCAAAGATAATTGTGTATTCATTAGTATCACGACCACAAATTATCCATGCACTACTACCAAAGATAATTGTGTATTCATTAGTATCACGACCACAAATTATCCATGCACTACTACTAAAGATAATTGTGTATTCATTTACGGTTATGATTATACCCAACAATCTCGGTCATAATCATACCAAGTCCATCTATAGAGCCATGGATGACTTTCAACATAATATAAGCATGAGGATAATGATATAAAGAATCAATCAAATGAGATAAAGGATAAATATTAAACATTTATAATATAATTTATCCAGATTCAAGAATATCCCCATGTTTTCAATCACTTAATAATCTCATAATCTAATATCATTAATATTATAACAATATTTTAATCACTTCTTAAATTTATAAACAATTTATCTTAATTGTTTACGCTTTTACCACATAATGCATTTAATCATTCAAAATGTCATACTCATAAAATATCATCACCAATTATCAAATCCCTCATCAAAAAAATATGCATATACTCTATATAGGATTCTCTAGCCATAAAATCCTATTTTCAACTTTTGTTACTTCACATAACATATTTAACTCATATGTTCAGTAATTAAACTATTTTCATGAAAATACCAAATCAGCCCCAAAAATATTTCTTTTCTGGGATTTAGCATAATATAGTCCCATAATGAAAATATATTTTCTCGGAATTTTAAAATTCATTTACTATTTTTAAAAATCAATTTCCACTTAATTCCTTAAGAAATTAGCTACCTCAAGTTTAACTCCAAAATTCCCAAATCTTGGCAGGACCTTACACATGTTAACGTGAGCTTCCAGTTTAAATTTCATGGTCATCGGAGTTATAGAACTCCGGTTATAGCATTTTTCATTAGAAAAACCTAAATATTGAAATAGTCATAACTTGCTCATTTTAAGTCGAATGAGCTCATTTTTGGACAGGAGGTACTTTATACCATATACTTTCCTGTCCCAAAAGGCCAGAATTTTTCTCATAATTTAAGTGTATTGAAACAGTCCCTTAAAGTTTCTGGGCAGTAGCATTTTCGAAATTTACAGCTTTGGCCTCCTCATTTACAAAATCAGTCCACACAAAAATCTACAACACCTTTTCCAGTAATTCCACTTGGATTAGTTAGGTAACTCATAGATCTAACTCTAGAACTTGACCATACTCAAAAATTCAAAATATAATAGGAGATATGGTCAATTGAATTTCATGTTACGTTTTTCACCAAAATCGATTTTCAACTCTTTGTGATTTCTAAGAAACTTTCATGTTTTCACATACTAACCAACATGACTCATCATAAAACTTACTAATACTTCATATACCCATGATTTTCATCAGTTCTATACTTTTATTATGACTTTCATCATAATCCTCGTAAATGCATCCTTTTAGTTAAAGAAATATTTGAGGTTTAAGAAATGGGTTTTTGTCTTTGGGGTCAATACAAAATTCGATTTCACGCCTAGGGTAGGCTAGGAAATCTTCAAGAATACGTCAAAAATTTATTAATGATAGAAATATCATTCAAAATCATTACTCTCATCCAAGACTTGGATAAGACGTCACATTGATACTGAATGTGACTTCTATCCTTAACCTAGATAGCACCTCACAATGATACCTATAAACTTGCCATCTTCATCATGACGTCACGCCTACGTAGAAAGTCCGCTTCGGTGCATTCCACACAAGAAAGTCAACAACGAAAGGTTGGGGCTCTTTACTTATGGCTTGATATAACAAATGATTAACTTTAGGGTTTGGTTACTTTGAATTCAGATAATGAGTTGGTTAGGAATATGAAAGCTAACAACCTTTTAAAAAAGAATAATGAGTAGTTAATCAATCGTTTTCAAAAATTACCTCAAAGGCAAGTATTTTCAAAGAGATAAGATCGACAGTAACGTGAAAGTGTTTATTTGAAACAACAAGATTAAAAAAAAATAGTAAGCGGTAACGAAGGCTCCTACTAACGAAGTTTCAACCAATAAGTCAAAGTCTAACTTCTCCGAGTCAAATTTAAAGCGTGAACGCAAAGCAAGAGAGATAAAAGAATGGGTAGAACCCAGATCTAACACGGTATAGACTTCGCAAGAGCTTATGATTAACTTACCGTGATAATTTTATTCGTGTTCCTCGTCACGAGAAAAAAAACGCCTCTCTTAAACTACCGGCTCTGGTTTGTCTGGGACAGCCTTTGGTGCCTCCATCCTAGTTGAATTCGTCTTCGATGTAAACGACAAAATCGAGCTAAGTGGCCTTCTCTTCCACAATTATAACATGCTTTGGATGGCATGGCGATTCGGATCGATGTGTCCTCTCTCCGCATTTGAAGCATATGATAGGTGGTCCTTCTCCTTCCTTAACAACAGTCTTTGGTCTTGACGTCTTTCCATCATTGTTGAATCTCCTTTTCTTGAAATGTCCATTCTTATTATTTTGGCCCCGATTACCACCAAGTGGTTACCATATCCGCCTGTTGATTCCTCCACGCTTGTTGTCACCGCTTCACGACTACTTTCATTTGGTATTATAATTTTTGCTTTTGCTCTCTTTTAGTGCGTTGACTCGTTATCGCGCTCCACTAATCGAGCCCTATTTACAACATCTGAATAAAAACACAATTTATGAGAAATAAGATGTTAACGTATCTCCGCTTCAAACCTCTTAAAAACATTCGCGCCATTTCTCTTCATTATCCACCAAGTGGGGACGAATCGTGATAACTCCGCAAATTTTGCCTCGTGCGACACGGTCATATTATTTTGTTCCAACTTGATAAACTCCACCTCCTTCATGTGGCGAATACTTTAGGAAAGTATTTGTCGTTGAATGTACCTCTGGAACTTCTCCCAAGATATCTTCAAGACAAAGAAGTTGAGTACGCGTTTACCGATTCCCACCAATGTCTGCCTCTCTCCGCATGACATAAAAGGCGTGAAAAGGGAACCTTTTGCTCCTCGGAGCATCCCAAGACATCAAATATCTTGGTAATCTGCTTTATCCATGCTTCCGCCAGAAGTGGTTTTGGCTCTCCCTTAAACTCCGGTGGTCCCAGCTCCTTGAATTGTTTAGCGGTGACCGCCCGAGAGTTTTTCGTGTTTCCACCTACGTTTTGGACAGGAGTCGCTTTCGCCTGATGTTGCATGAATTCTAAAAACCTTTTAAACGTACCGTCATTCATCAATTGATCAGTGTTGTTGTTTACAGGAGGATTATCGCCATCCTGTTGCACATTGTCTCGATTATTGATATGGAGAATCAACAGGTCTCTGTGCTCCATTGCTATTCTCAACATTCTCGGATGCCATTTTCAAACACCGCCACAAAATAAGGGATAATTAACATATCACATATTATCCCTATACTACGACCGACCAATTAAATACCAAATAGCTTTAGGTAGGTCATACTAGCGAAGGAATTCCCCGCTCTCCCTCCTAGTACTATTCTCACATCTTAGCTGTGGATCATATCCTAAGCTCGATACCAATCGCTGTGGCGCCCCAAAATTAGGTATACATCACCCATCTTGGGTCGCCACTTACATGGGTACATAAATTCAAATACAACTTACTAATATAAGCTGCGTGGTGCAATACGACATAAACCGTGAGTTTGAATACAAATATTATCTACTAGATATTATACAAACTCAAAAGGAGTCCTCATTACAACTATTATCACACTATTTCACGGAATAGTGAGGAGGACTACTAATGCTATCCTCTCGGACCATTACTCCGCTCCCCGACTCATCCCAAACTATGTTCTCATTTCTCAAGAGAACGAAGGAAAGAAAGGTGAGCTCAACTAGCCCAAGAAGAAATATTATGACTAAGATAATGCAGAATAAATTATCATTAGCCTTCAACAAATGTTAAACCGATAAAATACAATAGATAAACCGGCTTAATCTGCAATGAATATGCAATCCATTAAAAAAATCAAGTAGAGAATAAAGTCTACTATCTTTTAGGTTTTAAAAAGGTTTTCATCAATTTTTATCATTTGAGACTCGACAATAAATAAACCACCACATCTAATCATCCCTCGCACTACTTGGCCAAGGATTTTCATCAAATTATCAATGGTCATGACTATACCGAATCACCCCCGGTCATAATCATACCAAAAACTATCCATCATCGCATTATGTGCCATTGAGGACTTTAGTCACATCATTTATATCAAGTCATGATTATACCGAATGATCCTCGGTCATAATCATACTAAGTTCATCTATGCACGTAAGCCAAAGATAACATAATATAACATGAGGATGATGACAATGACATAATAATTCAATAAAACAAGTTCAAGAATTATTTAATCCATGAATTATTAACGCCCAAATTGTCAACATGACATTGTTGCTTTCAGAGTAAAATTCAAGAATGATCGGAAGAATATTTCCATGAAAGATATCTTGGATGAAACGCAAATATCAAGGATATTCTACTAATTTCATGGAGTATATAAGTCAAAGTTTTAACCAACCGGGTATAATAAAGAATGGAATAACAAAAGAAATCACCACGCATGCAGACTTGCGCATGTAGGCAAAGTTATTCCAACATAATAATAATAACGGAACCGTGTTAGGGTGAAATTCACAAGCTGGGATGTTCCAATGTAATAATAAAGATGGAACTAGATCCGTGTAAAACACACGGATAGGATATTCCAACAGAATGATAAAGAGCGGAACCCGTCCTGTTGTAAAACACATGCATGTGATGTTCCAATGAATAATAAAAGCGGAACCAGTCCGGTGTAAAACACATGACGTGGATGTTCCAATGAATAATAGAAGAATGTCACCAAGTATAGGTAAACCACAGCGTAAAAGTTATTCCAATGTAATAATAAGAATGGAATAATATAAGAATTTCACCAAGTATAGGTATGCAGCGACACAAGTCATGTATAGGGTATGCCACTTTTTACAAAGTTATTCCAATGTAATAATAATGAATGGAATATGAGAGGTTCTCTTCATGAATACAAAACGAATAATATCCCTCACCGTAAAAGAACCGAATATAGAAGTAGTGAAGTAGCGAGAATACTCTTCTTCTTTTCTATAATTTTCTTTATAGCTTCTCTCTATAATTTCTCTCTACAGAGTTTCAATGAATTCGTAAAGAAAATAATGAAGGAATGAGCTTTATTTATAGGAAAATGGAATGCATAAGAATTAATCCATGAAACGGTCAGATTGATTTATTTTAACTGACGGTCCATATTTAAAGAAAAATCTTTTAAATAAAATATAATATATTCTATTTATATAAAAACATTTTACTATGCAAACACTATGCAATACTATGCAAAACACTACGCAACACTATGCATAATAAAATATAATATATTCTATTTATAGTAATAACTTTAATAAAGTATTTTATTTTATATAAAAGATGTTTCGTTTTATTACGTTAATAATACTTAATAAAACAAAACGTCATTATCGCTATAATAATTCATATTATTAATCGACAATAATGGAATCAAACCGAGTGACTTCTCACATAAAGATCAATAATCATCTACCGTGTGCTACTTACGCAACCACACGACATCTTTATTACTTTTACTACCGAGTAGTTCAACAAGAATCACAGTAAAACTTCCACCGTTATTTCAATAAAATATTTTGTCGCTTTTCAATCCGACAATAATTACATTATGGGGTCCACCAATGATTGAAATTTGTTGCATTTAATATTCCTCGCTAAACCAAATATTCCCCGACCAATCGAATATAATATAACCACTTGCATACTTTGCAAAATTTATAAATACCACCCACAACTATAATATTATCTTAAATTCACACCATAATATTAAAAAATTATTTCAACAAAATTTAAATCTTTATTGATAAAATCTGGGGTCTCACAAGATATGCAAGCCTACCCAATACTTGGTGAAATTCTTCCGTTATTCCATTTTTTATCATTATATTGGAATAACTTTAATATGCCAAGCAATCGCATACATGGTGAAATTCTTCGTTATTCCATTCTTTATCATTCTCATTGAATATCCAGGGTTTGGCGGTGCGTATTACGCCCCGACTGGTTCCATTAATTATTATTCGTTAGAATAACTTGTATGTGCTGATCTATCGCACGTGCGTGGTGATTTTGTTGTTATTCCATTCTTTATTATTATGTTAGAATATCTTGCTCGCATGTAATTTTCACCGATTCGTTCCGATTCTTTATTATTTCGCCAAAATATCCTGTTTGTGCATTTACGCATAATGACTGGTTCCATTCTTTATTATTATGTTGAATAATGTCTTGTCATGCAAATCTATCGCACGCACGGTGAATCCTTTTGTTACTCTATTCTTTATTATTCGCATTGGAATAACTCATGCGTGTGGATTACCACATGCATGGTGAATGATCATTTGTATTCATTTCTTATTAAATTATGAAAATGATCCGCTACGTGGATATACTGACGTATGCGCGTAAAATCCATTTCATAGCTTCATATATTCTATTATACACAGTTGGATAAAGCTTTGGCTTCTATATTCCTGGAAATTAGTGGAATATCTTGGATATTTGCGCTTCATCCAGTATCTTTTCGTGGAAATATTCTTCTGAGCATTCTTGAATTTTTCTCCATAAAGCAATATCATGTTGACAATTTAGACGTTATTGGTTCTTGGATAAATTAATTCTTGAACTTGTTTTATTGAATTATTATGACATTGTCATGATGAGTTATGTTGGTTATTATGTGAAAACATGAAAGTTTCTTAGAAATCACAAAGGGTTGAAAATCAGATTTTTGTGAAAATATAACATGAAATTCAATTGATCATATCTCCTATTATATTTTGAATTTTTGAGTGTGGTCCAGTTTTAGAGATAGATCTATGAGTTTTCTAACTTATCTAAGTGGAATCACTGGAAAAGGTGTTGTAGATTTTCGTGTGGACTGATTTTAGCAAAGGAGTCAAAAGTTATAAATTAGGAAAAAGCAACTGCCCAGAAATTTAAAAGGGCATTTTCGGCCACTTAATTTGTGAGAAAAATTCTGGCCTTTTGGGATATGAAAATTTATGGTATAAAGTACCTCATGTCCAAAAATGAGCTCATTCCGACTTAAAATGAGCAAGTTATGACCATTTCAATATTTAGGTTTTTTTTCGAAAAAAATGCTATAATGGGAGTTCTATAACTCGATGACCATGAAATTTAAACTGGAAGATCACGTTAACATGTGTAAGATCCTGCCAAGATTTGGGAATTTCTGGAGTTTAAACTGGAGGTAGCTAATTTCTTAAGGAATTAATTAGAAATTGATTTTTGAAAAATAGTAAATGAATTTTAAAAATTCCAAGAAAAATATATGTTCAATATGGGAATATATTCTGCTAAATCCCAGAAAAAAAATATTTTTGGGACTGATTTGGTATTTTTCATGAAAATGATCTAGTTATGAGTAAATGAGTTAAATATGTTATGTGAAGTAACAAAGTTGGAAAACATGACTTTATGGCTTGGGAATCTTATATAGGGTATATGTAGATTTTTGATAAGGGATTTGATCATTAGTGATGAAATCTTATGAGTATAGCATTTTTGAATGATTAAATGCATTATTTGGTAAAGTGTAGACAATTGAAATAAATTGTTTATAAGTTTAAGAAGTGATTAAAATATTGTTATATATTAATAATATTAGATTATGAGTTTATTAAGTGATTGATAATATTTGGATAAATTTAAAGTCTTTAATATTTATCCTTGTTTTCTTTTAATAATGTTTATATCATTGTCATCATCCTCGTGTTTATATTGTAATAAAAGTCATCTTTGACTTACGTGCATAGATGGACTTGGTATAATTATGACCAGGGATTATTCGGTATAGTCATGAACGTAATGTGATGAATGATGTGGTAAAAATCCTCAGTGGCCTGTATTTCATTGATGGACAGTTATTGATGTGATTATGACCAGGGATTATTCGGTATAGTCATGACCATTGATGATTGCATGAATATCCTTGGCCGTGATGCAGGGATGATTCAATTTTATTAAGTTGAGTCTCAGCGATTAAGTTGATGAAAACATTTTAAATCATATAAGATAGTAGATTTTATTCTCTACTTGACTCTTTTAATGGATTGCTTGTTCCGCTGCAGTTAAACTTGATGTCTATTGTATTTTATCAATTTAACATTGTTGAAGGCAAATGATAATTTATTTTGCATTATCTTAGTCATAATATTTATTACTGGGCTAGTTGAGCTCACCCTTTATTTCACTGTTCTCTTCAAGAAATGAGAACGAATGGACTAGTCGGGAAAGCGGAGTGGTCAGGATGATAAGATTAGTAGTCCTCACTATTCTGTTAAATAGTGTGTCAATAAATGTAATGAGGACTCCATTGAGTGTAGATATTGTCTAGATGACAATATTCTTATTAAAACTCTCAATTTATGTTTTGTCGTATTTTACATGACTGTTGTATAATTAAGTTGTATTTGAATTTATGTACCATGTATCTGGCGACTCAAGATGGGTGATAAATACCTATTTTTGGGGGCGTCACATAAAAGGTTTGAAAGTTTGTTTTTATTATTTTACACTTGCATAAAAAAAAATTAAATTATTATTAATTTAAAAAAGTATCGTACATCGTTCCGTAAACTATATATCATATCATAATTAAATTATGTAATATGATGTCATTTTTAATAACACTTTACAATACATATTAATTTGTCTTATGAGTACTTTTTTGGCTTAAATATAATTTACGATTCTAAACTATATGTCATATTCCACTTCGGTGATCCACCTTTTAATTTTGTCAATTAGATGATTGAACTATTAATTTTTTTTAATTTCAATCAATTGGGCCTGCCACGTCAGAAATTGCTGACGTGGCATTCCAAGTGGAGTATAACTTAGCTGATGTGGTTAAAAAAAAGTTTCTAATTTTTTTAATTTAACATTGGTGATATATTAAAGGGTAAAATTGTCCCGTCACTTTCTATCAAACATCAAAACTAAGAAAAATCATCAAAACCTTTAACCATCAGAATCGATTCTCTCAACGAAATCCCAAAATTCGATCGACAAAAACCTCAGGCCCGAGAATCAAAAATTTCGCAACAACTCTCTAGTTTTTCAATCAATCAAAAAATTGATCGAGAACGAGATCGAGATGGGGACAGGGAGAGGGATCGGTCAGGTAGAGGGAGGAGAAGGATGAACGCCAGAGATGATAACTCAGAGGAGGAAGAGGAGAGTGTGAATGATGAAGAAGATGACGATGATGATAGCTTATGAAAGCAATTGAACCTCTTAGTCAGTGGTGGTGTTAGCTCGGTTTGACCAATTTCGTATACTTTCCTACTAGATGTGGCTTTGAAATCTTGGGTGTTGTATTCTAATTTATCAGATTTGATTGTTATTGTTTACCTCTTGATTTATTGGATTTGTTTTCTCATCTTTGCTCTCCAATTTTACCTCCTCCTTTCGGATTTAGGCTGGTAGGGAGTTATTCCCCATGTATGATTTCTCATTTTGTTTATTATTGAAATCCAATTTGTTTGGGGGGGGGGGGGGGGGTTGTTTCCTTCCAAATTCCCACGATTTTCTCTGTTTTTTTCGATCTCGAGTTCGTAGAGACTCTTTGGGTTTGTTGGGAAGTTTTTCATTAATGAATCTTTCTGTTATGATCAATTGTTGATGTTCTGACTTGGCTATGGAAAACGAACTTATGCTCTTCTTGCTGATCAATGTTATAATTGCTTTAAGATCCTTATTATGTCAAGGCTATGCCTTTGATGATACTTGTTACTTTTTCCATGATTTTTTTATTATGCCCATTTGAGGTTATGATATGTTATGTTGGATGGATTTTTTGGGTTTGGATTTTTTAGATCTTGATGTTTGCCTGTGTTGGGGGATTTGGACGTTAGTTCTTGTTCGGATTGGTTTTGCCAGAAACTAGTTTCAGTCATATGGCTTCGATCTTGCCAGAAGCTGGGTTTAGTTTAGTCTAGTTTAATTGTTAATTTATTAAGTTTAATTTATGTTTGTTGTGTAATTTTTAAAGTTAAGTTACTTGTGTAATTATTCATAATTATGTTTTCTTTTTCTGTAATTTGCTTAATTATTAATGTTAATTTTATATATTTTATAATTTATATTATTTGTGTAATTTTTTATAATTTTATTTATTATTTTACCTTTTTGTCATTTATCTCATTAAAAATATATATTCTTTTTACACATAAGCACTCATTTAGCCTATTAGGATGCCACGTCAGCAATTTGTGACGTGGCAGGCCCAATTGAATGAAATCGAAAAAAATTAATACTTCAATCATCTAATTGACAAAATTGAAAGGTGGATCACCGAAGTGAAATATGGTCTATAGTTTAGGGCAGTTAATCATATTTAAGCCTACTTTTTTTATCGGGACAAAGGTCCAAAAATACCTCTGACATTTACCCCGATATCCCACTTACACCCTATATTTTTTTTTCTTTCCAAAAGCACTCTTAATGTTAAAAATTTAAGATCAATTGTGCTCCTACCGTTAAAAAAAAATCCAACTAAACAAACGAATATACTAGACGATTGACACGTGACAAAAATAAAATTTATTAATTTAAAATTCTTCCTTTCTTCTACCTCTGTTCCAAAAATAACAAAACTAAAATCACCAAAACCAAATCAATTTAAATTAACCGAACCGACTTCATCTCTTCCAACCCAACTACCCGTCTTCTCTCTTCCAGTTTTCTCCCCAAAAAATAAAATCAACTTACAAGAAATGGGTATGGTGGACCTGATGGTTCGTACGCATGGTAAACATATTCACCTTGTGATGCCACCAAAACCACTATCACCAATTGCTACATTTTCTTCCTCAAATTCACTACTATTTTCGAAAACCAGAGCGTTTGTTGGTCTTGAAAAATCACTTTCTGTTAATGGATGAAACCAACAAAGAAGAAGAAGAGAAGTGGTGGGTATTGTGGCATCATCAACTAATGTGGTCGCACCGTTTTGGGATAGTTGGAAGCCAGACAGGGGTTCTAAAGCCCGCCCCCCGCCACCATCTGTTATTCATTTGGAGCATTCATTTGGGTATATAAATACTCTGTTTCTCAAATTTTAGATCTCCATTGATACAAAGATTTGGAGCAAATTAAGATGAAATTCTATAGGTAATGTGTATATAAATACTTGTTTCTCAAATTTTAGATCTAATTTTTTGGGGGTAAACTGACCCACCACTATCATCGTTTGTTTAATTTTCACTCGCAAATTTGTGAGTAAACTTTCAATTTCTGAAATTTGAAACCATAATTACTATAAAGAATTTTAGTAAAAAAAGTTGGGATTTTGAAATAGAAATCTAAAGAAGAAGAACGGTTGCTATGATGGTGAAAAATTACACCGGCAAGAGCATGCAATGGTACACACGAATTTGAAGAAGAGGAATATGATGAATATTATAGCTTCTGAGTTTCAGATGTACTGTTATGAATTTGATGAGTCATTTTGTGAGATGAAAAAGAAGAAAAGTTAGCTTCAAAGATGGGTTTGATTACAGAAAAAGAAGAAGAATAAAATGAAAAGTATAAATTAATGAAAAATATTTGTATACAGATCTTAATCGGTGGGGAAGAAAAGAAAAAAGTTGTTTTTTATTAATTTTTATTCTTGACACGTGTTAGCCATATCAAAAATAAATTAATATTTGTTTGTTTAGTTGGCATTTTTTTAACGGATATTTGAGCTACGTTTTATAATGTTAAGGATACTTTTGGGAGAAAAAAAAAATTCAAGGTGAAAATGAGATATCGGGGTAAACGTTAAAGTTTTTTTATCGTTGAGTCGTGAAAGGATAAAAAATGACGAGTTTTTTTTGTTCGAAAATTTAGATATTAAATGTAGAACTGCTTATATGTGTATTTTTCAATTAATTGTCAAAATACACAATCCTCCCAAGAATTGAACTCAAAATCTCAAATTTGATAACTTAGTTATGAAACCAACTAAGCTACACAAGACTAGCAATTAATTATGCAAAAGGATTAAGATTTATACCAAATCAATTAATTTTCCCCAACAGAATATTAGAAGGATTAAGTTTTATACCAAATTAATTCATTATTATAACACTATCCAAAGAATATAACTATATACTAATTAATAATAATTTATATCATTTAATCAAAACAAAAAGGAAAATATTAAAATTTTTAAAACATAACAAATTTACATCATTTAATCATAAATCAACATATATTATTAACCAAAATCCTAAAAAAAAAAAATCCGGAAAAGGGCAAAGAATCTGGATTTTGATTGCCTACCGAAAATGTGGCCAATGACTACAATGGCTTCCTTTTCGATCTAGAAATGACCAGATAAAGAAATGAAGCGGATGATTCGAAGCTTCATATACTTATAGCCACCGAAGTGAAATCACATTATCCATAAAAATGAAATCACGTTATCTTCTCAGAGGACAAATAGGTCACTCAGATCCAAATCGAACACCAAAACCTCCAAGATACCTCTAGAGCGTTTAGAGCTTTAATGAAACAATATTTCTAACCTCCCTTCTTCGTTAGGCTGGACGTTTCAATTTCTTCCCATCTTCTTCTTTGAAGTTCTAGATCTGAAATTTTACAAAACTCGAAACATAAACCCATCTTCTCTCTTTTCTTCCTCTTCACATCTCTTTCTTCTTTTTCTTTTCTAGCAAGGTTAGATAGTCGAAACATCTAATGAAGAAGATGATTGGAACATCAAAGTTTAATTTTATATATGGCACTTTTTTCTTAGATTGATCTAAACATAAAGGAAGAAGATGGAACCTAATGTTAGTATTAATTAATAATATTAACCTAAATTTATTTTTATTAATAAATTTAGTAGTTACTAAAGAGATTCATTATATATTAAAATAATTAAATTAATATGATTATAGGTAAATTAATTTTATAAATATTACTAAAAAAAGTGGTACCTTTTTTTATTTTTTATTTTTTTAGGTTTTGTGATTAGTCAACTGACTTGGCTCTTATTTTTTTATTATTTGATAAAACTAAAATTAATTAACTTTAAGATTTTGTAATTGGATTTGGATAGAAATTAATTTAGTACAAAACTTAGGGAGTGTTTGTTTAGAAATTTGAATGATTTGAATCTGAAATTTGAATGGCTAAGTTAAGTTTCATTTTTTCAATTTGAATGGTTGAATGAGCAGCTGAATGAAGTAAAAAAAAATTAAAAATTAAAAAAATATTAACTATTATATTAAGTAATATTAAATAAATCTACAACAATTTTGAATTTTTTCAGAAGGGTAAAATAATAAAGTTTTGTCATTCAGATGTTTCATACATGTCAATTATCAAATAATTTTTTTCATTCAAGTTTAAATTCAGCTCATTCAGATTCAGATTTATTCAATTTTTATCAAACACTCCCTTATTTTTAGGAGAATCTAAAAATGAAGTTCTTGGTGCTTTGTTGGTCTTATGGTCAAAATCAATTTTGGAATTAATTGAGTTTATGCCCACGTCCGGCACACGTGAAAAGAAAGAATCTCAACACCTAAAAACACTTAAAATTCAATGATCACATTTACATTTACCCTTCAAAAAAAATAAAACTCCTACTATAGTTCACCAAAATAAATAAATAAAATCTTGGCCCTTGGTTCACACCATTTCTACCTTTTATAAGTTGTATGCGTGCAAATAAGGAAAAGTAAACTTTCAAGCAGTACCTTCAAGCATTTATTGTAACACTCGATCATGAATTAGGATTTGGCGTATATATTTTCACATATTCTTCATTTTCCCTTCAAACAAATTGGTTAATCATTTGGAATGACGGTTCCATTTCTTTAGTTATTATTCCCTTGTGAGTTATAATGTTATTTTTCATTCTCGTCTTAATAGATAGGTGCCTGGCTAATTTTTATGGATCTATCCATCTATCTCTACCGCCTTCAATAGCTTCGATATTCTCTCATGTCATGCATCATAGGTACATGTCTCTTCTGTCCTCTCCTCTAAAATTGATCGCATAGTTTTCATTTTATAGGATAATTTTGCTTCTCTCTTTCAATTCGGCAAGACATCTAACTTGTTATTTCTTCACTTTATTCATCCATTTGTATTTAATCAGATCTGATTTTGGTTATATTTGGTGATTTTAGTGCTCAATCAATTTTGATTATATATGCACCACATGTTTGATGCTATGAATATTAGAATAAGGAAAACACAGAACTCCCAATAGCATCATAATAAAAGATTGCTTTCATGTTTCTGCTATAGAAACTTATATGTACGAGGGCAGTTCGAATTTTATTAGTCGTGTAAATTTGGATTCGAGATGGGGATATGGCCTATGGGTATCATTATTTATTGTTTAACTCATAAAATTGTTGTTCATTAAACTCGGCCCTTTTTCAAAAACGTCTTCGTCAACTTAATACAAAACCTAAATGACAAACAATAAATAATGATCCTCATTTCCCATCCCCCAATCCAAATTTACACAACTAATAAAATTCAAACTGGCCTTGTACATATTACAAGTTTCTAATTACAAAGGGATAGCAGAAACATGAAAGCAATCTTTTATCGTTACAAGTTCAAATGGCCTAATAATTCTGCTTCGGCAAACCAATAGAATACAGATAATAAAACGTCTCTGACCAGCTAATTTTAATTTAAGAGCGAGTATTACCCAGAAATTCAAGAAGAAGTTGATTGATTAACCAGTTAATACCCATAGATCCAATTATTTTATGATACCCCTGAGCACCAAAATCATCAAACATAACCAAAATCAGATTTGATTAAATACAAATGGATGAACAAAGTGAAGAAATAAGTAAACTGAAGTTAGATGTCTTACCGAATTGAAAGAGAACAGCACGGGAAGCAAAATTACCTAGAAAATGAAAACTATGGTATCAATTTTAGAGGAGATGGAGGAGAGAAGGGAGAGGACAGAGGAGCGAGAAGAGAGAGAAAAGAGAAAGAAAGACATGTACCCACGACGGATGCTATGAGAGGAGACCAAAGCTATTGAAGGCAATAGAGATAGATAGATCGATGGTTAGTCTGCATAAAAATCAGCAAGGCTTGGAACGGAATGAAGTAAACCTACCTATTAAGATGGGAATGAAAAATAACATTATAACTGGGAAGGGAATAACTTAAGGAATGGAATGGTCATTCCAAATGATTAACCAAACTTCTTTTAAGTCATTCATGAAGGAATCCCAGTCCATTCCATTCCATTCCCACTGACCAATCATAGTATAAGAGTTGGGAAAATGAACACAGACTTGCTCTTTGCTTACTACACTCAGCTTTTGGATCCAGCTATGTGAGTTAAATTCAACAACAAAAAAAGGAGTGGTACATTAGAAAATGTTCTCTTCATTGAAGGAATTGGGGGGATAAATGAAAGCATCCACACATTTTAGATGTTTACTTGAGGTGGAAGAACCCAATAAAAGCTGCTTGGAGAATCTATGAATTTTACTCAGCATAAATCAGCAACATAACTTTCATCTTGGCAGCTTTAGAAAGAGATTGTCTAGCTACACTTCTCTAAGTATGGGCCAACCTTTTCTCACAATATCGTTAATCTTTGCATCCAGTCTCTTCTGAATCCTCCATGGACAAAGCTCTGCTGCATAGCCATTTAGTTTTGCTGCCAAGCTGGAAGTTTGAAGCTCTTCTTCAGGTAAGTTTCCCATCAGCTGAAGAAGGAAGTGGTTTCGTTTTAACTCAAATTTCTGAAAATTTTCAAAACATGGATTTTCATAAGTGTTTCAATATTTGACACATTTATGTTTTCGAAAACGAGGTACCATAAAAAAATGGCCAGAAATCAGAAAGCCACAAAGGTGCATTGTAATTTGTAAGGTGAATCGCAGTCTGTAATCTGTATAAAATATTCCATATGCTTCCAGTCACATCCATGCATTTTGTTATCAAACAAAAAAAACAAGGAGAAAAAGAATTCTAGCTTATATATGTTTCGCCTCTGATGTAATTTCTGTTAATTGTGAAACTACTGAGTCACGTTTAACAAGTATATGAGAGAGAAGAACAATATCAAAATAGCCCAATTAATGTTCAGTGGTTATGATTTAAAATTCTCAACATGTAGGTAAAATATTGATCTAAATATACTAAACCTGATGGTCAGGCTCTGCAGGATAAAATGTTCCAAGGGATTGAATTTGAGTAGTCACAATGCTCCTCTTTGATCTAGTTTGCTCTCTTTCTTTGCTTACAGCAGCCAATCTGGACTCTTCAGTTCCATTAGTAAAGATAATAGACCTGCTTAGATTACAAGAATTCACAGGTTAGTCTGGGGTCGAGCATAACGCTCAAGGCCAAGCATGCTTACCTGTATTGGTTACCAACATCAGGACCTTGGCCAAATACTTGTCGAGAATCGTGATTAGACCAGAAAACCTCCAAAAGTTGCCTAAAATTAATCACTCTAGGATCATATTCAATCTGCAGAGAATTCAAAAAACTTCATCACATTAATTTCCTTAATAGTCAAGAATACATTTACCCAAAAGGAAAAAAATTTAATTGGCGAAATCCAATATGATGAGAAAGTAATGACAATCAGTCATTTATTTATGCCCCAACAATCAGTGGTATATGAGGAACCAATATTCCACAGAATGGAAGAACTAATCGTTCTGCAAAGCCTTAAAGCTAATGACAGGCTGAAATTTAATTAGTATGCTAGGAAAGTGGGATGAGCCTGTTTGTGCTTGCATTAGTCACTACATACATTAAGCAGGCACAATGTGAGATAACCCAAAATGAAGATTACATTCTTCAGCAACGCCATACAAGTTGTTAACATTCATTGCATAAAATCGGCTGCTCAAAATTTTCTTATTGGCAAGAAGCAAATATTGTCATGTCCACTCCATGTAAAAAATATAGAACAAGAAAGGCAGCAAAGTCTGCCTGCTGAACTGAAACAATTTACAGTTATCACTCATATAGGGCAGAGCTCAAAGCCCCACAAAACATCAACTTCCGGTCAACAAGAATTATCATGTATGACGTCAACCCCAGACAAAGGATCATGACATACCTAGATTTGCGTCAGAGATACTAAAGATTAACTAAATAAGGAAACGGAATTCCTCTCAATGTTCTCTCAAATAAAAAGCAAAAATCCTCCGGACAAAACTAACCATCTCAACAGCAGTCTATGAGTATCAGATATTTAAGATCATTCCTGAAGTCAGTGACCATAAATAACCAAGCATATCCCTCAAAGGTTCAAACATAGACTTTTCCCGCAATACCATAAGCTGCATAAACACCAGCACATCAAGGCTTACATGGATTATCCAAAGCACAGGAAACACATTCTAAATCATTTGTAAATATGTAAATAAATATGTACAAGTATAAGATATGATGACAGGCAGACAGTTGCAGCTGAATGTGAGTATGAAGAAAATTACTGAATTAGTATTTCAATGTTTGAAGAAATTAAATAAGATTTGCCCTGTCAAAATCACCAAATTGCCAAAGTTTAACCACAATATCGTAACACCACAACATTAAAGATAGCACTTGCCAATTTTTTGCGAACTCTGTAGCTTATTTAAAAGTCTTATCTGAAAATTAAATTGTGAAAGTACAAGAGAAAAAACCTCTAAAGTTCATCTACAGAATTGCTGAATTTTTGTAGCCACTCATGTTCAAAGTAGTAAGACCTTGGTAAACTATTCAAGTGGAAAGGTTTTGTGTGCACGAGTAACCACCAATAAGTTGGTGCAAGTGTCACAAGGAAAAAGAAATAATAGTTAATCACTGAAGCAAACGACTTAGCGCAATGCTAACTTCACATGCAGAAGGGGACCATGTCAAAGTACTCTTCCTTAGTCCTCACTTGACCATTTGGAAGATAAGCGGAAAGATACTAAAGATATGATTGAAGCTGTCATCAACATGTGACTGAATGTGAAGGGTCTCTAGAATTGATGAAAGAAACCCATAACATGAATCACATGATCAATCCTGTTTCTACATGATTTTGGGAATACCAATCATCCACTCGTTAGCATTGTTGTGGATCTCCAATTTTACCTTTTGATAAGCAACACCAAGTAAGTCAAATCATTTAATTGCATGTAGGATAAATAAATCTCCATATTCATTAAAATGAATTGGACATTAAGACAGCCTTACACTTAATCAAGGGGGACTAGTTAACAAAATGCACTCTTACCAAACTCAAATAAGAGTCTAATCCTCTATCATAACTTGCACAATAATATTTCTTATCATCTTTTTTGGCCCAGATCTGCCAACTATATGACACCTCATACCTTCACATAAATAATCTTGATCTTCCTTATAAAGAAACCCTTTAATTCATTCTTTGGTCTTTACTTCCAAAGCCACTTTTATGCCTACAACTCCATTTTGTACTTAATGCTCCTATATTTTTGTCAAAATAGTGAAAACATTATATACCACAACTAAAGCTTGTAATTTTTTTCCCTTTTTAACTCAATAGGCTTCTACAATCTAAGATGATAAAGTTCTCTACCTCTCATTTCATCTTCCGTTGTTATGAATTACTATTATGTATTTCATTTAGGAAATTGATATTTCCATAAGCTAATATGATATTTCCACAAGTGACGTAGACTAACTATAAGATTTAGTTTTTATGCCCAATTTGCCCTAATTTAGTAAAAGTTGAATTCTAATATATTTTAACTGTTGCTCAAAAATTTATTCATATTCTCTTTCTTATTAAATTCACATGTACTATGTACAGACATGTATAAACAAAAAAGAAATGTAGACATAACACTATATATATACACACACACACGAGAGAATCGAGAAGTTCATACAACTGAGGGTGTACGATAAGCAACAAATGTAGAATGTTCACAACAAAACTTGAAATTAAAAATAATAATAATAATAAATACTAGTCCTAAAATTTACACACAAATTTAAGTGAGAGTGATGTTATTCATGTACTAATACATTCATTGCTTCTTTTTTCTTCCATTGCTTAATCAATTCGTGCGATTCTAAGTATCACAAGAGAGGAAAGAAGAAAGGAGGAGAGTAATTATTTGACAAAATCTTATAGGATACATATATTATTTTAGTTAGACATGATAAAAGAAAATTAAAAAGAAACAAGTTAATCAAAATCAGGATGGAGTTTAGCTGGTAAAGAAGATTTTAGGATTTATAATTAACTAGTTTTATTCAAATACTAGTACTAAACTAGTTTTAGTAATATAATTTAGTAAATTATATTACTAAAAAGTCTATAGACTTTTTAGTAATATGATATGATAATAGAAATTCTGAAAATAATTTTTTTCCCTGGTGGGAGAAAGCCTTAAATCCTAATTTTTATGTGCAAATAATTTTTTCCACTTATTTCCTAACAATTTTCTAATTATTATTAATATTATTACTATCATAATAATTAAATAAATAAAAGTCGTCTTTAATTGAGTAACGTTACTAATCAAATAAAAGTAAACAACTAGATGTTTAGTTATTTATCAAGTGGGGGTAATTTAGACATAAGAACTAAATTATATAACAAAGGGTTGGTTTAGTTAAAAATGAGACACACTTGTGGAAATATCAATTCCCTTCATTTATTGAATAAAAAAAAGTACCTTTTGTGAAATTTTTTAAGCCTACTACCTCCAACACCCTAGTTTCCTAAGCTTCTACACATTTATCTAATTCATACTATGCCTAATAACTAACTACATTACCAATAACAATGCCATAGCTATTTCGGTAGGTTACCCTGAAAAGTTCATTGAAAATAATGATGAAAAATATTAAATCATCATGATCCCCTAAAATGTTCATTGGAAATAATGATGAAAAATATTAAATCATCATGATTACTGTTGGGCCATGATATTTTATGCATATTAGGCCAAGTCTATTGGGTTATTTCTATTTGGGTCCTGAAAGTATTGGGTCTAGTCATTGGGCCGAAACCAATGGGTAAATAATGTTTCTATTTGGGCTTTGACCGGTAATGATAACAAAGATAACGGTTGACTGTTATCCTGCATTGCATTAATGAGGATTAGACAGATTCGGCCGGCGGTGGACAAAGGTGATGAGATTAGCAGGTAAGCTACCTGCTGAGGGATGGTGAGGGATGGTGTCAGGCAGGTCGGTGGCACGCAAAACCGGAGTTGGAGTATATGAGAACCGGATACAACACAAATAGAAGTAACTGATATTTTATCTTATCAACACACTAGAATTCTTTTCCTCTGTTATAATCCTTGTATCTGTCTGTACTGACTCTCACGCCGGAGCTATCCCCCGATGGTTCAAACCGTCAAGCTTCTAGTATTGACCTGTTGAATTGTGCAGAATAGGACGCGCTCTTACGTGATTGAGGCGCGTGGAAAGATTTTGGCGTTAACATTGGCGCTAGAAGGAGGGCTGATTGTCTAGTGTTCTTGAATTTCAATCACAAAAAGAAACAACTGTTTTACATCAGAAGTTATGGTGAAGAGTAAGACATCTACTGTAGAAAAGCGGCTGGATGGATGTGAGTTAAATCTTTGCAACGTATTTACATTAATGATCGGTTGGGTCCTTCAAAAGTGCTTCGTGATAAAGATCGCTTCTAAAGATGTTTAGAAGGTTCTCATGCACGAGTCCAGGGCGATGCTAAGAGAAGATTGGTTTTTGCAGCTGAGAAGGAACCTGACCATGGTCGGAGAAGGGTAGAAGGCACACCGACTAGAACCCTACACCGAAGTGGTCATAATGATATAGCTTCCAAGTTAGCTAAGATGGCAGAAGAAGCTGACAAAGTCTTAGAGGTTCTTCTAAAGCAGAGGGAAGAAATTACTGAACAGATGTTTCGTATGGCGGAACTGAAGGATGAGGCGTCAAGTTATTCTCAGTCCGAAGGGCATAGCAAGTCTACACAAAGGCAACCAAGAGGAGGAAAGGAACCTGTACACTCTGGTCAAATATCTCGAGGCCGACCTCGGGATCGAAGAAGGTCAAGAAGCCATACTCCTGAGAGATCGAAAAGGGCACCTCACCCTATCGGTTCTCAGGATCATGGTATAAATCGGCGAAGAAGCAGGTCCAGGGGGTACACGCCTGAGAATACAAAGAAGGCACTCCGCCTTGAGTATTCTCGACACGATGTGAGCCCATCAAGCGAGATCCGAAGTCATACTCCCGAGAATCCAACGAAGGCACACCGCCTTGTGGATACTCGCCACTGGGGAAGTCCGTCTAGAGCAGGGGGTTCGGATGGTAAGGGCCAGTCTACTCAGAAGAAGAAGATTTCTCCAGAGAAAGAAGTATCCTCGCAACCGGAAGGAGTGGAATTCTTAGTCAAGGAATTGAAAGAGCTTCGGAGACAGCTAGCCGAAGTTCAACAAGTGAAAGATACTTCGGGAAAAAAGACTTCTTCTTTTTCTTCGGAGATCCTTAAGGAGAAAGCTGACTCCACTAAAAAACTTCCATATATGGAAAGTTACGATGGTTTTGGTGATCGATATGACCATAGCCAGACGTCTGATAGGCTGATGGATTACTATGATTTCTCGATTGCAGCCAAATGTCAGACGTTTGTGACGACGCTCAGACAGGATGCGAGGCAATGGATGGGAACTCTACCTTCAGATTCAGTCTCTTCTTGTACAGATTTATGTAGTAAATTCCATGCTCGTTTTGGGAGCAACAAGAGGAGAGGAAAGCCTACTGGTTCGTTGGCTCAAGTTCGACAATATTAGAATGAGTCTTTGGGCCAGTACGTGAAGCGATTCAGGAAGCGATCGGCCGATAAGCGATCTGAATGATCTTCGTCCGTCGAAATTTGTTTCAGAATGGTTTGGATTTGGTGAAATCCGAGAAGCTGGTGAAGAAGCTGATGTTTCACCACCCGAAGAGTTTAGCTGAGGCCTTTGATAAAACATAGGGCTATATTGTTGTGGAGGAAGCTATGAATAGCTTGAAGCGACCTTCGGACAAGCTGAAAAATAAAGATAAAGCTGAAGGCGAGCAGAAGAAGAACGGTGAGCATAATGATCGTCCAGAAGGGAGTTCAAAGAAGTATAACAATAATTGGCGTCAAGGAGGGAATCGTCCACCTGTTCCTACCCAGAAGGTGAACAAAGTATACACTCAACTGAATACGGATAGGGTTGTTATTTTGGATCAGATCAAAAACCAACCTTACTTTGAACCACCTCGTGACAATCTTAAACCTGGATCGGGTAATATTCGCAAGTATTGTGATTATCATCAGGCGTCTAGTCACGACACGAATTATCATCTACCTTGCTTCGACAAGCTTTGCCTTGCCTTTGCTTCGGCATTCTTCGTACCCTTCAGAAAACATCCGAACAATTTCCTCATTCAGCTCAGCTGATTTTCGGTAGTTCTTCTGGATGTCTTTGCGGAGATCTTCGGTCAATGGTGGACCCAAGTCTCTAAGGGCTCGAAGCTCTCGAACCTCATCGTCAAGCTTCTGACGTTCTTTCAAATGTCGCAGTTCCCTGGTTTCGAACTCGTTAACTTGAAGTGCCAGGCTTCGGTTAGCTTTGGCAAGAGACTCGCTTTTTCTGCACTAGAATTTCATTTCTATGAATCAGGTCTACGTTCATATTGACCGTGATTCGGTGAGTGGCCTCGGCCGTCTCCAATTTTTCTTTAATGTTATGGAGATCTTTGCGAAGGCACTCATTATTGAAGAGAGCAGTATTGTGGTCACTTCTCTCCTTATTTAGCGCCGACTTCAGAATAGCATTTTCTCGTCGGGCAGCGTCTTCTTCGGCTTCAGATTCTTTATATTTGGGACGAAGACGCCCGAAGATCGCATTTGCGAACAAGGGGAGGAGTGGGTTCAACTTGTTGTTCGATTTTGGGTTCATTAATTTCAACTGGAATCACAAGGGGTGGAACGACTTCGAAAGTGGGTACCCGGAGGTCTTCAGCAGAGAGGGGGGTTATTTTAGTTCTCTTCTTTTTGGTACGAAGGACTCGAGTCCGTTCGTCCAGAGACATGTCAAGCAAACTTTCATTGAATGCTGGAGGAGGAGCCGATTTGGCTTTTCGGGAAGCTTTCTTCTTCCAACGAGGTTGAGTAGATTCTGTTGGTGGAGGGGGTTCGGTAATTGGGAGATCGACTGTTTGTGTTTCAGCAGCTTGGGGTTCATCAGCAAATTCAGGATCTTTAGCAGACAGAAAGGCCTCAAGATATTTTCGGTCAGAAGAGGTTTGTTTAATCAGAGATACTGCCAAGGATAAGGAACAATCATTCAAAACCAATGTTATTGAAGATTTCAAGAATTATACAAGTAGGGGGTTCGAGACTTACACTTGTGGTCGTATAACCACGCCTGCTTGGTAAGAAGTCCGAAGTCCCACTTCTTCTTCGGGAAGTTCTCCAGAAGCATTATCATTTCATTGATGTGTTCTTCGGAGATGTCCCCATCATCTGCAGATAGCTTCTCAGCAGTGGTCCAGTCTGGGAGAGAGGAAATTTCCGGTCCTTTGACCAATAGCCACTCCTTATGCCATCCTTTGTTGCTTGAAGGAGTGCTTATCAAGGAGCGCCTTTCAAAGTTCTCGCCAGCTTTCGGGGACTACTTACTTAGAACTTTGAATCCCTTTTCGCGAGATCGCCCAGCATAGTAAACAGAGAGAAGAAGTCAAAGGTGGGTGTAACCCCTACCTCATGACAGAAGGCGATAAAGGCCAAGATGTGGATATAGGAGTTGGGGACTAATTGGGCGAATCCCACACCTACGAACCCTAATAGAGTGACGAGGAAAGCGTAAAGAGGGAAATGGACTCCCTTCTCCAAGATGGTAAGTGGAATGGCAATCCAACCATCAGGCCTTTGGTACATCCTCTCGGAGGAAGAAGGCAGTCTCATGTGATGGGTGTCTATGATGGAGTAACGTACTCTGGCGTTGCGCAGATCATTCTCTGAGAGAGTAGTTGGGGTGTTGGCATGTGAGAATTGTTCCTCATTTTTGAAAAATTCAGCAGGTTTTGGAGAGGGTTTGGAAGGTGGATTCTTGCTTGATGCAACAGCTGATTTGGGGTTTGATCCCGAAGCCGCTTTGGTAGGGCTTGGGGAAGGAGGAATGGTGGTCAAAGGAGTCACAGACAAAGGTATATCCTTACCGGAATCTTGAGAAACCATTGTTGGAGATGAACAGAGAGAGAAAGCTCGAAGGGAAGAAGAAAGGCTAGAGAGTCTGAGATTTCGAATGAGCTGGTAAAATTTTCAAAATTTGGGGAAAAAGGATTTTTATAACATTTGTCTCTTCAGTTGTTCACGGAACACGAAGGCGGTGCATTAATTGATAGTAATGATGGTGAATTTGGAGAGTTGTTAACCAGAGTGGGTTTTCAAATTGGGCTTCCGGTTCTGATTTGTTTTGTTGCTTTAATTTCTTACCGAATGGGTCTTGGCATTTTATTTTGGGCCCTATATAATCTTGCCACAATTCTTTTACCATCGTGGACCATTTACAGTCTTCTATTAAATAGCCTGTTTAATAAAAGACTGGGGGACAATGTTGGACCATGATATTTTATGTATATTGGGCCAGACCATTGGGCCAAGTCTATTGGGTTATTTCTATTTGGGTCCTGAAAGTATTGGGCCTAGTCATTGGGCCGAAACCAATGGGTAAATAATGTTTTCATTTGGGCTTTGACCGGTAATGATAACAAAGATAATGGTTGACTGTTATCCTGCATTGCATTAATGAGGATTAGACAGATTCGGCCCGCGGTGGACAAAGGTGATGGGATCAGCAGGTAAGCTACCTGCTGAGGGATGGTGTCAGGCAGGTCGGTGGCACGCAAAACCAGAGTTGGAGTATATAAGGACCGGATACAACACAATTAGAGGTAACTGGTATTTTATCTTATCAAAACACACTAGAATTCTTATCCTCTGTTATAATCATTGTATTTGCCTGTACTGACTCTCACGCCGGAGCTATCCCCCGACGGTCTAAACCGTCAAGCTTCTGGTATTGACCTGTTGAATTGTGCAGGATAAGACGCGCTCTTACGTGATTGAGACGCGTGGAAAGATCTTGGCGTTAACAATTACTGATGTAGTTATATAACGGTGGGAATTAATTCTCAGTTTTCCGATTACCCTCAAACAAGTTATTGTGTCACTATAATTTGCATATGTATCAATTCTCCCTATAGACCTTATCATATGCTTTGTAAGTCTAATGTTGTTAGACAGAGCCTGGACATCTTTCTTCTTCTCTAACATAATTACAAATTACCTACTTCATTTTCTTATATGCCAGTCACAGAATTTTATTATTTCTACACCGATTTCTTTGACACAAATTACAGTATTTCTCATCCTGAAAATCTCATAAAATTCCTTCATCATTTTTGTTATATTATTCTTGCCAATAGATAGCATTCATTATAATTTCCCTCCCCCAAGCAAAGGTGAGCGTTTGTGATTTACATTTGACTCGCAATAAAACGCGCACAAAAACAATGTATGCATATCAAAAGAGAGAGTGAGAATACCTGAACACACTCAGCGTGATCACCCAAACTACGGTACTCGGGATTGGTTTTGGATCCACCGGCATAACCAACGGTAGTCCGGACAACCCCATCCAAGCAACCAAACACGGATTCGGACCTCCAAAAGCTTCCGAGAGCGAACACCGCTGTTTTGAGGGACTGACTGGAGGGGTCCTTGGGGACTTGGGAGATCCGATCGGGAAATCTGATGGCAAAAGCTCCTTTGGCTGTCATGCTCAGGAGTAAAATCCATAGGAAATTATGAGAGGGAGACGGATTCCTCTCCGAGAGCTTCATTCCGCTCGCCTGAAATTAATTTCCGGCAAAATTGGTGAATTTTCCGACGAAACTTAAAATAGTTTTATTTTAGAAGATTGCACTGGTTACAGCTGAGTCCGGCTCACGATAAACAAAGGCTTTCTCTCTAATTTCATCAATACAGGAGAGGGAGCGTAGTGTCAATTAATCGTTTTCCGCTATGAGTTTATTTATATTATTATTTTCTCCCTCATAATTTAACTTTTTCATATCTTAATATATATTCTTTTAAACTTAAAATTCTTCGTATTATATCATTGCAGTACCTGTAATTGACTACACCATGGAAAATAAATGTTACTGCCTCTGTCCCTTATATTAATAAGATATTTTAGAAAAGTTTTTTTGTCTTTTTAAGGATTTTAAATAAGTATTAATTATTTGGTTTTCAATATTATTCTAAGTATTAAATACTATTTTGATTTTCTTATAATTTTTGTCCAATAAATAATAATCTATTTTTTATATAGAAGACAATATAGATATTTAATATTATATTTAATGTTATACAATTATTTTTTAATATTTATGCATAAATCTAAAAATCTTATATTTAGGGAAGGGTGAGTATACATAATTATTGTGGTAATCACGTGATAGTAAATCTTACATTCAAACATTTGAAAAAAAATTGAGAACATATACGCCGACCATACACTTTATAAGTTAACTTTTTAGATTAAAATATAATTTAAAATAAGCATTTCAATTTAGTAAGAATTCCAACCTTATCGCCCTCAGATAGATAGATATTTAAGTGGTAGTATCAGTTTTAAGATTATCATTAAACAAATTGCAATGCCATCGTAAATTCCCACTGTTCGTTAGCTATGGCCTATGGGGCATCATTCATAAAATACCATATGGGATGATGACAAATGTCATTCTTTTTAGACATTGTATAAAAATTGAAAGCAGATCCTCTGTCCTCAAATTTTCTGTCTCTTTGTGTCCCTTCACTTAAATTTTGACACCTAGTCTCTTACTTAACACTAATCAATTCTAAAATTAAATAAAAAGACATGTGTCAAAATTTAAGTGGAAAAAAGACAGAGGATCTGCTCTCATAAAAATCTCTATTGGGAAAACCATAATGATACACACCGATAATCTAATTCTATTTTTTTATAAAATAAATCCTGATGTCATTATTTTATTGGAGACAAAGGTGAAGTGTAGATAGAATTTGTAATGCTTTGGCCGGGGTTTGCTGGAATATTTTTTTAGAATTCAAGTCCTTGCTAACTCGATCTATATATATATATATAACCATGCATGCTGTCCACTCCTATTTGGAAGAAGGCAGGCACCAATCCGACTCCGACGTGGGTGTGCACTGCTAGCTGTTTACTAACCCCGGTATGAGGAAAATTTTATGGGAGGAACTTAATAAATTTTAAGTATTGGATTGGCGTTTGGCTTATTTTCAGAAAGTTGGGAAAATACTCCAAATTGTATCATCCTTTGGTTCACTATTATCATCTATTCTCCCTCACAAATCTGAAATTCCATATACCTTTTTCTGTGTTATTTTCAAATTAATCATCTCTCTCTATACAACCAAACTATGTATTATGTAGTATGTACCAAACTGCAAACACCCCAGAAAAATCTCAGATTCCTCTCCTCTTCTTCATCTTTAACCCAAAAGAAACACATGCCCAAATTGAATCATCATTTGATTCACCATTATCATTTTATTCTCCCTCACAAATATGAAATTCAATTGGTTTAACTTAGCCATGGCCTAATTGGAAATCATCTGAATGAATCATCCCAAATTGATGCCCCTTTAAATATTCTTCGAATTTACAGAGAAAAAATAATAATATAGATTTATAGTGATAAAAGATGGTGAGACGAAGGATTGAAGATCATTGATTTAAAACCCTTCCCTTGATAAAATATGAAGAAGGAACTAATCCAAAAACTAACGCAGATGAAGATTTAATACGTCAGCAATGAACTTTTATCATTACAAATCTCTCTTTATGCTCTTTTGTGATACCAGCATTCTCTTTACAAGAAACCACCCTTCCAAGAGAGAGAGAGAGATTGAAGATGAAGAAGAGGAGAGAAAGAAAAGGTCAAAAAAATAAATATAATATGGGAAATACGGCCAAAGGGAATATAATTGTCTTTTAAAAAATTCATCATTGTCTATTCGCAAACTTTTGGGTTAAAATCAAAGAAAGAATTTGCCAACTTCATGGGACACTTTTATAATTACTCCTTAATTCTATCCCAAAATTGAATAGAACTCCTATTATATATTCTTATACACCCAAAGCATGTGTCACTCCAACAAATATAAAGAGAGAGGAAGATATGTACTCCTCCTATTTGGATTTATTTATGAATAAGTTTACACCAATGTAATGCACAGTTGCATACCACCCACTTAATTGAATTAGATTAGATTAGCACCCATGTAAAACTAGAATATCATGGAGATGAGAGAGAGAAAAACTAGCATGTAAAACTAGCATATGACCACCTGGGGTTTGGGCGTTTCCCACTTAACAACTTGTAGTCAGTAAAGCTACATTTAAACTCTCAACTTTTTGAGTTGAAGTGAATAACTGCTTTCTGTCATAACTCTGTTACTTAAGTTGAATAAAGACTTAATTACCCTCCAAACGACAGATGAGAGAACATGCGAGTAATCTAACTTCAACCTTGACGAATCTTTTCTCAAAATCTCATGTACAACTATAGAGAATGCATAAACAACATAAATAGAAAGAAACACAATTGCACCTCCTACGTTCAACTTTCCAATAATCAAAACAACAAGAAGAGAAAGAAGAGCAAATAGAAAGAAATATACATCTCTTATCAATCTGAACCCGTTGCTCCCCCACGGAAAGGGAAATAGTTGCAACCACAACACAAGTCACAAATACAGTTCCACCCAACACACTATTAAGTCCAACATCTCCATCATTACTTCCCATAAAAGAGATTTGAGAGGTAATACTGCTTTGGGTGACTCTTTGGGAATTTGGTTGGTTGCAACTACTGTTCTCGATTAATTAAAAGGACAACTTCCTGAAACATTACAAAGTAACCTAAAAAACAGTCTAGCAAGATGTGATTTAAAATTTACTACATAGGGCAATCCAGTTCAGTATACTCCTTAAAGAGCAATGCATCACTAAAGGCATAGACTGCTACACAATGATAGCAGGTGTTTGGAAAAAAAAAGAAAGAAAGAAAAACTAATAGAAAGAAATCAGTTTGCCAACTCAGAAAAGATAACACTAATCTAATCTCCATTCCCTTTTCAATACACATTACTACCGTATAGGTGCAAGTCTTGTACATATATATAATATGTAGGCAGAGTAACTGGTGGTTGTATTAGAGCTGCATAATTTACTAACTGCATTTATGTAACAAAAATTCATCCTTGTTCAACAACCCAATGTGGAAGCAGAGTCACCCCTGCAACAGTGGGCGGCAAGTTCAAGAGATTTGAGAGCTTCTCAAGAGAACAACAAAAATAGTCCGTAGCAGTATTACCCAGTAAATAAAACAGAGCAACCAACCAAATTCCCAAAGCCAAATAACCCAGAAATTTAACCTTCTCACACCCACAAGAGAAGAAGCGAATGTAATCAAGAAGCCCCCCTGATGTGCATTGTGGATTAGCTGTCAAAAACTCACACTGACTTGTGTAGCCTTTATGCTCATTCAATCCAGTACAACCAGTGGACTCTTTAACCCCAAAATCAGTTAAATTCAACAAATTCAAACTAACTTCACCTAGATTTCTCCGAATAACCTCGACCCGATTAGCCTCACCCCGCAACAAACCACCTCTAAAGTCCCATTTTTGAAAAATTGAGGACGACAGGCTGCATCGAGACTAAATTCCAGCAAGCTTTCATACAGTTTATTAAATTAGGTAAAAAGAAATGAGAAAAAAATAGGAAAATCTCATAAAAAAGCTCCCAAAAAATAAAGAATTTCTTACCAATAATAAGGGAAAATTATGAGAAGCAACGAAGATATAAAACGGATCGAAAAGAAAGAAGATAAGTAATTGGGTGGACAGCTTATCCTCTGATTTTCGTGCACAGCTTCTTTGGGTGGATTTGAAATTGGGGAAGAACCCTAGAAAATTGGGAATCTACGATTTGGGGATAGATTGAGAAGAAAAAGAAGGGATGATGATGGGATGAAGCAATTTGGGTTTCATGAATGATGAAGAAGAGAAATTGGGAGACCCAAGTGTATGGCCTCAGATATATTTAATTGGGTCTCCCAATTTATCACCCGTGTGAATTTGAAATTGGGGAAGAACCCTAGAAATTGGAATTTGGGGATGATAAGCGAAGTAAGCAATGAGACCATCATACTCCCTAGCAGTATCGGAGAGGAGACTGAAGTTTGATCGAAGAGGAGAGGAATGTTAAAGAGGAAGAAGAAGGGGTATTTCAGACATTTATCAGTCCTTTTTGACTATTACAGCCTCTTCTCACGCGTTTTTGGCGTCTGACATACACGCACAGTTAAGTTGGATGGAAAAGGTAACGTTTTCACTTTAACTCAAAAAGTCGGAAGTTTAAATGTAGCTTTACTGACTACAGGTGGTTAAGTGGGAAACCGCCCAAACCCCAGGTAGTCATCTGAACTTAACCCAAATTAGAATATCATGTACCTCACACCCCCATTGGGCATATTGCTTCTCTACTAAAGACCTCATGCCCCACCAACCGGCCAACCCTAAAAGGCTAAAATCCTTCTCTGTGTGTTTATATGCAACCCAACACACTTAATTTGGCATAGTTTGTTTTATTTAGAGCAACTTTTATTCTATTTTTATTTTTTCAAAAGGAAGTGTTCGTTTTAACTTGTTGCAAATAAAGTTTTAAGTTGAGTACAAGTCTAGCTTTATTGCACAAATGAAAAAAAAAAAATCCCTGCCTTATAGCTAAGCTCATTCAAAAATTTTAGTAGTAGTATTTTCTATTAATTTGTGAAACACATCAGCTTAATCTAATACTATATGTTTGTTATTTAAATAATAAAAACTGCGCCAAACATAATACTTCTACTTATTAAATAATAATTAAGTTGTTAGGATAAACAAATAATAAGCTATTTTAAAATCCTTCATAATTAAAATTAGTTGATATTTTATGGAAGTGTTTTGTTGGCACATGCCATTTGTCAATTTGACTAGTAGCTCACGATTAAAAGGAAAGATGAATGAAAAGGGTTTGCATTTTTCTCTAAATTCCAACGCTCTGACAAAGACATTCTTCCTTCAGCACTTTTGAATTAGGAGGAACTGATCAGTCTATTTCTTATCTGAAGAAGAAGTATATCAGTCCAAAAAATAATAACACCAAAACAACTAAACTAGACGACCAGGCAAGGTAACTGGAGAGATGCATTTAATATTAATAGTTTAAAAATATATTTAAGATTTTTTGTTTTTAACAATAAAGGGCTTCCCATGTGGCCTGCTGCCGAAGCTTAACATCTCTGCCACAGAAACCCCTAAGATGCAAGCAGACCTATATGTAATTTTTTCCTACTAAAACGGAGAGCCACTAGTTTCGGTACATAAGAAAACGCCATGTTCTAAGGCCTAAAGGGCATGGTCTCAAAAACTATAAAATAATGTTGCTCTTTTGCCTTCCACACTTTTGAATCTAGTCACCATGAAGTTAATTTCATGGTAAGTTGGTCAATTGGCCAATACGGTGTTACACACATAGAGAGATCACCTTCCGACCTATGAGTCGACGCTATATTGGTCAATTGATCAAAATTAACTCTATGTTAACCACTCCTCACACTTTTATTTCATTGTCAGAACCTTTTGTGTTAATAATAATTTGAACAGTAAACTTTGGAACTTGACAGACTCGACGGCAAAAACAACTTCCACTAATAGTTGAATAAATTATGTGAGAACTTGAGTGTCTATCAGTCTGTGAATGGAACAGCTCTCAACAAGAAATAAAAATAAAGGAAAATCAACAAAGAAGTTGAAAGAATTAGAGAACAATGTCAATGGACAAAATCCAAAAGGACAGGCTAGCAATATCATTGTCATTTCAGGAGGTAAAGACCATAACAGTAATCAACAAAATGAATATTCAAATTGTTGAACTTCTTATCATCAGCATGGGAAGGCCATGTTACTCTTTACCTTCAGAACACCTCTTCTAAAGAACAAAAGGAGCAAGTGGCTACCACAAGTTTAGCCTAACCCATCCAAATGAGTCACTCTCAGACTTTGAAACTAAAAAATCCCAAAAATCTACAAGTTCATAACTACTTACTTGGAAACCGTTTATGCACATCTCCCTTGTCAGACTTTGGCAACTGATACATTGTCGATCGTGACTACATCTTTATTGGCTCTTTCAAACAGGAGGTTTGCAGAAAGGTAGGCCTCTGTATCCATAAAAACTTAAGTCAATCCAAAAACATTACAAGTCTAATGAGCTTAAGCACACATCCTCTTTCCCCACCACACCTTAATCCCCAGCTAGACATACAGTAAAGGGGTTCCAATCACATTTCAGAATGTAGATAGGAAACCCTAGAGATTGCAGACATGGACAAGAGAATAATCAAAGCACGAAAGTTGAAAATATAAGAGCATTAAGGACACTAGATAAGGTAAACTAATGGCCCATCACAAAATTATAAAGTGCAATAGAATACAAACTTGGCTCATCTGGAACTAATTATACTACAGTTTAGCTTGCACATACAATTAAAAAAAACATGAAGCAAAAGATCAAAATATAAATTTCCACACCTAGAACACTTGATAAAACCACACGCTTCCTCCGTTTTAAAATATAAGATCACTTGCTTCTGTAAAATAAAAAGGCAAGTGATCTTATATTTTGGTACGCAGATAGTAAAAAACATTATCCTCACTAAGTGAACAATGTGAAAGGGAATTCACCACCAATTCTCAACTTTTAACACCAGAGATAAGAGATTTGGTTACAATTTTCTACCAGTTCAGAAATTACATAATCATATACCATTGTTATATAGAAAGCTTTAGTCAGTCGGCTCTTACGACACACCTATACATGCCAAAACAAACACATAAATACATTATATATATACAAATATAATTCATATTTGTTATTTCTTCTCTGCGTACCTTCTATAATCAAAAGAAAACTTAGCAACTCTTTAATTACCATTAAAATTGTGGGAAGGTAAATGTTACCTTATCAAGTGTCTAAGTTTGAGCTGAGCGAACATTAAAACACTTGATCAGATTTCAAAGACCAACAGGAGGCTGAGAGGGAGGTAGAATGTGTGTGGAAAACATTCAAACACGCAATCGGGTTTCAAAGATCAGCGGCAGATTGACAGAATTCAGTAAAAAGCTCCTTATAATAGCCCCATATAACATTTTACAACTGACCAATTACCATTACCGTTGCCACAAAACAGCCCTGACACACAAGTTTGAGCTATTGTTTCCAAAGACCGTATTAATATTTTTAAGATAGATTAGATTAAAAAGGATACTATAAAATAATGTGCTATTTCTAGCTTTGTTGCTAAAAGAAAGGAAAGAAACCATAAGAAATGGAAGGTATAAGACATGGTGTGCAACAAATTCATCCACAACATAAATCATACTATATCGTACTAAATTAAACGACTATTTAAAGCAGCAGTGAACAAATCTACTTACCAAAACAATAAGCCAAGGCAACAAGTGCACCGATGTTGATTCAAACACATTTGCACTCCAACAGAATTTCTTTGGCTCCAGACAAGCAGAGCACCTCAATCATATTGATTAATTACAAGTTAAACACACCAATGGTACACTTGAAGAAATAGCTCCTACATAAGTTTTCCAACTCAATACAGGTTTAATGGGGCCTCTCCATGATACATTAGATGTAACAACCCTACACAAGTTTTCTGTTACATCGTTCTCATGGACTAAACTGTAAGTTCAGCGTGATGTTTAAGTCAAAAAACCATTCAGCAACATGAATCCTAAGCCTGCCAAACTAAATACTAGAACCACTCAGGGCCATTACCTTGCACTGTTCATTCATGGCCAAGAGTTGGGCCTCTTTTTTATCAAGAAGAGCGCTCAACTTCACATTCTCTTCCATAAGTTTCTGGACTTCAGTCTCTTTTTGCATCTTCTCACTCTCTAACTGTGTTGTCTTTGCAACTAGCCTGCTCCAAAACAGAACTAGAAAAATTATATGGAGTACAAGATTTATAAGTTGTCCAGCTAGGGAGTAATTTCACAAATTCCAAATGTTTACCTAGAAGCATAATACTTCGCCAGACCCATTCAAGAAGGAAAGGTTCTGAATATATATAATAAAAAATGAAAACAATTCATGTTCTTAAGAAGATTCCTCTCCAGGCATACAAACAAATCCATTAAAAGAAGGCTTAAATATGATTTACTACCGTAAACTATATGCCATATTCCACTTCGGTGATCCACCTTTCAATTTTGTCAATTAGATGATTGAACTATTAATTTTTTTCGATTTCATTCAATTGGGCCTACCACGTCAGAAATTGCTGACGTGACATCCTAATAGGCAGCAAGAGTGCTTATGTGTAAAAACATTATATATTTTTAATGAGATCAAAGGACAAAAAGATAAAATAACAAATAAAACAACTAAAAATTACACAAATAATATAAATTAATTGTATAATTATTTATTTATAGTTATATAAATAATATAAATTATTTATATAATTATTATATAAATAATATAATAATTATTTTTATTAAAAATAATTATTTTAATTAAAAAAAACTGCGTTTTATTATTTTTTATTAAAAAATTGTGTTTAATATTAATGATAATAAAAATAAAAATAAAATGCAGTTTTTTTGTAATAAAAATAAAAAACGCTGCTTTTTTTTAATAAAAAAAAACGAGTTGGTTTTTTTTTAATAAAATAATTATTAAAATAAGTATTAAAATAATAAAAAAAATAAAACATAGTTGGTTTTTTTTTTAAAAAAACGCAGTTGGTTTTTGTAATAAAACTGCGTTTGTTTTTTTTTTAATTAAAATAAAAATAATTATTCTTATTAAAAAAAATTAAGAGAGCATTGTTTGTTTTTTTTAATAAAATAATTATTATTATTTTTATTAAAAAAACTGCACTTTTTTTATTATTACAAAAAACTGCATTTTTTTTATTACAAAAAAAAAACCAAACGCAGTTTTATTACAAAAACCAACTGCGTTTTTTAAAAAAAATAAACCAACTCATTTTTTTTTTTATTATTTTAATAATTATTTTATTAAAAAAAAAACCAACTGCGTTTTTTTTTATTATTACAAAAAACATTGTTTTTTTTATTACAAAAAAACTGCATTTTATTTTATTTTTATTATCATTAATATTTTTATTTTATTATCATTAATATTAAAAAAAAAAAATTTAATAAAAAAAATAATAAAACGCAGTTTTTTAATAAAAATAATTATTATATTATTTATATAATAATTATATAAATAATTTATATTATTTATATAACTATAAATAAATAATTATACAACTAATTTATATTATTTGTGTAATTTTTAGTTGTTTTATTTGTTATTTTACCTTTTTGTCATTTGATCTCATTAAAAATATATAATGTTTTTACACATAAGCACTCATGTTGCCTTTTAGGATGCCACGTCAGCAATTTCTGACGTGGCAGGCCCCATTGAATGAAATCGAAAAAAATTAATAGTTCAATCATCTAATTGACAAAATTGAAAGGTGGATCACCGAAGTGGAATATGGCATATAGTTAAGAGTAGTAAATCATATTTAAGCCTTAAAAGAAAGGACAAAGTAACGACAAAAATTCAAGCCAAAAGAAAATGATTCAAAAGCAATGACACACAGAAAGGACCGTAGGAAGATCATCAGAGCAAGATAAATGATTGTTAACTCCTTACACACATATTCTGCACAATTTAAAACTACCGAGTGACGATGACCGTAAACCACATTTATACTAAAAACGCATGCAAATGCAGAAAGTAGTAGCAGTATACAAACTCCATTATAAAGGGGTAATGGGTATAGCATGTAGTAGCAACAATGCCAAAGATAAAGTATAGTCAACTAATTTGATCCTTTGAGGTAAAGAAAACATACTAACCTTTCAAAAAGCCTCTCGATAGTTTGAAACTGCTTCTCTGATGAAAGAAGAGTTTCTCTTACGCTAGTGAGACTGCTAACATAGGATTTCAAAGATTCAAAGTCTTGCTTGACACGGGAAAGCTCCTGCTCATTTTCTGTAGCTCGCTGCTTCTGTCTAGAAGTTTCTTCCACTAAATCATCAACCCTCTGCCGCATTTCACTCAGAATGCCATTCGTACCTACTGCAAACTTTTCCAGCTCGTCTAACTTTATAGACATGTTTTCAATTTGGAAAGCCTTCTTTCTGATCTCTTCTTGTCCTATTGTTACCTTCTCTTTTTCACTAGCAGTCTCAGATTCTGCCATTATAATCCTTTTGACAAGAGATTCCATTACATCTGTGACCATTTGTACACTCTTCAGTATCTCACTAATATAAGTGCCATCCTGTTCATCAAGGGCACCAGGATAATTATTGATGCCAATCCATGTTTCCACATCTAGACCTGGACTGTCAAAGGAAGAAAGATCAACATTCTTTGACCAACCAGATACTGGTGTACCACTTTTGTCAACAAGCCCCACCCCTTCTAATCGTTTGATGCCACAGGAGGCATGAGCTAAGTGTGGAACTGCCATGATTCTTGCCTTCGATCTCAAGTATGTCAACAATGTTGCTGTGGTTTTCACCCTCCGCCAAAGAACCTCTAACTCCTTTTTTGCATCTTCCCCAGACCCGTGTATACAAGCTTTCACCTCCATAAGTTTTGTTTGTAACACAACCACTTGGGACTGCTTTTTTTCAATCTCCTGCTTCCAAATTATGTTTGTTTGGATTAATTGAGACTTCAAAGTTGACAAGTCTACATCTTTCTCTGCGGTCATGGCTCTTTTTCTTGAATTGTATATAGCTGCTATGTAACAACTAAATGTAAAACACAACCTAATAAACGTGATACAGACATTCTGTTTTGGGCAATTAGAGATTTGAAATTAAAACAATCTAACTGGAACACCAAATTTCATATATTTCAATGAAGAAGAGAAAAACCATATCAATTTGATCAGATGCTATATAGAGAAAAGGATAAAAAGAAAAGTAGAACACATGTTAAAGTTTAACTGATCATGATAATCAAAACTTGCAAGTTCAACAAATCACTACCATGGGGTGTTTGGGGGGGGGGAGGGGGGGGAGTAACACTTTTAGAATACATTTTTAGGTATAGGATATTATTGAGTAATATTTGAAATAAAAACAAATAATCATATATAGGCACACATAAGAAAGGCTAAACTAATTCATAAAATAGGTCAATAAGGTATTAGCCTAATAGTTAAAACTGAAGACATGTAACCTTTAGGTCTCAAGTTCGGCTGTCCCCTTTGTAGCCTTTGTGTGAGTTTATTTTTTCCTTTATGCGAATTTTGTTTTCTTTTTCACATGAAGCTTGATGGATTATTGTAATTTCTCATTGAGTTTATTGTCATTATAAAATGTACTTGATTACAAGAATCATTGTCCTTGTATTGCATCCCCAAATCGGGGTTTCAATAAAGAAAAATTATTTGTGAAATAGAAAAAATGGGATCAAATAAGTTTTTTAAATACTCCATCATTCCAAAATATAAGATCATTATTGACTTTTTGAAGTTAATTTAAAACACTTTCAAATTCAAAATTGACACGGATTCATTTAGTTTTAGTCAATACAATACAATGATTTGTAAACTATGTAAAAATTATTTCTAATAATACTCCCTCCGCCCCATAGTTATAGGCTGATTTCTTTTGGCACATAGTTTAAGAAAATCAGTTAAAGTTGCAATTTTAACAAAAATTTTCCACATATACCCCTTAATATGGAATTAATGAATAAGTTAATTACTCCTTACTTATCACACTGAAACTCTCAACTTAATTGATCAACGTGTACTGACCATTAAAATAGAACTTTAACCAAAGATGAATTTTTAATTTACACAAACTTTCAACCAATCACAAAACGTTTATGTTATTCCAAATTCATTTATTGAACCTAAAAAGTTGAATTCTTTTATTGAGAATACAACAACATTAAATGTGATGATAACAATAATGACATTAAATGTTGTTTCTTCAAAAAAAAAAGTAATGGTTGAATATTTATTATAAGGGCATAAAAGTAAAACAATGAACCAACTAAATTTTATAAATAATAAGTAGTCTATATATTGGGACATCCCAAAATGGAAAATCAGCCTATAACTATGGGACGGAGGGAGTAAGATTTATTTATTTTTTTGTAATTTTTAATGAATCTCATCATTTTGAGTTTGAAAATGTTTTAAATTGAATTTTGAAATGATCTTATAATTTGGATAGGAGGGAGTACTGTCTTAGAAATATATATATGACTTCATGACCTATAAAACTAATTTCCAATGGGAAAAGAGCAATAAGCTTGAAGAACATAAGTAATTGCATTAGACATGAAAGACTGAAGATGGAACTTAAATACAGCTAAAATCCAAAAATAAATCAAAATCTTTTAAACAAATATCTTGTGAAGCTGGGGAAGATAAATCTCCCCCATATACTACTATCCCAACAAAAAATATCCATTTATTACCGGACAAGAAACACATTGCAGTGAAATTAACCAAATTCAAGATAAAGAAACTCGCTCAGTTACATTAACTTACAAATCAAGTGATCTAGCTAACATGAACTATTCATGGATAAACCCTAGATTAAAAGCTTGATTTAACCAACTCACACATACACACAAAAATAATAATTTGCCAGAAGAAAAAAAACTAAGTCTTACATAAACAAACAATATCGAGAAGCTGATCGGCCGCAATACATGAAAATGCTTCATGAGGAAATCAAGATAGGCATGGGACAAGAAATTCTTAGAAAAGTAGGCAGCTTTCGATTAACAATTTAAAGGAAACTTTAGATTAGACGAATAAAGGGAAAGAGATACCTTCAGATTTTGAACAAAATTTGGGAGCTTCCAATCCCGAAGACAATGATTGATGAGCAGACCAAGATGAGCAAAATGTTTGGGGTTGGTAATAGTTATTGTTTGTTTTTTAAAATACTATACCCGAAAATGAAACTTGGACATGAGACTATATGAATTTTATATTTTGACATTTAATTTAATTGTGGTTAAAATTTAAATATATTTGTATCTAATTTTTATGTTCACTTTTTATATAGGCCTAGAAAAACTCTTACTTTTTTTACTTTGTTGTTGCGGCCAATTAACCGTTACGTCCCTTATCAAGCATAATAGCTTTATCTTTTATGAATGTAAGCATGATACCTAATAATGCACAAAGTGAACTTTGTACACACAGATGTCAAAGTAATTATAAAAGCGGTAATTAAAATAGAAAAATAAAACAAGTATTAAAGTGGTTCGGTTAAATTGACCTAGTCCACTGTTGAATGGCTATAGTCGCGACACTAAGTCAGTTACCTCCAGTAACCACTACTTTAGTGGAGCTCCCAACCTCCTCCTAACGTACAAAATGGTTGATGCTCTCCGTGATATCCGGGGACGAGGCTTGGTCACTTCCTTCATGACGTGGGCGTACTCAATTAATCCGACTGTGATAAGTCACATTTGTTGGGCTCTCCATACTTCTTGAACTTGGGCCGATAATATGGGCTGGAGGATGAGGCTTATGAAATGAATTGAATCTTTGGACTAAACCCATCAATACCTTACAATTATATAAAGGCCCGGGTTAATCCTTAATTTTTTTTTTTCTATTTTAGGAATTATTTTTTTAATTAAAGGATTAATTTTAATTTTTTCAATTTAGAAATTGTTTTCTTAATTTTTTTAATTAGGATATTAAATTTTTATTTTTATTTTTACTTTTGGAATTGTCTTTTCAATTTTTTCTATTAGTGAATTAAACTTTTAAGTTTGTTATGATTACGTCTAATTGATAGTGTCACATCATAAAATTATGTCATAACAGCGACACTAGATTAAAAATATTTTTGTGTAATATTGAGTTATTATTTTAACTAATAACCTGACAAATCTTAAATTGTGCTTATGATTTATGTCAGATCAACAATCTAACCTAGTTTGAGTTTTTAATGAAAAGCCTAGCATGGGAAGTTATCTTGCACGATGACGAATATTAGAAATACAAAGAATATTAACATTTTGCTTAAACACTAACATCAACTAATACATAAATCTATAATTACCATAGTCTTTAATAGGAATAATACAAATTAAATAAAGTTCATCAAAATATCAAAACACACACATAAAATTATTTTAAAGCATCTATGTATGTTTAGTGGTTAGTGATAAATAGGATGACAAAATTGTTATATTCATTATATTAGAATGAATTTCATTCTATCACTCTTCGAATATAATCAATTTTCATTTCAACCAAATGATTTATTCACCAGAATAATTACCAAATATACTAATAATTTTCATTTCAACGAAATGATTTATCCACCAGAATAATTACCAAATATACAAACTTCTTCAAATAAATACTAAATAATAAAAAAATTACCATTCATAGACGACGCGGAGTGGAGTGGAGTGGAGTGGAGTGGGGTGGGGTGGCGTGCGGAGGGGAGGGGGGAATGCGTCTGTATCAGAAAATCCCTTCAAAACCCTTTGCCTGACCTGTCTACCCTTTTATCAGGGAAGAGAGAGTCCAGTAATGTCTGAATTTTCATAATTCAAAAAGCGCGATACGTTCATAAATATATGTACAAGGAATTACAGATATAGCGAATATATATACATATATTTTTTTTTATATAAAAGAGATGAAAGGAGGGGAAGGGAGAGAAGGAGATTGGGAGTGCAGTGGATGTAGGAATAGGAATTATGCCTTCAGATCCTTCTGCAACAGGTGTAAGCAACCCGCCTTCTTGTCGACAACAAAACCCTCCCGATTCTAAATGGCTCCCTCGTATTGGTGATTGGATCTGCTCCGGTTAGTATTCTCTTTACCTACTCCCCACCATCTCATACTTACATATGTATGTGTTTAATTTGTGTGTGTTGTTCAGGCTGAATTTCGCTTTGATATGAGAATTTTTAATATTACTCTCGTTTCCATTGGGTTTTGGGTTTGAAAGCTTTGGAATCTTAACTTTTGAAGGTGTATTGGAACAAACAAGTTAGGACTTCGATTGAGAAATACATATCAGAATTAAAAAATAATAACAATAATTAAAACTAAAATTGAGAAGCCTAGGATGCATTACAGCTAATATAAGTTTAAATTAAATTTTTCTGTGCTTGAAATGAATGAGAAGGGGAAGGGTAGTGACAAAGCCTTATTGTGTGTTTGAAACAAGGAGGGAGTGGAACACATGAGGATAGGTATATTTCCATTTTCCTAAACCCATTATTTTCCCATTAACATCATTATCACAATTTGTTGTTCAATGTCACGTATTATTGCGCCAACTTGTAACTTGTGAGCGTCACTCATATATGCAATTTACCAACCCAGCTTATCTTCTTTTGCCAATTAAACTGTTAATTACAATATTTATCCTTCTTTTTGGCAAAGAATACATAAACTCTTGATTAAAGTTGCTTATCAAAAAAAATCTTGATTTGAAGTGTAAAATTTTGTCGATTCGAATCTATCTTCTAATGGTGTTTACTGGACCCCTATCTCTGTTTCTATTCCTTGCAAACACTTGATCATACAACTGTAGAGTCACTTTAAGCGAGTCCCTAAAACATGTACCCTAAAAACAAACATAAAATACATATTCATTTAATTGATAATAATTTTTAATGTTTAGTTTGATTCAAGGAAGTTGCTAATTCTTGGAATGCAATAATGAAATAGCAACCATGGAGCATAGTCAGTATTTCTGGAAGCTGATACACTTGTTGGAGGATTGACCGTGTATACCTTTATGTTATATATAATCTGAATAATCCATTTTTGAATACTGCGGATGCGATAAACTTCTGTTGGTTGATGTTGCTTGCCTATATGGAATCTATAATGTTTTGAAGTTTAGATTTAAAGGTTGTTATCGATTAGGTTCGTATTTTGTGTTTTTCATATGTATATTTTGGTTTGTGATGGTGTGCGTATTCTTGGCTTCTTTTTCCTTTTTCTTGGGTGGGTTGCGCGTGTGTTGCACTGGGTCAATAGGTTGCACTAACAACAATTATGCCTCAAGAGAAAAGTGCAAAAAGTGTGGGCAACCAAAGGAGTTAGCAGCCATGCCAACAATTGCAATGCCTGGAGCTTCTCTGCCAACTCATCCACATTATTTTGCCAGGGCACCAGGAGTACAGGAACAAAAGATGAATCTGGAATTTTTTGGCAGTGGAGCTCTCCGACAGTCACTACCTTCAATCTCTGGTTGGCCTTTGCGTGGGCCTGATAAATATGGAGCTCAGTCAGCTGATAAGTTTGGACTTCATACGGTTTCTACTTGGCCTTTAGGTGGGAACGACAACAATGGAGTACCAAATACAATCCAAGAAAATCAACTAATGGTTCAGAAAGGATGGCGAAATGGTGACTGGATCTGCAAATGTGGATTTCACAACTATTCTTCTCGTGTGCAGGTATGGCAATTCAACTTAATAAGTCATGAGTTGCCAACTGACTAAAAAGTGTTTTATATTTGGAAATTGTCTTTGTAATGATCATGTGTGGCTGTTGTTTCATTTGCAGTGCAAAAAATGCAATGATTCTATGCCGTCAGGTACACCTGTTTCTTTAGTTTGTCTGTGGATTGAAAACAAAAGTTCTTGTTGGTTGAATGTTTGACCTTTCCTTTGTAAGAATTAGTTTTGCTATTACTCAATGTTTTCTGAGACATTAGAATTTTTTCTCTTCTGTTGCTATAAAGGTTTTCTTACCAGTTTACCAGTTTTTCCAGATAAATCTCTTTAGATTATGTTTGGTTCAAATGCTACTACATATTTTTCTTTCACAAGTCTAATTAATAATGCTGCCTTATTGTTAGTTGAATATGATGAATAAACAATCTGTCATATTAATTATTAGTATTCTTATTAAATTCATCGTGAAGAAGCTTATGTTTGTTTTCAGTTAATATTTCCCCCCTCTTGATTTGAATGTTAGAAAATCGACATTTATATTTGCGTTTGAAAATAGTGGCATAAACGTGCGCTAAAACTGACTGGTACTCTCTTCCAACCTTTTCTTTTGTTAAAGCAATTGGAACAAAACGTTTAGCATCAGAAGAATTTGTTCAGGACTGGGATAACAAAAAACTGAATGCAGGACATGTAAGATTCTATTTCTGGCTTAGAGTTTTAGATTAAATATAAATTTTTTGCCCATCAGTAACTTTCCAAATTTCTGAATGCACAGACTTTTGGACTGCAGCAAGCATACCCATTATTCCAGCAGAATGCAAGTTCTGGTGTCAATCAAACTACTGGTGTGTATCCACCTTATCCTGGTGGAAATTCATCGGCAACTCCAAATTTGCAAGTCAACCTGCAGTTGCCACAGCTAGTGACGACACCTGCACTCCTTGGGAAAGGGTAAGAATTGGACTTAGTTCATCCTAGTACAGTAGTACTCTCAAACTCCATTTATTCATGGATAGTATCGTTGTGAGAACTCGAGAATGATCAAATTATGAAGCTCAACTAGACTAGTAACAACCGTATGGGATTTGTTTGTTTTGCTTCTTGCGTTCTGAATTCTGTCGATTGTATATATATCTTTGGTTGATATTTTTGTTGTATATAAAAAATGATAAGTTACAAGAAGCAGCGATGATAACTTGAAGTTCCTGATAGAATTTTCTGTTATAATACATAATTATTTATTTATCTTTGATTTATGAGGCAGGCAAAATCAAGTGTAAATCTATCTGTATATTTTATGTGCTGGGAAGAGTATATGCACACACTTTACAAACTGAGCAAAATTGGATTCTAAACAGTAAACACTAAGCATGTACTCCCTCCAACCCATAATATATGACGTTTTAAATGATTTTATTTTTCTCAAATTATTTGACGTTTTATATAATCTAGCAGAATTAGCCACAATCTTTTCAAAATTACCCCTCATGAGAAAATGTTACAAATGAGAGAGAGAATGAGTTAAGTATATGGTAAAGGGTATTATAGACAATTAATACTATATTTAATGCTATACAATCATTTCCTTAAATCTTTTGCACAACTCTAAAACGTCATATTATGGGACGGAGGGAGTCGTATTTTCAATTTTTTTGTGGTTTGAGATCTCTAATACTTTCACTAATCTTGTCTCTCAGAGCTAAGCAATGGCGTGACGGGGATTGGATGTGCACGAAATGCAACAATCACAATTATGCATCTCGAGCTCAGTGTAACAGGTTTGCATTTTGACAACTTACTTCAACCCTGAATGGGTTTCTTCCGACTATTTGCAAGTTTGGAGAACAATTTGTTTGCCACTTATATAAATTCTTATATCATTAATTAATCTTTTCAGCATGATAATAATGGCAGTGCCATAGAAAACAGTGCATACATAACATAAAATGTTGAACGACTGATAATATTTACTATTTTTGGGCGATCTCACTATTTTTTTGACTACAAAGAGTCTGTTAAGATGCCATGGAAAAACAATAATTAGATTGAAAACAAGAACTATACAAACAACTTGATTTATGTTTTTACTAGTAAGATACGATAATGATCATCTAAAGTTAACTATACAGAAAAAATTATCTGCTGTCTTTGAATTTCACAATTGCTGTGGTAAATGGTGGAAACATCCTGTTTGCAGGTGCAAGACACTGAGAGAGACACTTTCCGAACCAGTTAGTGTCACATAGCGAGGTATTAGTTGAGGTTTTGATTTATTTTCTTTTGTTCCTAGATGAATGTAATCATGGTTTTTATTTTGGTTTTTTTTTGTAGCGTGTGTTGAGTTGTCAACGGACCTTCAATCTAGTGGATGTTATTACTGTATTGTGTTTTTTATTTTCTAGATACCATCTCTTTTTTTCAGCAGATAAAAACCAAAAGATTACTAAAATTGATTGAAATTTAATTTGTGCACACCCTTTTGCTACAAAAACTGGAGAAAAAAAAATGTGTGAAAAGAAAAGATGTAAATCTTTTAACTTTCATTAAAGTTCTTAGCATTAGGTAGATTTCTGTCTCCCCAATCCTAAAAAATGTAAAGAAGCAGCAGAAAAATGTGGAGCCTCTGGTGACTTATTTAGGCAATAACTCCTATTACCTTCAAGATGAGGAAGGAGACAGAGTAGGGGTGTCCAGCTGGTAGAGATTGAGAGCAGGACCAACAAACCGAAACAGTATCCATTCCCCAATTATGATCAAGATGGTAGCATAAGCAAATTTGTTGATCCAGAACAACAGTCCTTTTTCTCCCACATACAACAGCTCTATGGCCTTCTCGGTCAGGGCCCAGTCTTGTGGTTGCTCAGGCAAACCATTGGCACCACCGTTTTCTGCTGTTGTCTACCTCTTTTGAACCAACTCTGGACGGTGTTTCAGGGGTTGGAAGTGGCAGCGATGCATCGACAGTCTTTGCTGCTGCTGCCACTAGCACTTTTTATTCATCCACAAAACTATAGCGAGTACTAAATTCACCCTTTTATTTATTCCTAAATATAACATTTGACTTTTTAATGTCAATTTAAATTATTTTTTCATTTACAATTAATATGATTTATTAAATTTTGGAAACAATAGATATTGCAATTATTAATGATTTTTAGATAGTTCATAATTTTCACAAGGTATTTCTATGAAAATATAATATCTTCATTGAAGAAAAATCATGTTAAAATATTAAAAAAAAAATCGTAGTGTATCGCCTAAAATTAAATTAATTAATTCTAATTTTAAATTTAAAAATTATCAGATTTATTTTAAAAAATTAAGAAAATTATTATCTGTACAAATAAAAATTACTAATATTTTATAAGACATCCTATTTAGTTAGGTGGGAGGGACACTGTAGAAGTATCATTTTTATCGGTGGAAATGTCAATTTCCAAAGTTAAAACCTAATCCTACTATATCAGAATCAGTACTTTAGTATATATTCTCGTCTTTAACTTCCCACCGTTACTCTCTCTAAAAATACAAAAACCAAAAAAGAAAAAGGAACGCACAGCACACAAGCAATACTAAACTTCACAATCTTCATTGCGACTCTTCATTCGATTCCATCTGAGTTTATCCGCTTGGTGAAAAACCCAAATGAATGATGTTCAAGCTCGTACGGGTGAGTCGTTTTTGCTGAACTACGACGCCGACGAACTCCGAATCGCGTCGGAGTTTCTATCTAATTGGCTACCGTTTTTATCCAGTTGTCCCTGCTTACACTGAACGCAAACCCTCACCCAGGTAATACTCTAGAGACGAACTGTAATGCTTTTTTGCAGATATACATTTTGTGTATATATATATTGTATTACTTGATAACTTTCTGTACAAGTTCAGATTTTGGGGAAATATTCCCTTTTTTTTTCTGTTAAGATGGGAATGGCGCTGTTAAATTTAGGTTTTTTTGTTTGCTTGTGTTATCTAGAGTACTTGTGTACACCCCCTTTCTCAAAGGAAAAGGATGTCACGGACTAACATAATAAATACAATCTTCCAATAAACCTCAAAATATGTCCAAATAGATTGAATACCATCTGTCACATACACCAATTTAAATTAAATGAATTCCATATTAACATAATCTATACTTCTAAGAATAAATGCCAAAATAGGCCCAAAACATTCATTTATAAAATATTAGAAAACTAAGTCTAATAATAGTCTCAAAAAAAAGTAATCTAGTTATTTGGATCAATGATTAAAAATCCCACAAATCCTGGTTACCCTGATTATGTGTAAAAAGAAAAATACAAAATGAGCCAATTATAATACAAATATAAAAATGCACAAATATACTACAATATAATGTGACTAAAAGAGGCGAATGAACGAACGAATGCAAATTACGAACAAGTTACGAATATATCAAAATTAGATAGACTAGATACAAATGATGAACACTGTCGAACAGCGAGCAACTATAGTCCAAAGGATTCCAAACAAAATAAGGCTGAATCAAATCGTTTATAAGTTAACAATTTCATAATGAGCTCAAATACAAATAGTTAAAGGCTAACAAAATACATCGGTACCATGATGTATGCAAATCAAACCGGATAGTACGAATGACACATACGTCACTAATCCGCCACACAAATCAAATCAAATCAAATTAAATACTGGGTCGACCAATACGTTTCGTGAACAAATATATCAAATTGCTAAAGCTCACACGATCACACCCAGAGCATACAAAAAGATATGATGTGGACTGATCACACCTCCACGAAAGGTGTCATGTCCTGGTGTCAAGAGGACATGCCTGTAGTACCCCCACATGTGGTTAGCTCAAGTGTACCTTAAGTATCGAACTACAAAATGCAAACCAAAAGGAGTTCAAATCACAAGGCTTACATGAACTTCTTCAAATGACATCGAATTATTTCAAAAATGAATATACTTAACTATCACAAGATACTAACGATCTAAATACTTCCGAATGTGAACGAAGAAGAATACAAACGAATAAAGGCTCAAAACACAAATTTTCAAATGACGAAATATTACATAATTGATATAGGAAATAGAACCACAATCAAGAAACGAAGTACGAATCCATGTACTGAATATAATAATTGAAATAATTCACGAACCCAAATATCGATCGTTAGAACTCCTCAATTCGATCTATATAATCATCAAATTAATACAATACCGTTAATTAAATTACTAACTTATAATATTTACATTTTCGTAAATTAACCATTTTAATGTAATAATATTAAATACATTCTGCAATTAAGAGATACATTTTACTATAGTGCAATTCAATTTAATAATATTATAATGTTATTATATTAACTCCCATTCCTTGTTTAAAGCTTTTTGCATAAAATATTCCAAATTATTATTTAATAACTATAAGCAACTAATAACTTCTTACTCTTCATTTTTAAATCATCAAATTATTTGAAAGCTTTTATAATCCCATTACTTGCCATCTAATAAGACCAAATTCAAAAGCTAACCCACTAAAGATTAATATAACCTATTATATTACTATGACCGAATTAATTTAAATAATTAATAAACGAGTTCAGACACTTGGTTCATATACATATTACAACAAGTTGTGCTGCACTGCGTATTAACTAATTCAATCACTTACAATATAACGAAATCCATTCATAATAACCCCTGATAATATTACTTAATATTAATATTACTTCAATTTACAATTCACATCTGAATATTACAATATGTGTATACTCTTAAAAACAAAATAATATCATTATTGGGAGTTGAATGAACATATTGATAATCATGACACAAATTCTATTGGGAGTTGGAAGGACAGTGCGGTGATGAATGATACTGCAGATACAAACTCATTAGTCATTAGGGAGTTGGAAAGATGGGGCAAACGGGTGGGCAGAACCCACTGTGAAGTCATCGATGTGCAATAGGATTGGCATGTCTACACCTGTTGAAAGCCCAAGGGTTCATATGTCGAGGGCTGATATGTCACAGGAAGACAAGCTTGAAGCAGATGAAGAGAATGAATTGACTTTTCGGTTGTATGCTTCATTAGGAGGTGGGGCAGAGGCAGTGGAGGTTTCTCCAAAACACATGTTATCAAGGGTGCAAAGAGAGTATATTCGGTTTACTAATGTGAAGAGGAAGAAAGATTACATTTTTATAGAGAGAGTTAAAGGGAAACCTGTGAACATTCTTGATGGTCTGGAGCTACACACTGATGTTTTCAGTGCGGGGGGAGCAGAACAGGATAGTTGACTTTGTTTATGAACTTCAGGAGATGGGGGAAAATGGAAAATTAAAAGGTTAGTCAACTACTTAATGAATGTTTTGACACAAGTGACTATCTGAGGTGTAGGGATTCTTCCTCAATTTCATTGACATTATATCTTGATTGGAAATGATCTACTACACAATTTGTCACAATAATCATTCAACTATATAAGATTCTATTGAAATAACAAAATGAGTTCTCTTATGTTACCAAGGAACATAGTAAGTTATGTATTACCTGTCTACTTATATCCCTATCCCCATCCCATAAAAGAAAATATCCAAAAAGAAAAAGAAAAACCAAAAAAGTGGCAAGAAAGCAGAAGACAGAAAATTGAAACAGTTAATACTAATTCAAGCTTCTCGTGATTTTTTTCGGAGTTCTTTAACCCCCTGGATAACATCTACTATACCTCCTCTTGCATTAAGGTAATTCCTTTTCCTTTTTCTTTTTTTTTTGTAATTTGTGAAAAAAGATAGTTTTGTCTACAAGGATGCATTTATGTTTGTGAGATAATTTAACATTCCAATTTTGTGCACGTGTTGTAGGGGGTAGGTTAATTACAATATTTTACTAGTCAAATTTACTTTTGAATTAACGAAGGAAACTGATATTTCCAAATAATCCTCTCACATGAGAAGAGAAGAAAGTGGGTCCCACTTTTTTGAAAATATCAAAAACTCATGTGAAAATAGTGCTCCCCTTAAGGAATCATATTGGGTAAAAAAACTCTTTAGTTGCTTTTGTGCCCGGACATGGTTGGTCAGTATGCTAATATGATATACGTACCTTTTGTTTATAGAACACACTTATACTGCACCTCAGAAGTGGATGAGAGGCAAAGGACGTGTGCTGTTATAATTATGCACCAGTAAGTTTGTCTTACCTTGCTGCATGCCTTTATTATGTTCATACTTGACTGAATTATATCTTAGTGGAGGAGATACCTAATTATGATACTTGACTGAGATTGCTTGAATGAAAACGGGAGTGCAATATAGAGAATGCCTTAAAATTTCAGTGGCTGATTGCAGGATAAATATGGTAACCCACCAGGCATCCTCCAGAATGAACTTGTAGATCCCGTTCGGCATCTTTTCAAGGTTATCATTCAGCGGTTGGTCAGATGGGATGTTCTTCCTGCTAGCTGTGTACCTGATAGTTGTATTGTAAATATTTACAATAAAGGGGACTGCATACCGCCTCATATTGACAATCATGATTTTGTCCGGCCTTTCTGTGCCGTGTCATTTCTTAGTGAGGGCAATATAGTTTTTGGATTGGGATAAAACTTTTGGTACCTGTAATGGGACACGATTTATAATTTAGTACCTAAAGTGAAAAAAGTTACAAACTGGTGATTGTACTTGAAAAATATTATACTCCGTTAAACATTAGGGACATGACTTACAATTTAGTACTCGGAGTAAAAAAAGCTACAAACTGGTGATTGTACTCGAAAAATATTACACTCCGTTAAACAGTAGGGTTTCATCTTTATTCTGTGTGAAAATTAGGGTTCTCTTCTTCTGTCCTTCTTCTTCTCTCATTTTTCTTGTCTTGATTCTCCATTGATTATTGGTTCTCATATATTTATTAAAGGGTTTTCAGTGTTTAATTGAAAGGATGAGCTCGTCTTGGAGTGAAATCGTAAATGAAATCGAGGAAGGAGATTGTAGTTCATGCAACAAAAATAAATGGATTACATCAGAGTTCCCAATTCGGTGCCACTGTGGAGCAATGATCGAGGATCTTCTTCGCGTCGACTTCGCTTCTCTCTCTGTATGTTTGTCTCTCTCGTTGGATCAATTTTAACGATTATTTAAAAATTGAAAAGTACAAGCACCAGATTACAAATTTTTTTGAGTACAATCATTAGTTTGTAACTTTTTTCACTTCGGGTACCAAATTGTAAGTCGTGTTCTTAATGTTTAACGGAGTGTAACATTTTTCGAGTACAATCACCAGTTTGTAATTTTTTTCATTTCGTGTACCAAATTATAAATTGTGTCCCAATACAGATACCAAAAGTTAATTTAACCCTTTTTGGATCATACTTGAAGGTTGTAGGTACTGGTAAATTTGACGGTGGGGTGAGTATGTCATGATTAATATTATCAAGTAACCTACTTTGTTCTACTTGTTATGCATAATTAATAATTTTGAAGAAAGTAATAGTATTAATTACTCCCTCTGTCCCGAAATAAATGTCCTAATTGATTTTGGCACGCTAATTAATAAATTTTTCTTTTACCTAAATTACCCTTTTGATTACTTATTAAATGAAGTATTTCTTCACTTTTCTATTATCTCAATAATTGCTCTTTCACTTTTCTATAACCCTAATAATTGTTCTATCACAAGTTATTTAATTCTCTAAACACATTTTCTTGTAACTCTCACATTCCCAATAAATACATTAAATAGATTATGAGGGGTATAAGAGAAACAATGGGATAAATATAGTTACTAATATAGAAATAGGACAATTATTTTGAAACATTCAAAAAAAAAATTAGGACATTTAATATGGGACGGAGGGAGTATAACATTGAAAACACATATCACAACAAAAAAACGAGTTGAAAAATTAAAAAATGATACTAATAAAGAAGCACAGTCCTCTAATTTCTATGAACATCTGAAATAGCATTCATAGTGATACCTTAATGCATCATAAGTTTTATTTTATATATTGATTACACAGGTGTACAACTTCTTAACATAAGTTTGATTATAGAACGAGTACTAAAACATAGACAATGAAAAGAAGGTAAACTTAAGCTATTGTGAAACTGCTATGAAGAGTTTGTTCATGTTTTCAGACATTTTATGCAAGCGTTGTGGGGGAAAAAACAGCAAATGGGACTCGTATTGTAACATATTTAAAAGATATATATATATATATAGAATCTTCTTTTGTTTTTGTAGGTGTATATGGAATTTTTTTTGTTAATGTTTTATTATCATGTCTGAGAAATCAACTGGTTTTCTAATTGCATTAGCTTTTTTCCAGATCTCTGTTCTCGTCTTAAATGGAAACGGGGCAGACGTGGCTGTGTTCCTACTAAAAGGTATTATTAATTAATTGAGGATCCGGTTAGCATGAAGTTATTTTTTTGGTAAGTTGATCAATTGACGAATAGAATATTGTGTGCATTCGCTTTTGCTGCGTGTCAAGATGATTATTATCAAATCAACCAACTTATCCCAAAATAAACTTAATACTAACCACTTTCTCATTTGATAGTATTGTTGACCACTGTTTTTAGTCTTAGAATGATATGATGATTTGTTGTTAATTTGTACGTTATTATATAGTATTTGCTGCTTCAACTTACGGATTCATATTTTAATTAATATTTATTACATATTAGGATATCAATTACATTTAGGAAAATGGATGAATCCAAATGGACAAAAGGATATATTCCAGCCGCTTCCCTATCAAGTAGACAGATCAAAGGACTGGGATTGTTAGGGCCAGCGCCTCGGTTAGTATATATATGCATGGTTTATTTCCAGACTTGTGCTGCAGATTGTTAAAGTCGATTGAAAAGAAATGAACAAAGAGATGCATGGTCGAACACTTTTCTTCCGTCAAAAAAATGGATGAATTTAGATGGATCATCTTTTTATAATTCCTATTATGTACTTTAGATTATAAATAGAATAAAATTAATATAAGGGTAATTTAGTAATTTAAATTTTCTTTTCTTTTTTCATAAACACAATAACAACAAAGAATGACAACGGGGCGGGCGGAGATTGTACATTCCATGATCCCCATCTCCGGTCTTATAAAAATTCCCCATGCCCGGTCTTATATATAATTTTTTATTTTTTATCATTACAAACTAAGTTTTTCTTTTTTTTATTTCCTTTTTTCCTTTTCCATCCCAAACTGAGAACAGAGTGCAAGGAAAAATTAAGCTTGAGCAATAATTACATTCCATCTTATTCTCTCTCCCGTACTTACACGCACACGTCCACTGACCACTGACCGCATATGCAGGCAGGCTATTCAGTTAACACTCATGACTCAACTAAAATGGAAACTTGTATTTTTAGTAAAAGACCGTTTGGTCCTTTAAGTTTTTAATTGGCCCATTTGATATGTACCAGGTCCGGGTCCTCCGGGAGAATCTAATACAATTTATTATTAGGAATCGAATTACGAGTAAATTAAATATATCGTTTTTTTATTTGCATAAAGTATTAATAATATAAATAAAGATGGAATATTAAATACTACTTCTACTACCACCTTCTTCTTTGACAAAGAATTAATCCGTAGTTGGCTAGCTGGAAATTGAATTGGATTCTTCTGTTGCAATCAGTTGGGGGAATTAACTAAAAATTGGATTAATAAGTGCATGGTTCAAATTTGAAACATTAATTTGAGGGTAAAATTAATTAATAATAAAGTGCTAAGTTATCCTTTTAATTATAAACTCTCTCTCTCTCTCTCTCTCTCTCTCTCTCTCTCTCTCTCTCTCTCTCTTATTTTCTAAATTTATATATTTTTCCCATTGTAAGTCTAATATGTACGTACGTAATTCCCTAGCTAGCTAGCTCCCTATTACTATTCTTTTTCTTTTTACGTAGTAATATTTAAATTCTAATTAGTAGTACTTGTGATATACTAATTATCTTTGTTCACCTCTAAAGAATAAAAATTACTATAAAAAAATTAAATGATTGTATTGAGTACCCATGTTTAATTTCCATGTATTAATTATATATATATATATATATGGGTCAATATTTCATTTATTGAACCATTAAAAACATGCATGCATGTAATTTTACCTCAAATATATAAAATTATCAACGTAACGTACCCATTGCTATCCAAACCCAGGCCAGGTTTTGACTACAAATAAATGAAAGGGAAGATAGATCATGATCATGCCTTTGGTTGGGTGGACTAATTAATGTAATAGGAGTAGTACGTAATGGAGAGATCGACCGCGTGTGTGAATATATATATATATATATATATATATATATATATATATATATATATATATATATAAACATGAGTAAAACAATTAGCTAGCTAGCTGCACAAAACATGCATTTATCTATCTATGATCAGGGATCGATATATCCAGATGACAAATTGTCGATGGTCCTCGATCTTATATTAATGATTTAGTCAAATTCAAGCATTTAACAATGAAACTTTAAATAGTAGCTGTTTGTTGTGGTCCAACCTCAGATTCAGATTGCATATATGTATAGTAGAACATAAACCCTAAACGCAATAAATATGTGGGTCCACACTTAACCCTAAAACTAAAAAAATAATAATATATATATATATATATATATATATATATATATATATATAAAAAAGTACAGGCCAGAAATAAAAGCAAACCACTTGTTTTTCAGAGTTGCAGCATATATTAACTTATCGTACGTGGGAATAACTATTCTTGGAATGTTTTGCCGTTTTTGTCCTTCACGCGAACCATACATAATATATATGCATGCATTACTCCTACATATTTATGAGTTTTAATTAAACCTAGCTAGGTAAAAGTTTCAATTATGCAGCTAGCTGGGGGCCGGCCGGGTTAACTAATTTCTCTCTATATAATACTTACTATATACATTTAATCTCTCTCTCTCTCTCTCTCTCTATATATATATATATATATATGTATATAAACAAATTAAAGTAGGGGATTTTATTGAAAATAAACAAAATATGAATTAAGAAGGGGAAAGGATGATTACCCGAAAGAAAAGGGAGCTAGGAGGAGGGCATGGACTTGTGAGGTAAGCAAAAAAAGCAGTTCAGAATTTAGGGATATAAAGAAGAAGAAGAATATCAGAGGACAGATTTGAAGCTTCATTTCATTTCATTTCACTGCCAAATCAATTAGCTAGTCCAACTTTATATGTATCAAGACTAAGACTGACGACAGTTAATTTGAAATTATACATACATATACATATATATATATATATATATATATAGAGAGAGAGAGAGAGAGAGAGAGAGAGCAGGGAAATGTAAATGCATGATAAGGAAAGGAAAATCTCATGATGATTATGGAGTAGTATATTATAGTGTCGAAATCAAAGAAATAACGCAATCTCAAAAGTTGAATTCTCTAGAAAGGCCGGGGAGGTAGAGTAGACTGCAACAGTCAGGATTTTCTGGGACAAAAGGGGAATGAGACTGTTGCAGCATGAATTCAAGGAGGAATTTAAGTACTACTTCTTTTATTTATCAATCTTTTTTTTTATAAAATAATATATATATATATATATATATATATATATATATATATATATATGGGTATATATATTTGTATGTTCAAGATGAGAGAGAAAATAATGTTGAAATTCAAGTAATTAAATATGAAATGAAAATATAATTAAGCTTCCTAATATTAGTTTTTTATTGTAAATTAAGTGTATTGTTGGAGACAAAAGGTGATGATTGCTTATAATTAGGGAATGTATTTTTTTCATGTGCAAGTTTACACGTTCAAGTTTACTTTTCAATTTTCAAGAAAAAAAAATTAAGTGAGAACATTAATATTGAATTTTACTAAATAAGTTATCATCTTGAACACCCCCAAAAAAATAAATTGAATATCGTAAAAGTTTCAAATTATATAGAACAAAAAGAAAAATGTGGGAGAGGGTACGTAGTAGCAATATATAGACTATACAATAATGATAATACTCCTACTAGAGTGATTGCTAGAGACAAGAAAATAAGGTAGGTCATGGTCCTCATGGAGTATTTTGTAGACCACAAAATATGAGGTGTTTGCACATTAGAAAAGCGGCCGTAAAAAAACAGCTACTCCATGATTATGATGTAACTGCCTGCTGCTGCTACTTGTAAAATCCTATACATTATCCCTTTGCGACTAATTTTTGTTAGGATTAGACTTTTGTGTTGATTGAAAATAAATTTTTTTTTATAAAAAATAGAAAATTGATTGATAAATTAGAGAAAAGAGAAAAATATGTGATTAATTATTCCAATAATATGTGGTAAAATTCTTAAGATTCAAGAGCCTTATTAGAATATCAAGGATTCAGAGTCTTTTTGACTATCTAAGGGTGACAGAGATTCCGTTAGTCTCCAATTTTTCCAAAAGTTTCTTTTTCATAAAATAGAAGAAGTATTTATATAGAGTTTCATGGAAAGTGGTCATATATCATGCACATGATATCTGGAAAAATCTACAAATACCCTTAGTCATCAGAATAATACCCAGATCGTCCTATTTTTCTAGTCACCGGTCCAATCCCATAATCAATTTTTAAAATGAGTCGACTCCATAAGTCTTTTGCCTTGGAACTCATGGAGGCTCCTCCTCGATTTCCTGCTTCAAAGTTATTGTTGCTCAAACCATGTTTTCCTGCTCTTCCTTAACTATTTGAGAATCTCGTCGCCGGAAAACCTTGAAAAAACTCAGCACAGGATACAGGAGGTTGCGTCCTAGGGGGGCGAACCTTAGGTTTGAGTTTCATTCGGTTGTTTTCGTTTTTTTCGATTTTTCTTGGTCGATTTTCATCATTTTTCTCATGATTCTTAGTTCTGTAAGAAGCTCTTTCATGGAAGTTCCAAGGTTAACCATTACTTGGAGTTTTAGAGGAACTTATTTTTTTTTTATAGTCCGAGATCATTGTTATGTCATTGCATCTATCAAAATCAGTCTGGCACGCAAATCAAAAACGAAGCAGTGCGCGCCCAAAGAGGCCGAACCCTAGGGTGTACGTAGAAGGTACTTTGGCTTCTTTTGTTCATCTTTTGTTTGTTTTCTTTATTTTGTTCCATTCATTCAAACTAAGTCCAGTCGGAAAAGAGATTACCTAATCTTTTCCTTAAGGAGGGTCTACTATGAGGTGGTCGAACCCTAGAATGGCCGAACTCTAGGGGCAAAAACTCTAGGGTTTTTCCAGCTTTTTTCTTATTTAATTCTCCGTTCATTAATTGAGGTCTTATTCATTTACTTCCGTTTTTTCATTTAATTCTTTTAGGTCATATGTAAACCTTAACTTGTACTTGGGCTCACACTTTACATGAAATAAAATTAAATAAAACGAAATTGCCACAAAAATCATTAATACAATACATAAGACAGAATATATATATATATATATATATATATATATATATATATTCCTTAAATATACTCATGGTTTATATGTTTTTGTACAACTTATATATACTAGTCTCCGCTCCACACGCGTTGCGTGTGTAAAAAAATTATGTGGGGGTAAATATATAAGAATTTTATTAAATTTAGAGGAGTAAATAGAAATATATGAAAAATTAATATTAAAAAGGATAAATTGTAATAAATCGAAAGTTGTAAGGGCGAAAGAGTAAAAAGAAAAAAAGAAAAAATGTGACCCAATTACTTCAAACTTGTGGAGGTAGCTTTCAGTCCCCATATATATATATATAATATATATGAGGACTGATTCATAGTTAACGTTTTAAGGATAAAGAGGATTTGGGTTTCGTAGTTTAATATGAAAGATTCCACAATTTAATATCGCGGATTTGGATTCCGTAATTTTATACTTTTGGATCTCATCTCATTTAGTGGTAGTTGCGATATGGAACTAGAAGAGTTCGATTTAAAATTATTAAAATTTTCATTTCATTTAGTATATTATTGCTCTTAGTGATTCATGTGATCTAGGCTTACGAGAAACATACATGACTAAACCAATAACTAAGGTATACGGTATAATTAGTTAGCCATACATGCTTTACATTACAAGAATCGGTGAGAACAATAATATGCAAGAAGAAATAAAAATTTTAATAATTTTAAATCGAATTCTTCTAATTCCAAATTAATTGATACTTCCAAAAATGAGATAAGATACAAAAATAATAATTATGGATTGATGAGAGGTATTTTAAATGTCATCCAATCCGTATTATTAACTGTAGAATCTCCAATATTAAATTATGGAGCCCAAATCATCTTTATTATATGTTCAATCTACAAATAGACAATTGAGATCTATTATAAAAAATTTCTTATCTTTCTAACATTGGTTTTATATATATATATATGTACACGTCATACTCTCCACGCTATTAAATACTAGTAATAGACTAATAGTAAGTACGTGCATTTAATTCGGGCGCGTGCTCCATAGCTGAAGAAAGGACCACAGACATGACATGATGGCACCAAAGCTTCTCTACTTTTTTCACTTTTACTTGATGAATGAATGAATCACCTCTTTGCCTCTGTCTTAATTAATTTTTCCTTATTTTCTTTTAAAGTTGGGGTTAAGTAGTGCAACAAGAGATATTTTTAATCGTAGGGTGAGTGTATATATATATATATATATCATGAATCCTTATGTCATGATTTCAGTAATTCCATATTATTTGAGTAATTATTGAGTAGGATTTCATCATATTTGTTCATTTCGTAGTTTATCCTCCCATCATCATCGATCCTTATAAGTAGTCTTTACTCTTGAAGAAGACATTTATTAATATGGATGTTTTGGAAACATTTATGAACTAGGTTCTACAACTACTGAGATATATATATATATATATATATATATATATATATATATGAATTACTCAGAATGTTTAGACTGATCTACACGTTTTTTAAAAGAACCTCATTTGTAAATATTAAGGTTATATTTTATTACACCTTGAATTAATAATTTGTTAATTTATATAACAGTGAAAAATGATATTAAAATTAATAATGACAAATTTAAGAATTTCCTGACATTTTGTAGTACTTTTAAAAATTAAAACAAAATATGTGAAACAAACAAAAAAATCCACAACTCAATCCGGTAGTTGGAGGTCATTCTTTTACAATTTAACCCGCATATATATATATATATATATATATGGAGAATATAGAGGTATAACTTAAATTTACACGGTTTACGATTGTAGAGTGATTTTACTCTACGATCGTAGAGTAGTCACTCGGCGATTTGTAAATTCACTCTACTATTATAAATTACTCTACAATTGTAGAATGAATTCATTCTACTATCATGGACTACTCTACGATTATCGTACTCCTAAATCCTGACCGTAGGTTGTAAGTAGGGGTTGTAAGGGCATATACACATATCTAAGATCAATAAACTCCATTAAAAGAATTGCTACTTCTCCTTCAATGAATAACAACATATATGCTGATCATTTTGTAACATTCATTCAGCAGAATTTTCTTCAATTCTTTTGTTCCTTCTTTTCATCCAAATCATAGCATGTATATTATATATATATATATATATATATATATATATATATATATATATATAATTCACTCCTTCTCTATCTTTCTCTCTAGCTCTCTGATCAGACACTGACATATATATAAAGAGAGAGAGAATGTTATTGTCAGGTGGATGCCTTTTGATCCAAGAAAACTGATCATCTTTATTTCTAGTGCCTCTTTTGTCCCTCCCCTTTTTTTTGATCAACATAAAAAAAGGCCTGTCTGTCAATTTCACTAGTCCTTCTCTCCCAGATATCTCTCTGATATCCTTCTTTCTTAGTTTCTTAATCTTTTTATTTATCCCCCTCTCCCCTCCATGTGCATTCATTCCCCTACCCTTATATAATTAAATTACCTCTTTATATATATATATATATATATATATATATATATATATATATATATGTAAACCGGCCCTCTCAATATTATACCGGCCAAGCACTGATCTTTGGGTTCTTCATCTTTTGGTAGAATTAACAAATTACTGATCGAGGGTGATAATGGAAGGTCAACAACAATCAAATCATAATAATGAATTAGACGGCGGGAGTAATAACAATACGAAAGCAGCAGCAGGTGCAAGCGCGGGCGCGGGCGCGGGAGGCAGTAGTTTTATGTGCAGGCAAAGCAGCACAAGGTGGACTCCCACAAGTGAGCAGATAAGAATACTGAAAGATCTCTACTACAACAATGGAATTCGGTCTCCCACTACTGATCAGATCCAGAGGATCTCCGCCCGCCTCCACCAGTACGGCAAGATTGAAGGCAAGAACGTCTTCTATTGGTTTCAGAACTACAAAGCTCGCGAACGCCAGAAGAAGAGGTTCACCACGGTCGCTACTAATACTAATACTAATGCTGCTCCTCAATATGATCATCTTCATCATAATACAAATCCCCCCTTCCAGAGGCATCATCATCATCATCATAATAACAATAATACTCTGAATCCTGCTCATTGGAGATCATCTGATCAAGCTGATCACCCTCCTATTAATCTTTACACCAACAATTACCCTCCTTCTAACGGTACGTACGTAAGCCTCCCATCATTTTAATTTCTCCTTAATTATTTTCCATATACAATATTATATATTTATATACGTACATATATGTGTCTGTAGACTGTACTTGTCTTGGTGTTTTAGGGTTTTGATCAGCTTAAGTGTTTAGAAATTAAAGGGGATTAATTAATTTGTGAAAAAGTTGCAGGGGTGGTTCCATGTCCTTCTTCTTCTTCACCTGGAGTGTTTGCTGCTGTTGGTCAGATGGGAAGCTATGGCTACGGATCTGTGGCCATGGAGCAGAGTTTTAGGGTATGATTAACTAATTAATTAAAACTATAATATTAATTATGTACTCAATTAAACTAGTTACTAATTAATTGCTAGTATAAGAGGTTTAATACATATGCCCTAAATTTTCTGCAACATATCATTTCTAGTTCTGCACAGACGTACCTTTGCATTTCGTGGGATGAAAAGATTGTGTTCTCATAATTCAGATCAGTAAGAACAGTTTCCAGACATGCATGTACACACACACACACACACACACACACACACACACACACAGATATATATATATATATATATATATATATATATATATATATCAAAGTAGCTAGTGGAAATATATATTGAAAATGAAGGTTTAAAAATTTCATCCTTCAACAAAGGCAAATAACAGGCAAAACCTAGCTACCTTCACACTTTTCTGCTTAAACTAATAATTTTGGGTCCTTGATTAATTTGTTAAGATCATATATCAAATAAAGAAGAAATATTTAAAATTTTCTTGTGGCAAAATTAGGGCCGTGAACATTAATTTGGTATTTGAACTTCAATAATTAACAGCTACCCCATTTCATGAAATTATTTTAAGAACCAGAATTTAAAATAAAAAAATTATATATAAGCATTTCTGTGCAATTATATTTTCCTAATATCCTTTTCTTTTTTTGTAAAAAGGATTGTTCAATATCACCAATAGATCACAACAGTACTGGCGCATCAATAGGCCAAAATATTTCTGTACCCTGTGCCTACCCTTTCCTTGGCAAGATAAATGCAGTTGATGATCATGAAACCCTAGAAGAAGAAGATGAAGAAGAAGATGATAATCAGGCCTGCAGGGAGATTGAAACTCTGCCTCTATTCCCCATGCATGGAGAGGAGTATTCCTCTGGCTTCAGCTGCAATAATAATAATAAGTCTGAGACATCAAACGGCCATTACTACACTAGTGGCTGGTATCAATCCGACATCAACGGTGGTTCAGCCCGTGCTTCCCTTGAGCTCAGCCTTAACTCCTACATCACCGACAGCAGGTCAACTGATCAGTTTTGCTAAATATTAGGGCATCTTCAACCCTAATTTGCTATAAATTAAGCACAACATTTGAATGATGACCACAGATATATGATGATGTTTAATTACTTAATTAGATAAGAATAATGTATGTAACTAGTAATTAAGTATTTCCTAATTAGGGTTATTATATGCCTATTCTAATGGCTTGTTATCTCTTAGTTTGTAAGCTATATTATATATATGGCAGTTTTTTACTTTGAACTTAAGTAACCACATATATGTACAGTTTTTCATTTCCTTTGCCTTTTCTTTCCTTGTGTTTAATTTTCATGTTAAGAAAGTATAAAGTATGTCCAAGTTTCTTAATTAGAGCACTTGATTTAGACAATATATAAGTTACAGTCGATTAATTATTGAGATCGAGCTTTCGCATTTCTCTACTCGATAATATTCCTTAATTTTGCATTTATATATATATATATATATATGCACTTGCCCCAAATCTTCAAAAGTGGGTCAAATTACAGTCATTTATGCCAAACTGTTGGGTTTAGGGTCCGTGAATTAATTAATTAATTAAAGAAGAAAGGGAACTAATAAACTTTCAAATTAATTCATGAGAAAAGGAAAAGTACGTTTCCTTTTCAAATAGAGAGGAGAAAAGAAAGAAAGCGAGTGTTTTGGTCAGTGAAATGTAACTTCTGTGTGTTGAAAGGTGATGTCTCCGCGACTTGCTGATATTGTCACCTCTTATATATAGCTAGGAGTATTAGGGTTACAGATCCTCTGAACTGAACATGTGTTATGGCAGCAACAACATAATTAACATTCATTTTCAAGGCTGAATAATTTATTTACTTGATTCTTAAGTTGAACAGATATATATATATATATATATATATATATATATATATATATATATATTCACAAATGAGAGAGAGAGAGAGAGAGAGAAAAATAAGGCTCTAAATAACAAATAGGGTTGGATTCGTACTCGCTCAACTCGAAATATAAATATTTAAATATGAGCAAATTTTAAATTTTGATAAATTATTCGAACTTCCTTATCAAATTGTAATTTTTTATTCATATTCGAATCATGCATATTCGTTCGAAAAGTTCAAACTATTCAGCTCGATTCGAGACGGTAACTAAAGTCTCAATCAAATATTATTTTATACTCGATAAATTTTGTGAATCAAATCTGAGTAACTCAATATATATATACTCGGCTCGACTCGGTTCATTTACATCTTTAAAAATGTTGATATGAACCGATTGGATGGCGTAAATTTCGTAAGACATGGGAAAGATGGTTTTTCAAATGTTGCATACATGTAGATACAAAAGAATATTATAAAAAATAACTTATAAATAATGTGTTAAATTGTAATTAGTTAATATATAATTTATCATACATGGATATATAGATCTAATATATAGTGATAACCAACCACATTATTTAATATCAATTTTTTAGTATTCAATATATCTTTAGTCAATAAAGTACTATTATTAAAAAAGAAAAGATCATGATTTTTTATCATTTATATTCAGAGAATTAATTAATTAAAGTATAAATGAGTGGAGTATATATGTCTGTAAATTCACTTTTCTGCACATGCATGCATATGAATCCCAATTTGTATATATAACTTATTAACTAGATGCATAAAACCTCTTATTAATATGAAAAGCCGCGATCGAGCAAGAGCATAGCTAGAGATTGGAGATGATAGATAATCCATATGTTGATAGATGATGTTTTATGAAAGGCACAAAATTAAATTCTGTAGTAGTACCCCAAAAAAAATAAGGATCAATTATATTTTTTAGTACATTTTTTAAAATAATTATAACAATAGTACATTTATAAAATATTTACATAATTAATGCATTTAAATATTTTTTTACAAAATTAATGCATTTAAATATTTTTTGTATATTTATTATCCTTTTAATTTAGGTGAGTATTTTAAATACCATCTTCATTGTTGTCATCATCTTCATCATCAAAAATAAACATTTCAAATTTGCAACCTCCACCACCATCTCCTCCCCTCCCGATCCGCTTCCCCTTCCGCCTCCACCTTCTCCTCCGCCACCTCTATTATGGTTGCCTCCTCCTCCTCCACCTCCGTTATGACCACCTCCGCCTCCATTATGGTCGCCTTCCGCTGCCACCTCCACCACCTCCTCCTCTGCCGCCTTCATTATGGCCGCCTCCTTCCCGCTTCCACCACCTCCGTTATTACCACCTCCGCCTCCATTAATTGTCTTGCCACCTGCAACGCTTTCCACTGCACCCCACTGTTAGTTAAGTGACCAATTAATTTAAGAATTGTTTTCAAATGTTACTTGAATTTTTTTTTTATAGTTCAATTGGTAGCCAAACCTCCATACCAAGGTAATTTATTCAGTTTTATTAGGTTATCAATTTATTTTGAATGTGATGCAGTTGGTAGTTAAACCTTCATGCAGTTGGTTGTCAAACCTTCAGACCAAGGTAGCCAATTCAGTTTTATTATGTTACAAATTTATTTTGAATGTGATGCAGTTGGTAGTCAAACCTTCATATAAAGGTAACCATTTTAATTTTTGTGGGTAACCAAATCGTCAAAAAAAAAAATCAAAACAGTAACTCAGGTACTTTCGGAGATTTGCGGCGGGAGAGGAGGATGAAAGGGAGGAGAGGGCGATGCAGCGACCGCGCAACCAAGGACTTCTGGAGCTTCGCGGCGGAAGAGGATGATGAAGGGAGGAGAGAGGAGACGGTGATGAAGGGAATGAGCGGTGACGGAGATGAAGATTAAGATGGAGAAGATATTTTTTTTGTTTTTTTCTCCTTTTGATTTAAATTATAGATTTATTTTTGTTGTTAGATCCCAAAAATTTGATTTGAATTATTAATTATGGTGGTTATTTCTCCTTAATTTTAGATTTCTTTATTAATGTGAAATTGAATAGTTTGAATTTATTACACTCTTTTTGTAAAACATATGCAAATACGTTTTTTAACTTTTAACTTCTTTTTTTTTATTATTTATATATAGAAAAATGATATTAATTTGTTAGTAATTGTAAAGGAAAGAATTACATCGATCGGTTGTATTAATTCTTACTACTACCTCCATTTCATAATAACTGTCTTTTTAAAAGAAAAAAATCTATTCTAATTTATTTGTCGTTTCTAACTTTCTAGGAGAATAAATTATTTATTTTTCTATATCACCCCTAACTTCTTTTATTTTCCGAAAAAAAATTCTCCCTTGTATTAATAGTTTTCAACTTCACATAAAGGGATAGTGATAAAATTTTATATAAATTTTAATTCTTAAATAATAATATTAAATAAATTTCTTAATTTATGTACATGAAATTAAAAAGATTATTATTATGAAATAAAGGTAGTCCTATATTATTTTTGGGTAGGGAGTAGGAAGGGCCTGTTTCCAATGCGCAAGTTAGGGAGAGGGAGGGTATCCACTAATCTATCCAAGGTACGTACAAATGACAGGAGAAAAGATTTGCCAATCATAACGAATGGTACTAACTACCTGCCTTTAATTTTTCTTGAAAATTACAACAACAACAATAAAAAAAAAAATACTACGTTTGATATTGTATTAATTAATTAATTAAAATTAATTTTATACTATTATCTCAGAACAAGTAAATAAAGTACTAGAATGCGGCAGTTATTCAAAAGTTAATACAAAGAGCATGTTGGGTTTTGAACAGATACAAAGAGCTGCTACTGAAAACCAAACTCTCTCTCTCTCTCTATATATATATATATATATATATATTACAAGGCTTTACTCTTACTCATATGAATGTGAAATTCATTTATTATTGATGGAAGAAGAATATCAATTTCATATATATATATATATATATTTTGCAGGGAGATTATTTTTCTTCTTTCTTTTTCCTTTTGTAGGGGGTGAAGGAGTGTTATACAGTACTAAATCTTGAAGTTTGAGCCCCCTTCTTCCTAAATACTAGTACTACTACTCCCAGTCTCACATCACAAAATTATATCCATATTCTTGTCTGGTCCTCTCATCTTGTTCTTATTCGTCGACCTGCCTGACCTTCCCAATGCATGCTTCCTATCTTTTTTCTATTTAATTCCCAATATTTTTAAAATTTTAAATTAATGTAAATTTATTTACTTTATAAAGTTATTAAATGACATAATTTATATTTATTTTGTTTTAAATTAAATTAAATAAAAATCATATACATTATTCATTAACTTGAAAGAATTTAAATTGATTCTATATTTTGAAACTGCATGAGCAAGTATAATTTTCTTGGTTCATGGTGAGTATCCATTGCAATTTTGGGATAACATATATTTCAGGAGCGTCATAAATTAATTTGGCTTGTTTGGATAATATATTTTCCATCTCTGTCTTGAACATTATTATTTAATTTCCATTTCACATAGGTGTTTTGACACAAAAGTATATGCTTATGAAACTCCCTCCATTTTAAAAACATAATAAAGTTGTACGTTTCTTTGTAAAAAAAAAATACTACTTTTTTTATTCCACACACAGAAAGAGAAATAGTCTCATTTATAAAATATATAAATTTAAAGATTTATTTAAACTTATATTTCACCTCAACAATTTATCTCTTAAAAAAATATATAGATTATTACTAAAAGAACAGAGACTTTTCATTTCATTTGAATCGAAACGGATTCTAATATGTGAGAAATTAAGGGGTGTGTTGAGTTATGTTAAACCAGACAAAGCCATCTAACTGACAAGTGGGCCACTCATTGTGGACAGGACAGCCCGTGCAGTGGAATGAATGGGAGTTTATTTCCTTCCGTCTTGCGTTTCTATCCGTCTTTATTTTATGGTGATTGTGATGTAGAAGTATATATATTTATGTTTGGGGTTTGGTAGCCCCACCCACTGGGTATGTAATTGAAAAAGGAACGTCCCCGTCACCAAGATTTTGAGCGAATCATGCTTACCTCTTATCTGCTCCACTCTCATTACCCTTTGTTTCATTCTCGGCACAAACGACTTAATTCAATGGGGATTGGGGATGGTATATATATATATATATATATATATATATATATATATATATATATATGTTAGTATAATATTTTAGATATTGGATCAAAGTGTGAGGCAAGATTTTATCAATAAAGATTTAAATTTTGTCAAAATAATTTTTTTATATTATGGTGTGAATTTGAGATAATATTATAGTTGTGGGTAGTATTTATAAATTTTGTAAAAGTATCTGAGTGGTTATATTATATTCGATTGGTTAGAGAATATTCCGGGTTAGCGAGAGGAATATTAAATACAACTACTTCAATCATTAGTGAAACCCCACAATGTAATTATTATCGGATTGACCGGTAAAACAACAAAAATATTTTATTAAAATAACGGCGGAAGTTTTTCTGGTTGATCTTTGTTGAACTACTCGGTAGTAAAAATACGATGAATACGTGTGGTTGCATAGTAAAGCACGGTATTGATTATTGATCTTTTATGTGAAGGTGTTTCGGTTTGATTCCATTATTGTCGATTAATAATATGAATTATTATAGCGATAATGACGTTTTATTTTATTCAGTATTATTAACGTAATAAAAGCGAAACATCTTTTATATAAAATAGAATCACTTTTATTAAAGTTATTACATAAATAGAATATATTATATTTTTATTACGTAGTGTTGCGTAGTATTTTGCGTAGTTTTTTGCGTAGTATTGCATAGTGTTTGCATAGTAAAATGTTTTTATATAAATAGAATATATTATATTTTATTTAAAAGATTTTCTTTAAATATGGACCGTCAGATTAAAGTAAATCAATACGGATAGTTCATGGATTAATTCTTATGCATTCCATTTTCCTATAAATAAGCTCGTTTCCTTCATTATTTTCTTACGAATTCATTGAAACTCTGAGAGAAATTATAGAGAGAATCTATAGAGAGAAAGTTATAGAAAGAAGAAGAGTATTCGCTACTTCTTACTTCTATATTCAGGTTCTTTTACGGTGAAGGGTGTTATTCTTTCTTCTGAAGAGAACTTCGTTATTCCATTCATTATTATTCATTGGAATAACTTTTGTAAAAGTGGCATACCCTATACATAACTTGTATATCAGCCAGATACCTATACTTGGTGAGATCCTTATGTTATTCCATTGCTTATTATTACATTGGAATAACTTTGTATCTGTGATTTACCCTATACTTGGTGACATTCTTCTATTATTACATTGGAACATCACATGCATGTGTTTTACACCGCACAGTTCCGCTTTTTATTATTACATTGGAACATCACATGCATGTGTTTTTTACGGGACTGGTTAAAATCTTTATCATTCTGTTGGAATATCTATCATGTGTTTTACAGGATCTGGTTCCATCTTTATTATTACATTGGAACATCCTGTCGGTGTGAATTTCACCGACACAGTTCCGTTATTATTATTTCTGTTGGAATAACTTTGCATACATCTGAAATCTGCATGCGTGGTGATTTCTTTTGTTATTCCATTCTTTATTATACTCGGTTGGTTAAAACTTTGACTTTATACTCCATGAAATTAGTAGAATATCCTTGATATTTGCGTTTCATCCGATATCTTCTCATGGAAATATTCTTCCGATCATTCTTGAATTTTACTCTACTAAAAAGCGATATTATGTTGACAATTTGGACGTTAATAATTCATGGATTAAATAATTCTTGAATTTGTTTTATTGAATTATTATGTCGTTGTCATCATCCTCATATTATATTATGTTATCTTTGGCTTACGTGCATAGATGAACTTAGTATGATTATGACCGAGGATCAATCGGTATAATCATGACTTGATATAAATGATGTGACAAAAGTTCTCGATTGGCTTTTGTAATGCGGTGATGGATAGTTTTTGGTATGATTATGACCGAGGGGTGATTCGGTATAGTCATGACCATTGATAACTTGATGAAAATCCTTGATCGTAGTGCGAGGGATGATTAGATGTGGTGGTTTATTTATTAAGGTTGAGTCTCGTGATAAAAATTGATAAAAACCTTTTAAAACCTAAAAGATAGTAGATTTTATTCTCTACTTGACTCTTTTAATGGATTGCATATTCCGCTGCAGATTAAACCGGTTGTCTATTGTATTTTATCGGTTTAACTTTGTTGAAGGCTAATGATAATTTATTACGCATTATCTTAGTCATAATATTTCTTCTTGGGCTAGTTGAGCTCACCCTTTCTTTCACCGTTTTCTCTTGAAATGAGAACATAAATTTGGGACGAGTCGGGGAGCGGAGTAATGGTTCGAGAGGATAGCATTAGTAATCCTCACTATTTACGTGAAATAGTGTGATAATAGTTGTAATGAGGACTCCTTTTGAGTTTGTATAATATCTAGTAGACAATATTTGTATTCAAACTCACGGTTTATGTCGTATTATACCGGCAGTTATATTAGTAAGTTGTATTTGAATTTATGTACCATGTAAGTGGCGACCCAAGATGGGTGACGTATACCCAATTTTGGGGCGTCACAATTGGTATCGAGCTTAGGATATGATCCCTGGCTAAGATGTGAGAATAGTACTAGGAGGGGAGAGGCGGGAATTCCTTCGCTTAGTATGACCTACCTAAGTTTATTTGGTATTTGATTGGTCGGTCGAGAGTATAGTGATAATATGTTGCATGTTAATTAACCCTTGTTTTGTGATGGTGTTTGTATTTAGATGTTGTGAATAGGGCTCGGTTATTGGGTAGCGATAATGAGTCACTCAACCCAAAAAGGTAACGACCAACAACACGATAATAATCATCTGCGTGATAACGACCATCTGAACAATGATGACCATCGTGGGAGAAATTATCATGCGAGAATGGTAACCACTTCGGTGGTAATCATGGCCAAGATAATAGAAGTGGAAATTTCAAGAAAGAAGGTCATTTAGCTCGATTTTGTCGTGCACCAAAGTCAAGTCCAATTTGGGACGGTGGCACCAAAGCGGATCTGGATAAAACAAAGTCGGTGGTTTTCATGAAGAGCGTTTTCATGACTTCTTAAAAAAAAAGTGACTCGAACGAAGTTTAGCAGGTTAGTTAATTATAAATTCTTGAAGTCTATACCTTATTAGATACTACGGTTCTACCCATTCTTTTATCTCTCTCTTGCTTGCGTTCGGCGTTTAAATTTGACTCAGGAGAAATTAGACTTTGATTTATCTATTGAAACTTCGTTGGGAGAAACCTTCGTTACCTCCAATTGTTTATTAATCTTGTTGTTTCAAATAAACACTTTCGCGTTACTGTCTATCTTATCTCTTTGAAAATACTTGCCTTTGAGGTAATTTTTGAAAAGCGATTGATTAACTACTCATTATTCTTTTTGTAAGGTTGTTAGCTTTCATATTCCTAACCAACCTGTTATCTGAATTCAAAGTAACCAAATCCTAAAGTTAATCACGTTATATCAAGCCATAAGTAAAGAGCCCGATCCTTTCGTTGTTGACTTCCTTGTGTGGAATGCACAAAAGCGGACTTTCAGAGGCGGCGCCATGATGAAGATGGCAAGTTGATAGGTATCATTGTGAGGTCTTATCGAGGTTAAGGGATAGAAAGTCGCGATTGGTATTAATGTGACGTACTTATCCAAGTCTTGGGACGAGAAATGTGATTTTGAATGATATTTCTATCATTAATAAATTTCTTGGCGTATTCTTGAAGACTTCCTAGCCTACCTAGGCGTGAAATCGAATTTTGTATTGACCCCGAAGACAAAACCCATTTCTTAAACCCTCAAATATTTCTTCAACTAAAATGATCATTTTACGTGGATTATGATGAAAGTCATAATAAAAGTATAGAACTAATAAAAATCATGGGTATATGAAGTATTAGTAAGTTTTATGATGAGTTATGTTGGTTAGTATGTGAAAACATGAAAGTTTCTTAGAAATCACAAAGAGTTGAAAATCAGATTTTAGTGAAAAGCGTAACATGAAATTCAATTAACCATATCTCCTATTATATTTTGAATTTTTGAATGTGGTCAAGTCCTAGAGTTAGATCTATGAGTTACCTAACTAATCCAAGTGGAATTACTGGAAAAGGTGTTGTAGATTTTGTGTGGACTGATTTTAGCAAAGGAGTGCAAAGCTGCAAAACAAAGAAAAAGCTTCTGCCATGATTTTAGAGAGGCTGTTTCGGCCACTTAAATTATGAGAAAAATTCTGGCCTTTTGGGACATGAAAGTATATGGTATAAAGTACCTCCTGTCCAAAAATGAGCTCATTCTAACTTAAAATGAGCAAGTTATGACTATTTCAATATTTAGGTTTTTAAAATGAAAACGCTATAACCGGAGTTCTATAACTCAGATGACCATGAAATTTAAACTGGAAGCTCACGTTAACATGTGTAAGGTCCTGCCAAGATTTGGGAATTTTGGAGTTAAACTTGAGGTAGCTAATTTCTTAAGGAATTAAGTGGAAATTGATTTTTAAAAAATAGTAAATGAATTTTAAAAAATTCGAGAAAAATATATTTTCATTATGGGACTATATTATGCTAAATCTCAGAAAAGAAATATTTTTGGGGCTGATTTGGTATTTTCATGAAAATAGTTTAATTCTGAACATATGAGTTAAATATGTTATGTGAAGTAACAAAGTTGAAAATAGGATTTTATGGCTAGAGAATCCTATATAGAGTATATGCATATTTTTTGAGAGATTTGATAATTGGTGATGATATCTTATGAGTATGACATTTTGAATGATTAAATGCATTATATGTAAAAGTGTAAACAATTAAGATAAATTGTTTATAAATTTAAGAAGTGATTAAAATATTGTTATAATATTAATGTTATTAGATTATGAGATTATTAAATGATTGATAACATGGGGATATTCTTGAATCTGGATAAATTATATTATAAATGTTTAATATTTATCCTTTATCTCATTTGATTGATTCTTTATATCATTATCCTCATGTTTATATTATATTTGAAAGTCATACATGGCTTACGTGCGATAGATGGACTTGGTATGATTATTATGACTGAGGATTGTTTGGCATAATCATAACAGTAATTGAAAACACAATTATCTTTGGCCGTAGTGCATGGATAATTTGTGGTCGTGATACTAATGAATATCCTTGGCCTGTAGTGCAGGGATGATTCGATGATGTGGATTAATTATTGAGCTGAGTCTCAGCAATGAAATATTAATTCATGGATGTGTTCAAAGTCATTCGTGGCTTACGTGCATAGATGGACTTGGTATGATTATGACCGAGGATTGTTTGGCATAATCATAATCAGTAATTAAAAACACAATTATCTTTGGTAGTAGTGCATGGATAATTTGTGGTCGTGATCTTAATGAATATCCTTGGCACGTAGTGCGGGGATGATTCGATGATGTGGATTAATTATTTAAATTTGAGTCTCAAAGAATGAAATATTAATTCATGGATGCGTTCAAAGTCATCCGTGGCTTACGTGCATAGATGGACTTGGTATGATTATGACCGAGGATTGTTGGTATAATCATAAGTAGTAATTGAAAAACACGAATATCCTTGGCGGTGGTGCATGGATAATTCGTGGTCGGATAATATTATTCAAGGCTGCGTCTTAGCATTATTGGTTTTGGGTTGTATATCTTTGCTTTGTAGTGCAAAGATGAATTGATTAATGAATAGCTTTGGCGATTTCAAAGATGAATTTAATATTTTTAAACGATAAAGGTATTCAAGGTATCCTCACTTCTTTATCATACCAGTCGTACCCTAATTTCGAGGCGAAATTCCATAAGAGAGGAGATTGTGAGACCCCCAGATTTTATCAATAAAGATTTAAATTTTGTCAAAATAATTTTTTTATATTATGGTGTGAATTTGAGATAATATTATAGTTGTGGGTAGTATTTATAAATTTTGTAAAGTATCAAGTGGTTATATTATATTCGATTGGTGGGGAATATTAGGTTTTTAGGGAATATTAAATACAATGACTCAATCATTGGTGAACCCCACAATGTAATTATTAGCCGGATTGAGAAAACAACAAAAATATTTTATTAAAATAACGGCGGAAGTTTTACCGTTGATCTTTGTTGAACTACTTTCGGTAGTAAAAATACGATGAATACATGTGGTTGCATAGTAGCATACGGTATTGATTATTGATGCCTATATGAGAAGTCACTCGGTTTGATTCCATTATTGTCGATTAATAATATGAATTATTATAGCGATAATGACGTTTTGTTTTATTCATATTATTAACGTAATAAAAGCGAAACATCTTTTATATAAAATAGAATACTTTATTAAAGTTATTCTATAAATAGAATATATTATATTTTATTACGCATAGTGTTGTATAGTATTTTGCATAGTTTTTTTGCATAGTATTGCATAGTGTTTGCATAGTAAAATGTTTTTATATAAATAGAATATATTATATTTTATTTAAAAGATTTTTCTTTAAATATGGACCGTCAGATTAAAGTAAATCAACTGGATAGTTCATGGATTAATTCTTATGCATTCCATTTTCCTATAAATAGAAGCTCATTCCTTCATTATTTTCTTATTTAATTCATTGAAACTACAGAGAGAGAAATTATATAGAGAGAAGCTATAGAGAGAAAGTTATAGAAAGAAAAGAAGAGTATTACGCTACTTCACTACTTCTATATTAGGTTCTTTTTACGGTGAAGGGTGTTATTCTTTCTTCTTGAAGAGAACTTACATTATTCCATTCATTATTATTACATTGGAATAACTTTGTAAAAGTGGCATACCCTATACATAACTTTTATATCTGTGGCATACCCTATACTTGGTGAGATCCTTATGTTATTCCATTGCTTATTATTACATTGGAATAACTTTGTATACGATTTACCTATACTTGGTGACATTCTTCTATTATTACATTGGAACATCACATGCGTGTGTTTTACAGTGCACAGTTCCGTTTTTATTATTACATTGGAACATCCATGCATGTGTTTTACAGGACTGGTTAAAATCTTTATCATTCATTGGAATATCCTATCGTGTGTTTTACACCGGATCCTGGTTCCATCTTTATTATTCGTTGGAACATCCTGTCGATTGTGAATTTCACGACCAGTTCCGTTATTATTGATTCATTGGAATAACACATACATGCAATACCGCATGCATGGTGATTTCTTTTGTTATTCCATTCTTTATTATACTCGGTTGGTTAAAACTTTGACTTCTATACTCCATGAAATTAGTAGAATATCCTTGATATTTGCGTTTCATCCGATATCTTCTCATGGAAATATTCTTACGATCATTCTTGAATTTTACTCTACTAAAGCGGTATTATGTTGACAATTTGACGTTAATAATTCATGGATTAAATAATTCTTGAATTTGTTTTATTGAATTATTATGTCATTGTCATCATCCTCATGTTATATTATGTTATCTTTGGCTTACGTGCATAGATGAACTTAGTATGATTATGACCGAGGATCAATTCGGTATAATCATGACTTGATATAAATGATGTGACAAAAGTTCTCGATGGCATGTAATGCGATGATGGATAGTTTTGGTATGATTATGACCGGGGTGATTCGGTATAGTCATGACCATTGATAACTTGATGAAAATCCTTGATCGTGGTACGAGGGGATGATTAGATGTGGTGGTTTATTTATTAAAATTCGAGTCTCGTGATAAAAATTGATAAAACCTTTTAAAACCTAAAAGATAGTAGATTTTATTCTCTACTTGACTCTTTTAATGGATTGCATATTCAGCTGCAGATTAAACTGGTTGTCTATTGTATTTTATCGGTTTAACTTTGTTGAAGGCTAATGATAATTTATTACGCATTATCTTAGTCATAATATTTCTTCTTGGGCTAGTTGAGCTCACCCCTTTCTTTCTTTATTCTCTTCTTGAAATGAGAACATAATTTGGAGACAGTCGGGGAGCAGAGTAATGGTTCGAGAGGATAGCATTAGTAATCCTCACTATTACGTGAAATAGTGTGATAATAGTTGTAATGAGGACTCCTTTTGAGTTTGTATAATATCTAGTAGACAATATTTGTATTCAAACTCACGGTTTATGTCGTATTATACAGACAGTTATATTAGTAAGTTGTATTTGAATTTATGTACCATGTAAGTGGCGACCCAAGATGGGTGACGTATACCTAATTTTGGGGGCGTCACACAAAGGACTTGGATCGAGTTATTTAATTTATCTACCGGGTCATTTTAGTTGGGTCCGATCAGTTGGGCCCGATCAGTTGGGTCGGGTCAGTGGGTTGACCCAACAGATGTTTAAATATCTCCATCTTTGACCGGTAATGATGAATAAGATAGCTGTTGACCAAGATGTCTGCAAGGCATTAATGTGGATGGAATCTTAGTGATTTCACGGTGGTGGAAAACGATGACGTAAGTAGTGGCGGTGTTGCATGCGATCATTTACCGAGATCGCCAAATGCTGGGGGGGTAATGTCGACGGTGGTGGGTGACACGGTAAACCAAGCTTGAGGGTATATCATAGCAAGGAGGTCTTCCAAGTACAGGTAACTAATAATTTTATCTCTCTCAATACACTAGATATTTTATCCTCCATTGTTAACCTTGTGATCGCTCAGTCTCGACACTCACGCCGAAGCTACCCTCCGACCTGGGCCGAAGCCGCCAAGCTTTTAGTGTTGATCGTGTTTATCAGTGCGCAGATCGGGACGCGTCTTACGTGATTGGGACGTTGCAGAAGATCTTGGCGTTAACATTGGCGTTAGAAGGAGGGCGTGTTCTAGTGTTCTTGAGTTTTCAATCACAAACTTTCAGTTGTTCTACGTCGAAAGATGGTGCGGAGTAGAACTGTCACACCGGAAGGACAGCCGATGCCTGTGAGTTCGTCTTTGCAGCGTATTTCTGCCAAGGATCGTTTGGGTCCTTCAAAGAGTGCTCATGACAGCACGGCTTCCAAATTTGATTCAGGAGGTTCTCGTTCGAGAGCGCATGGTGAAGCCCGAAGATGGATGGTCTTTCTTTCACGACGAGGAGCATGATCGTGGCCGGCGAAGTAGAAGACACCGCCAGAACTCGGCACGCAACAAGTGGTCGAGACGACAAGTACGCTGAGTCGGGCAAAGATGGCGAGCAAGCGAGATAAAGCTGTGGAGGTTCTCTTGAAGCAGAGCGAGGATATAGCTGAGCAGATGCTTCGAATGACAGAGCTGAAGGACGAGGCGTCCAATTATGAGCAGATGCTTCAGATGGCAGAGCTGAAGGACGAGGCGTCCAATTATGTCCAGTCTGAAGGATGTGGTAATCCTAAAGATGGACAACCAATAGTTGGAAAGCAGTCTATACACTTTGAAAACATGTCTTGATGCACATCAAAAAAGACCCAGAAGCCATATTTCTAAGGATCCTGAGAGTACGGAGAAGGTATTCAGTCTTGAATGTTCTCGTAGCAGCGGAAGGGCTCAGCATCGAAGCAGATCAAGAAGCCATACTCTTGAGAGGCCGAGGAAGGCACTCTACCCTATCGGTTCTCGGGATTATGGTCGAAGCAGACGAAGAAGTTGATCCAGAGAGTACGCACCTCAGAATACAAATAAGGCATTCTGCTTTGAGTATTCTCACCACAGTGATAGAAAGTTTCACCGAAGTAAATCCAGAAATCACACTCCCGAGAGTCCACTGAGGGCACACCGCCCTGTGGGTACTTGTCTTCGGAGAAATCCATCTAAAGCTGCAGATTAGGATGGAAAGGACCGGACCATTTCGAAGAAGCTTTGAGGCGGTTGATGTCCAAATCGGCAGAAGCAGAGTTCGTGGACACTGTGTGCAAACATATATTCTACTTTGGACATTCAGTGCAGCAAGCTGTCAGGTTAAGATTCAGCACACAACAATTCACCGGTGTAAGGAGGACGGGGTGGACTCGCTGACCATTCGATGGTAGCCTTTTTGGCAGGTGGTCCTTATGAATTTGTCAGGCCCTTCGTGGTAGGCAAACTTCATCGGTGTAAGGAGGACGATGTGGACTCGCTGACCATTCGATGGTAACCTTATCGGTAGGAGTGTCCTCATGGGTTTGTTATACACTGCGTGGTAGACAAATTCCATAGTCCTTTTAAATTTGTTTTACCCCGAGTGGTAAACAAATGCACCGAAGTAAGGAGGTTCGATCGGACTCGCTGACCATTCGATGGTAGCCTTATTGGCAGGTGTGTCCTTATGAATTTGTTTTACCCCGTGTGATAAACAAATTCCATGGTCCTTATATCTTTATTATACCCTGTGTGGTAGACAAATGTCCTTATATCTTTGTTATACCCCTAGTGGTAAACAGATGTCCTTATATACTTGTTTAACCCCGAGTGGTAAACAAGATCCCGATGATGCAAGGAGGATCAGTCGAATTCACCTTATACATGATCTGTCTCACACTTCGGTAACGATAAGTATGCATTACTTTATTTTGTTCAAGTTTTGAGTTCGGTTCCTTAAGTTCAGTTTATGTCATTTCTTAACTTAACTGTTATATGCCTTATTTGATTCACAATTTAAGTTCAAAAGAACCTTGTACATTTTTCACGTTGATGAATGATGAATTATTGACAAGAAATGTTCACCCAGAAGTAATAAGGCATGAAGTTGATATTTCATTAATATTAACTGTTCACAAAAAGTTAGAATTTTTATAAAAAGTTCTACAGCTAAAGATAAGAGGAGGTCATCTTCAGGCTTATTCATCGTCATCATCACCATCTGAAGAGTCTAGAAGAGATGGATCTATCATGGCCGCGACAAGCTTTTTCTTGCCTTTACTTCGGCAGATTTCATATCCTTTGGCATACATATAGACGATCTCATCGCTCAAATTTCTACGGATTTTCTCAGATCTTTGCTGGATTTCCTTACGAAGGTCTTCGGTCAGTGGCGGACCCAAATTCCTAAGGGCCCGAAGCTCTTTGAGCTCTTCTTCAAGCTTCTGACGATGTGCCAGATGATTTGATTCTTTAGCTTGGATCGACATTTATATCAATGATGACCCGACTTCAGAATGGCGTTCTCCCTTCGGGCGGCATCCTCTTCGGATTCTTTGTATTTGAGACGGAGGCGCCCGAAGATAGCGTTTGCATGCAGATGACCAATATTAGTCAATCAGTTCAAATTGATGAGCAGCGATGTAAATGGATAAGTCAAAATATCAAATTCCTTTAGTATGATATTTCATTCCTTCGTCCATCAGGTCCATGATGGAATTATTGTCGAACCGGTGGTCATCGGTATCACGGACGAAGGAGTTGAAGAACCGAAATAGGAATTTCTCATTGGATTCTGGTAGAAATAGTGAGGGATCTTATCGATATGCGCTCTACCTGTTCTTCGAGCTCTTTGTCAGAAACCACGATTTCAACCAGGGTGTCCGAAAGAAGATCGGCTTCTGTGGGAGGTACTTGTGGCTCTTCGGCAGTTGGAGGAGTTATTTGGATTTTCTTCTTTTTTGCACGAAGGACTCGGGTCCGTTCGTCAAGGGGCATATCGAGGAGGCACTTTCCAGTAAGTGATAATGCGGGAAATCGTTTCTAAATTTTGGCCAGCTTGCTTTCCTTGGCGAGGTTGGTTTGTCCTTTCAGTAGGAGTTGATTCTGTGGCTTGAGCTTCGGTAGTTGAAGGTTTCTCAGTTGGTACTTCTGTATATGTCGGCGAAGATGAACCCTTTATGTTGCTATTTGATATTCATCAGATGTGTGAGACCCCAGATTTTATCAATAAAGATTTAAATTTTGTCAAAATAATTTTTAATATTATGGTGTGAATTTGAGATAATATTATAGTTGTGGGTAGTATTTATAAATTTTGCAAAGTATTCAAGTGGTTATATTATATTCGATTGGTCGGGAAATATTCGGTTTAGCAGGAATATTCGTACAACGGCTCAATCATTGGTGGACCCCATAATGTAATTATTGTTTGATCGAGAAAACGACAAAAATATTTTATTGAAATAACTGGCGGAAGTTTTACCGTTGATAATTGTTGAACTACTCGGTAGTAAAAGTACGAAGAATACGTGTGGTTGCACATAGTAGACACCAGTATTGATTATCGATGCTTATGTGAGAAGTCACCGGTTTGATTCTATTATGCCGATTAATAATATGAATTATTATAGCGATAATGACGTTTTGTTTTATTCGTATTATTAACGTAATAAAATGTAAACATCTTTTATATAAAATAGAATACTTTATTAAAGTTATTCTATAAATAGAATATATTATATTTTATTACGCATAGTGTTGCAGATAAGTGTTTTTGATAGTGTTGCAGATAGTGTTCAGATAGTAAAATGTTTTATATAAATAGAATATATTATATTTTATTTAAAAAAATTTCTTTAAATATGGACCACGATTAAAGTAAATCAATCTGGACCATTCATGGATTAGTTACTACGCATTCTATTTTCCTATAAATAAGCTCATTCCTTCATTATTTTCTTATTTAATTCATTAAAACTCTGTAGAGAGAAATTATAGAAGTTTATAAAGAGAAAAATAGAAAGAAGAAGAGTATTCGCTACTTCACTACTTTATATTCAGTTCTTTTTACAGTAAGGGTGTTATTCTTTCTTTTCAAGAGAACTTCATTATTCCATTCATTATCATTTCTGTTGGAATAACTCGTAAAAGTGGCATACCCTATACATAACCTCAGATACGCCAGATACCCTATACTTGGTGAAATCCTTTATGTTATTCCATTGCTTATTATTCTCGTTGGAATAACCTCAGATACTGATTTACCCTATACTTGGTGACATTCTTCTATTATTCCGCTGGAACATCTGTCATGTGTTTTACACCAGGACTCGGTTCCGCTTTTTATTATTCTCGTTGAACATCCTGTCTGTGTTTTTTTTTAACGGACCGGTTCCGCTTCTTTATCATTCTCATTGAATATCCTATCGTGTGTTTTACACGGATCCGGGTTCCATCTTTATTATTCTCGTTGGAACATCCCGCTTGATTGTGAATTTCACCGACCTGGTTCCGTTATTATTATTCATTGAATAACCTCTGTCATGCCAAGCACCGCATGCATGGTGATTTCTTTTGTTATTCCATTCTTTATTATACCCGGTTGGTTAAAACTTTGACTTCTATACTCCATGAAATTAGTAGAATATCCTTGATATTTGCGTTTCATCCAAAGATCTTTTCATGGAAATATTCTTCCGATCATTCTTGAATTTTACTCTCTTAAATGAAGATCATGTCGACAATTTGGACGTTAATAATTCATGGATTAAATAATTCTTGAACTTGTTTTATTGAATTATTATGTCATTGTCATCATCCTCATGATATATTATGTTATCTTTGGCTTACGCGAGCATAGATGAACTTAGTATGATTATGACCGAGGATCATTCTAAGATAATCATGGCTTGTTATAAATGATGTGATAAAAGTCCCTCGATTGGCGTCTGTAATGCGGTGATGGATAGTTTTTGGTATGATTATGACTGGGGTGATTCGGTAGATAGTCACTTAACCATTGATAATTTGATGAAAATCCTTGACCGCGTGGTACAGGATGATTAGATATGGTGGTTTATTTATTAATTCGAGTCTCAACGATAAAATTGATGAAAACCTTTTAAAACTTAAAAGATAGTAGATTTTATTCTCTACTGACTCTTTTAATGGATTGCATATTCCACCGCAGATTAAACCGGTTGTTCATTGTATTTTATCGGTTTAACATCGTCAAGGCTAATGATAATTTATTCTCGCATTATCTTAGTCATAATATTTCTTACCGGGCTAGTTGAACTCACTCACCTTTCTTTCACCGTTTCTCTTCAGAAATGAGAACATATTGGACGAGCCTGGGAACGGGAGAGTAATGGTCCGGAGGATAAGATTAGTAGTCCTCACTATTCCGTGAAATAGTGTGATAATAGTTGTAATGAGGACTCCTTTTGAGTTTGTATAATATCTAGTAGACAATATTTGTATTCAAACTCACGCTTTATGTCGATTGCATACTACGCTAATTAGGTTAGTAAGTTATATTTGAATTTATGTACCATGTAAGTGGCGACCCAAGATGGGTGACGTATACCTAATTTTGGGGGCGTCACAAGATGGGCCTCGGTAAGCTATATTTTGGGCCTTTATTGATCCTATTATAATTCCTTTTGTCCTGGATCGATGCCATTTATACTCTTTCATTAAACATCTTGTTTAATAAAAGACTGGGGGCAATGTTGGGCCATGATATTTTAGATATTGGGTCAAAGGGCTTGGACCGAGTTACTTAATTTATCTACCGGGTCATTTCAGTTGGGCCCGATCAGTTGGGTCCTCTTTGTTGGGTCGGGTCAGTGGGTTGACCCAACAGATGTTTAAATATCTCCATCTTTGACCGATAATGATGAATAAGATAGCTGTTGACCAAGATGTCTGCAAGGCATTAATGTGGATGGGATCTTTAGCTTACGGCGGTGGTGGAAAACGGTGACTGTAAGTAGTAGTGGCGAGTCGCATGCGCAACGGCTAAGATCGCCAATTTGTGGGGGATCGTGGTTCCGATAGTGGTGACACGATAGCAAACCGAGCTTGAGGGTATATCATAGCAAGGAGGTCTTCCAAGTACAGGTAACTAATAATTTTATCTCTCTCAATACACTAGATATTTTATCTTCCATTGTTAACCTTGTGATCGCTGTATCTCGACTCTCACGCTCGAACTATCCTCCCACTCGGGCCGTTCACAAGTTTTAGTGTTGATCATGTTTATCAGACAGGATCGTGACGCCTTTACGTGACAGGACGCCACAGAAGATTTTAAAGATTAATAATATATATATATATATATATATATATATATATAGAGAGAGAGAGAGAGAGATTTAGTTGACGATCCAGAGGGAATCTGGAAGGCTTTATGAGGGTTCATGTACGTAAGGTCCCTTAGAGGTAAAATAAAATGATCGAGGCACCAAGTACATCACCGTCTTTTCTTTTCTTCTTTGTTTGTGACGAGCTGTTCCTTTACGCTCTTGTCATCACCATCACCATCACCATCACAACCTCTTTCATTTAATTGGCCGGATTTATTCAGATACTAGTAGCCATCAACGGATCATGGAAAAGTTAACATACCCTCCCTCCCTCCCTCCCTCCCTCCCTCCCTCCTAATATATACTTAAATGAGGCCTATATATTTCAGATTAATTAAGAGCTAGCGCTCTTTAGCTTACCTCAGATGGATCCATCGGAGGTGCCTGCCGCTGCCTGAGCCTGACAACACAACTTGCAGGAGATAGGGCTTATGTATTAATGTATATATATCATAATCAAAAGCATCAAGTGCTTCAGTAGACTTACTATGTGAACCACCATTAACTTAGAATTAAACAAAAATGAAGAATATATCCTTTTAACGTAATGACACTTCAGAACTACTAATCAACAGCTAATTGCTAAAAAGCAATTTGAATTCTTCCGCGAGAGGCACCTACCCTACCCTACCCTACCCGATGTCAAAGGTACCATCTACTATATATATAGAATAAATTACATTTCATGTGCCTTCAATCTGTTCTCTAATTGTCCTTGATCATCAACTCATGCAGCATGTCCACCACAAGGCTGTCAGCGGTTTCATAATGTAGTTGCCCAAATAATTCCCTACTTTCTCCCCACATAAGTTGCCAATTTGGACAAGTCTGGAATCCAGAATGATAACTCAGAAGATCCTGTAACAAACATTAGACTTCCTGGAGCCCATTTTATGACAGGAGGCTCGGTTTCGGTACTCATCCAACTGGCAGCCTGAACAGATGGAATGATCGAGTTTTATTGTCCAATCAACGAAACAAAACAAACCACAGCAATTTATACAAATAAGCAAATGCATGTAGAAACAAACACACACATTTACAATGACAAAATAGGCCCCAATTCCTCAACAAGGATTCCAGGGGTTTAAGTCAAACACAGAAATGATATCTCAAATCAGTTGTTTAATTGACAACCAAAGGAAAAGTGAATATCCTAGAATTATACAGTTACCACCACAAAGATCCAGAGTCCAGTAGCAACTGTAATTGGACCTAAATGTTCTAGTTCACCCCATCTTAAGATACAGTTAAGAGGAAAAGACAGGATTCTTTTTCTTTTTAAAAATTTTTTGACAAGTTCAAAGGAAATGGCAGTGTATCACAGACGTAAAATAAGAAGAGAAAAAAATGCATTCTATAACCGGCTTGAACTGAAGTGGCATGTCCTGCCACTCTTATAACGACCAACTGCAGGGTTGTCTGTGTTATTTGACCACCCTCAACCATCCAAATAATAAAACTAAAGAATATGATAAAAGTTTCCAAAATCAATAGCATATAGTTCCACCATGAAAATACAAATATGACAAGAACTAGTAATGCTCAAAACCACATAGAAAATAAGACCTTGCCTGTCGGTAGTGGGTTCCTTCCCCCGCTTCCTCTAACCCTTCCATCTATATTTCCTAAAGTAATTGCATTTTTGTCTTACGGTTTTATCACTCTCATCAATATCTCAGATAACATAATTTTCATATCTTATTAAATTTTTTGACAACAGAACTATGGAGCAGGATATCAATTCCACAGTCCATTAATTACGCTGAGTTGCAACTCTTCCTGTAGAAACCTCCTTCAACGAAAGTGGGTCACTGGAGTTTTTCTCTTGAAAATGTTTTGATTTCTTTATTCTCTTGAAGGTCTTTTTCTCTATTTTATTTCATGGTATCAAAGCCAACAAGAGAACTAGGGTGCTAAAACAATAAAATAACCCAAAACCTGCTTGTTTAGAGAATCAAAATGTTCCCGTCTACTTTGATTTTATGACCAATAAAAAAAGCATCACAAACTATCAAGTGCTAAAATTCTGAAACAGAGACCTAGAAAACCAGATAAATAACAAAAGAAGGGAAGGGGTGGGGGTCGGGTCGGGACGGGACGGGACGGGAGGGGAGGAATGGAAGATGTGGATGTAAGGTGATAAAAAAATAAGAGAGATGAATCATACTTCTTTGCCATTCCGAACACTCCAAGCATAGATACTACCATCACCCGAGCCTGCCAATTAGCAAAAATCAAGAGTCAAACTAATATCCAGAAGTTCAAATTTGAGTAAATCCTTTTATTTTTTATTTATAAATCCTCCATAAGCTGGAAACTGGGAAAGTTTCCAAGACAACTGTCATTTCAAATAGACAAGATCACTTTTACTTCTACATAATTACCTTTATGCAGGGGTGCAAACTGCAGGACAAACCTAACTAACGTCTGATATATCCAGGAAAGTAGATCTCAAATTTCTTTTGAAATCAAAACCAAAAACAGAAACATAAAGAAGAATCGACTGATAACAAAACTAGCTCTCTTCAAGCATTTGTTTCGTTATCCTCTTCAAGAAATAGCCATTGATGAGAAATAAGGCATAATTTTGAGAAAATGAAAGAAATAGACACTTAAGCTTCCAGAAAATGGATTTAAACTGAATATTTTCAATAAATTTTGACAAGGAAAAACACATTCTACGCCTATGATATGGTCTCAATGAAATCAAAAGGCATTAGGAAAAACTAGATTGGTTTGGATACTATCAGCTGCAAATTTATTTTCTCCTACATGAAGGAATATTCAGCATCTCATGCCACTGATTTCACAGCTTCTTCAATACATTGTAGTACAATAAGCATGCTGCTAAGTATCAAAATAGAAATAATATTTAAGATAGGAAATCAACAATCATCTCCCCCAGAGAATTGATAAGATACTTTCATTACCTGATATAACAAATGTTCCCTCAGGGCTGAATGATGCCTCCAGAGTGGAAGTACTAGAAACTGGCTTGACATTGTACGTGTATAACTATGCAAAGAATTGAAAAGTTCTTTAAAATTAATAATAATAAAAAGAGATATCAGGGAGCAATTTCTATGACAAGCATTCCAAAGTGCGGAATTGGAAAAAACTCACAAGTGTGCCACGGAATGAATCAAGTACATGAATATGCCCGTCCATAGTTGTCAAAAGCATAAGTCTACCATCATTGCTGTATTTGACAATGTTCGCATCCGACATATCTCCTCCAACAGAAAATATTTCAAAAGGGCCCTTCAAGTATCAAATTTCACCAAATTAGCTTTTGTCAACCTGAAACCACAGATGAAACAACCATCGTAACAACTGACCTCTAACTTCTTGCCAACTACTAACCTTTTCATAATAACGGACATCAAACATTCTTATGTATCCTCCAAAAGCAATTGCAAATACAAGCCCTTGATCATCATAAGCTGTAGCTGGTCTTCCTTGTACACGTAAAAGGCCCTAAAATACAGAGAAGAAAATGGTGAATAAAATAAACAATAACATATCTTTCAAAATGAGAATCCAGCTGTCAAAGTCTCCACCTGGCATTTATCAGCTCTTTGATCCCAAAGCAATACAGTTCGATCAAGAGAACCAGAGATAAAATAATCTTTTCTAGAGCACAAGCTTAGGGAGACAACCCTAGCAAATCAGATATAAAAATGTCATTTCTACTTCATAAATAGTTTGGTATAAGATCTAACTGGATTCCCTCCAGACAGAGAGTCCTTCAGGTAAACAGAACCAATAAAGGGAGAGAAACTATGCCTGTCATGGTGGCCTTTAAAGTACCGCAAATACTTGTTGTCATGCAATGACAATAGGCGCAGAGATTCTGGATCAACTTGACATTATAAGTAATGATTACAATAAATTTCATGCCCACATTTGTGTTCGGATATACATACCATCCCAACCGTTCTTTGAGGAGTATATAACAGTCGTGGGATGAGAAGTAAAGCACACCAGATCAACTCCATACTTTTTGCTATTAATTGTCTTCAAACATCTGGTAACAAGTAGGATTTCTCATTAGTCCAGTGAAGGAAACACCCACATAAATTCAAAAAGAATTTGATAACTACTTAAATAGTCAAAGGAAGTCTAGAATAAGTATAAAACAATATGAATGATCCACGGGAACAGGAAAAAAATAGATTCATCACCATTTCTCTGATAAAGAAGAGATCATTAACATCATATCAAGGATTAGCATAATCTTTCTTGTTTGTGATTTTTTTAAAAATGATCTTGTTCCTCTTAAATAATAAAATACTGAGTTGCAAGTAAAAGAAGAAGCTCATATTGATTCACTGCGGTCCCAATTAAGTTGGACAATATACGCCAAGTACATCTTGGTGTAGTGCCCTAACTTACTTCTAAGAATATAACCGATTCTCTTATCATTATCTGCATATGACAATATGATGGATTCAATTAAAGGTTTCCAGTTGAAATTCCAATACTGTTGCAATCATGGATAAATATTATAGAAAACAAGGACTCACTGAATGCTGTATATGTTAGCTTAAATTTGGAGTTGAAATTTAACAAAACCAACACCAAGGGCAAATGTACCGATACAAAAAATATATAAGATATCGCATGAAAATTTCCAAGCATATGCTCATATGTCAGAATCACTTGCTCAAACTAAATTTTTTATATAGCTGATATCTCCAACTTCTGGAAACAAACAATACTAAGGATTCTTTCAATTTATTCAGTAAGAGTAAGCTCTCGTAAATCGTGATATCGACCTGCTAGTAACTACATCAAATTGCCAATCTGAAGAAAACTAAACAACAGATAAACACAAAGAGACAAATTTAACCAAACTAAACAGTACTGAAATTCTATAGTAACCTCTGAAAACTTTGAGGACATGTATGAAAATAAAAGTCCAAAACATCCAACACAGTGACTTCAAAAAATTCCAAAACTGAACAGGTGGAAAATCAATAGTCAACTCAACTCCTTGGAAAAATCAGAAGCAAGAGGCCTACGTTGCATTGCTGACATCATATAGGCGAATTGATTCATTGTCACTAGCAGTCACCAGGAAATTTGATGTTCTATGGAAATCCATTGAACTGATTCTACCATTCTGCACAAAAACCGTTGCTGGTTTGAGTTTTCAGTCATTTTTAACAATAGAAAAATAGCAAACTGGCTTTGCATTTTTTTCCCCTATAATGCAAGGAAAAGAAAATCAAGGAATACACAATTTGTAAAAATAAAGTACATATTTTACTAAAGTAAGACAAAGATGCATGATATGCAGAGACTGACTCTAATAAAGTAGCCATTTTCACTCAAGAATAAAAAAACATGATAAAATGTACTTTAACAAAACAATGATAGACTACAGCTAGAATCGACTGTTAGACACAATTAATATGCAATACTACTACTATCGCAACTTTATTTATTTTGCATTAGTAGCATGAAAGCATATAATCTGCTCGAGTTTTGAATATATGCATGGTCGCTTGATCAAAGTAATATACCCCAAAAAATAATAAAAAAAATCAGGGGAAAGAGAACAAATTGGAAAACTCTTCTACAATTTTCCTTACATTGTTTCTTAGTACCAGCTGATCAGAGTAATATAACCCAAAAAAAAGTAAAAGAAAATTATTTGGGGGGGAGATAACAAATTGGAAAACTCTTCTACAATTTTCCTTACATTGTTTCTAAGTACCAGCATTAACTGATACTGTGGATATGAGGTCAATTATTCTTATTGCATTAATGATTTCTCAAAACAGTTGCCGACTCTAATTAGAAAGTCAACGACCATGATATCCTTGTAGTGAACTTTACAATCCTGGGAAAAAGCAAACATCCCTACATTCAGGAGTACAATCAACTGGAACTCGTTTATTGTTTCAAATAATAAAACTAAATGATGCTTTAAAAATTGAGCTAAATACGGAGTATTTCATAAGCAACAGGATGTGTTGTAGAAGTACATACATAATCGCGAAAAGCCATGCCCACTTCCATGCTTTGAAGGATTTCTTCATTGAGTTCCAATGAAACTTTGTCTTCTTTCTCAGATTGCCCTCCTTCAGATCGGGAAGGATGTTAATACAATAAAAACGACTTTAAAGTTCAAAGCAACAATTCCACACAGTTCTGCAAAGACTAATACTAACAAAGAAACGACGAAAGCGATTGTTTTCAAAATTACCCGCCATTGTTGACAAAGTTAATTTGCAGAGGAGGAAGTTCTCAATCCCTCTCTCTTCCGCAATATCTTCTCAACTGCCGGAACAATTAGTAAAGAACCGAAGGGAGATTTTACGGACATCCCTTACCTATCATCCGGATCTGGATCCGGGTTTGAGTCCGGTCCGGGTTTGTTTCAAATTGTTTATCCTAAACGACATCTATTTATCTTCTATTATATCTATCTTCTATTATATAACGCGAGAGAAAACTAACATTTAAATTAACTAATATTTTTGTATGTATTTTTAACATTTTTATATAAATTTTTTTATATAAGAATACAATAAATTTTACTTTTATGTGATAAGAAATTGTGTAAAATTATTAAAGACACGTATAAAAATAATAATCCCTAAATTTAATTATTTATTAAAAAGAAAAGAGAGGTTAATCTTAACTCTTATAAACAAAAATAATTTGATGAATGCCTCCTAAGCTAAGCTGAAATTTAAAACAATAAAATGTTCCAGTAATATGTGTTTTTTAGTAAAATACAGTGACACCATCTCTAAATAAACATAATAACACTTTTCTCGCCTTTTAATTTTTAAGTAATAATTAAGTACCACTTCAAATTTTCTAAATAGATAAAATTATATATTTATCTTGTATGTTATCAAATTTTAATTTTTGAATAGTATATATATATATATATATATATATATATATATATATATGTTAAATTATATTTTTAATACTATATATATATATATATATATGTTTAATTATATTTTAAACAAATATATATATATATATATATATATATGTGTGTGTGTGACGCCCAAAATAGTAGTATACATCACCTATTTTGAGTCGTCAAATATACTAGCATGTAATACAAATACAATCTTTAATATACAACAAGAAAGTCATGAGTTTTAATACAAATATTGTTTTATGTATAATATCCACTATCGTAATAAGTCCTCGTTACATTTATTGTCATACTATTTAATGATTTAATGTAATAGTGAGGACTACTAATACTATCATCCGAACCAATCACCGTTCCCCGACTAATCCCGATTCACGCTCTCATTTCTCAAGAGAATAAATGAAAGAAAGGGTGAGTTTCAACTAATTTCAAAGAAGAAATATTATGACTAAGATAATGCATAATAAATTATCATTAGTCTTCAACAAATGTTAAACCGATAAAATACAATAGACATCAAGTTTAACTGCAATTTAACAAGTAATCCATTAAAAGAGTCAAGTAGAGAATAAAATCTACTATTTTTTATGATTTAAAAGGTTTTTCATCACTTTTATCGTTGGGACTCAGCTTAATAAATAATCCACCTCATCTCTGCACTACGGCCAAGGATATTCATAAGTATCACAACCACAAATTATCCATACACTACGGGCCAAGGATATTCGTGTATTCATCAATGGTCATGATAATGCCAACAACTGTCCATCAATGCACTACGGGTCAATGAGGACTTTTTCCACATCATTTGTAACATTACAGTCATGATTATACCGAATAATCCCTAGTCATAATACCAAGTTCATCTATGCACTACAGGCCACAGATGACTTTAAAAAAAAATATAAACATTAGAATGATGACAATGATATAAGAGTTCAATAAAATAAGTTCAGGAATTAATTTATTCAGGAACTAATAACATCCAAATTGTCAACATGATACTTCTTTGTAGAGTAAAATTTAAGAATGCTCAGAAGAATATTTCCATGAAAAGATTATAAGACCCCAACTTATTATTAATGAAATTTAATTTTCTCTATTTATTATTTTGAAATAGTAAGGGTTGATTTGATTAATGTGGATAGTTATGGGTAAAATACATAAATATTTCAAAATAAGCAAGTGGTTATAAAATATTCATTGTTGTGGGGAATATTCGTTTGGTCGTGGAATATTAGATCGTGTGGGGAATATTCGTGACGACTAATCAAACAACGCGTGTGGGCCCCATAACTAAAAGCGATTGGATGAAGAAAACAACAAATATAAGTTGTTTAAAAATAACTACGTAGTTATTACAATTAATCTTGTTAAAATACTCGTGGTTAAAACACAAGAAGATTATGCAGTATTGCACCAATTATTGATTCTTACATAAGAAGGCACTACTCAATAATGGTTACAGAATTATCGCTCAAGATTTTATCGATTCAATAATTGTTGCATTGATATTTTATATTATATTGTTGTTTCAATAAATTGTCATTACACAAAGATTTTCCATTATCTGAGCAATAATTCATATTATCTCGAATAATATTATTGGATAACATTATTGGCAATGTCTAGAAATTTCGCTTAAGGAGAGGTTTGGTCACCTAATTGCGGCCAAGAAAGGAGAAATCTTTATCGAAAGCCCTCTTCCTGGTGAATCGCCTCGTTCATCAATATTGTGGATTCGTAATATTATTTGTGAATAATTAATTATTGATTCATATGATAAGAAAAATATTGATTTTATATGGATATAGATGGAGAAAATTTTAAAATGACAATTGTTGAAAATTAATATTTTATCTTTTTCTCGATAAAATAATTCATTTAAATATATTATTTTAATAATATATTAACGGTGATATTTTTATAATGAATGTGGGATATATGAGTATATGAGAAGGAAGAGTATTTTTGTTGCAATAAATGTTTAAAACATGTTAAACATGTCGGTGGACCCCATTTATTGACTGAAATTTGATTATAGCCTGTAAAATCGCCCGTTTATGGATTTCGGTCAATTTTTGTTTGGAATTTGGAAAAACTTTCTTCTGTAAAGTTGTAGAGAATTGAATTTCCTATAAAAAAAACGCGATATTCAAATTTTCTGGCAAAAGAGCTATTTATTATGAATTATTGAAGCTCCGAAGCTCTGAAATAATTGATTTCTGAAAGTTTAAAATATTTAAAATTAGAAAAACGTTTTTTTTGTTGTTAGTCTTGTGTAGTAATTTGGTTGGTGGGTGATGTTCTAAATTAAGTGTGCGTTGAAAATATATATATATATATATATATATATTATTAATTTATTAAATTTTTGCTTTTGTGTTCTAAGCAATTTCCTATAAATAGGTGCTTAGGTTAGAATTGAAAATCACACCGTAAACCCAAGTTTTTCTCTCTATATTATCGAGCGTATTCTTGTGAGTATTTTGAGTATACTTTGAGTATTGCTATACGGTGCAAGTTCAAGTCATAGCCTATATTCTTGTTTCAATTTAGAAATCGATCTTTCGAGGTAAGTGGATATTATTATTTTTCGTAATGATATTATTTCTTCAATATCATTATGTCGAAATATTGATTTGAAGTTTTATCAAATTTGGAACTTTTGGTGTCTGAGTTACTATTCACGATACTACAGACTATTCACGATACTGCAGATTATTCACGCGAATCATACTAAGACTATTCATCGAAAAATGAAAAATTTTCCTTTTCGTCTAAAATATCTATTGTGGGTACTAGCTTTGATTGTATCCATGTTTTGATCATTCTTGAATTTTACACCATTATAATTATTTTTGAGGTATTTTGGACATGGATAAAACAAAGTACTAATCATTAATCCTTAATCCTTGTCATTTTGTTTCACCGGATTCGCTTTCAGAAAATATTTTTCATCATCCTCTCGCCTTAAATGATGATATTATTGAATATCTTTGGCCCGTAGTGCAAAGATGAATGATTTTCGAAGAATATCTTTGGCCCAGTAAAAAAGATGAGCAGTGTTTAGATTGAACATGATTAATCGATGAATATCTTCGGCTGTAGTGCAAAAGATGAATATTTAATTCAGATATATATTGATTGATGTTACAGGATAAAAGATTGACGATGAACTTTTAAATTCATACATGAAGATAGTAGTTTGGATTCTCTACTTAACTCTTCTAATGAATTATTATTTCATTATAATATTGATTTAAAATTTGTTGCCTATTGTATTCTATTAGATTTTTCCTCATTGAAGACTAACGATAATTTGTTGTATATTATCTTAGTCATAATATTCTTTATCGGGCTAGTTGAGCTCACCCTTTCCTTTTTGTTCCATTTTTCTTCTCGTAGCGAGAATATATACGAAAGCATTTAGCCTGGGGTATAGAATGAAAGTTCTAGAGAGAGTTATTTAGTAGTCCTCACCATTTTTGTAAAATAATATATCAATAAATGTGATGAGGATTTATCCGAGTATAGATATTGTCAGAAGATAATATTTGTATTCAAACTCACGCTTTTATTGTTGCAATAATAAAGTTGTAGTTGTTTCGTACTCATGTATTGACAACTCAGAATGGGTGATGTATACCTATTTTGGGGCGCCACAGCTTGGTATCAAAGTTTAGGATATGATCTCCGCGGAGATCGGGGAATAGAACTAGGAGGGAGAGACAAGTAAATCCTTCGCTAGTGTGTCCTACCTAAGCTTATTTGTTAGTTGGTCAAGATATAAGGATATTATGTGATATATTGATTTCCTTAATTAACCCTTGTTTTATACGACAAGATTTGAGAATGTCGAATCGAGAATATTAACAATGGAAATGAGATCGTGGAGACGCCTGTACTCACCAACGAGGAGAACGCAACAGTCGGGCAATGTTCCTCCCCGTGAACAACACCACCGAAAGATGATGAACGAGGGATGTTTAGAAGCTTTTGCGATTCACGCAAAATCGCACGAGGAGACTCGTGTTCAAAATATAGGAGGAAATGATAGTAATTCACAGTTGTCACAGCCCAAGTAGTTTAAAGAGTTGGGACCACCGTAATTTAAGGAAAACCGATCCGATCACGGCGGAAACATGGGTCAAGCAAATTACCAAGATATTCGATGTCTTGGGATGCACGGAGGAACGAAGGTTCCATTCGCCACCTTTATGTTTCGTGGTGTGAGGAGATCATCTGGTGGGAGTCTGTGAAGTGTACCCATCCACCAAGACTCAAAGATGTCTTGGGAGACATTTCAGAATTATTTAATGACAAATACTTTCCGAAAGTGTTCATCATATGAAGGAAGTGGAGTTCATCGATTAGAACAAAACAAAATGACGTGTGTCTCGATGACGAGGCAAAGTTTGCAGAGTTATCTGTGTTTCAGACCTCATTTGGTGGAGAATGAGGAACGATGACGCGGATGTTTCGAGAGGTTTAAAACCCGACATACGACAATATCTCATTTCTCATAAATTTTCTCTCTATTCAGAGATGTTGTTAATGTGGCTCAATTGTTAGAAGCGAGATAACGAGTATGTTCAACCGAGGGACCATAACCAGGATCGTACCGAGATAGCGGTCAATGTAATAATGATAACCAAATGGAGAAAGAAACAGACGGACAAAATGGTAACCACTACGGTGGTAATCATGACCATGAAAATAGAAGAAGCGATTCAGAGGAGATTTTAAAAGAGGAGATTTAACAAACCACTATGTGAAGACGACAAAGGCTTGCGTAAACCGGGTTCTAAGGAGGAGAACGACCACCCATTATATGTTATAAATGCGGAAAGAGGGACATATCACTCCAAACCGTCCACAACATTCAAGGTATGCTATAATTGTGGAAAGGAAGGACATATCGCCGAGATCAGACGCAGTAGCGAAACCTAGTTCAATGGGGACGGTGACTCAAAAGATCGTCCCGTAAAAGTCAAAGTCAATCTGGTTCCGGAGAAGCGTTTATTCAGGATCGGTCAAAATGCGAGGAACCCAAACGAGGTGATCACGGTAAGTTATTTATAAATTCTTGCAAGTTTATATTTTACTTGATAATCTGGTGCATACCCATTCATTTATCTCTCCCGCTTGTGCTCAACGCTTAAACTTGACTCGGGAGAAATTAGACTTTGACCTATCTGTGGAAACTTCGTTAGAGAAACTTTCATCACATCCATCGCTTATAAATCTTGTTTGATTCAAGTTGGCACCATTACCTTACCATTGACCTTATCTCTTTAAAGATACTTGCTTTTGATGTTATTTTAGGGATTGATTGGTTAACTACTCATCATGCCAAAATTGATTGTTTTCGTAAAGTTGTTAGTTTTCATATTCCTAACCAACTGTTGCATTTAATTCAAGCAACTAAATCATTAAAATCAATCATCGTCATATCTAATCATAAAGCTATTCGCTTATTGAAAAACGGATGTCAAGCTTTCTTAGCCCATGTTATGGATTTGAATAAAGACACGCCAAATTTGAATAATATTCTGTTGTTATTGACTTTCCGACGTATTTCAAGAACTTCCCGGCCTCACCCCCGTAACGTGAAGTTGAATTCTTTATTGATCTTGAACTGTACAAAGCCCATTTCTAAAACCCCATATCGAATGGCTCCTATTGAACTTCAGAGTTAAAGGTCCAACTACGCTGGGAGTTATTGGACATCGGTTTCATTCGTCTAAGACATCTCCTCGGGGTGCTCCTGTTTTATTCGTAAAGAAGAAAGAGCGGTAGTATGCGACTTTGTATTGACTATCGGGAATTGAACCATGTCACCATCAAGAATAGGTATCCTCTACCTCGTATTGATGACTTGTTTGACCAACCGCAAGGAGCACAATTTTTTCAAAGATCGATCTTCGATTCGGATATCATCAAACCAAGATTAGAATCGAGGATATTCCAAAGACCGCCTTTTAGAACTCTCAGACGGGCATTATGAATTCTTAGTCATGTCTTTCGGATTGACTAATGCTCCGCGCGCTTTCATGGATATGATGAATCGAGTATTCAAGGAATATTTGGATCAATTCGTTGTTGTCTTTATTGATGACATCCTCATATATTCTAAAAGTCGTGAAGATCATGAGCACCATTTGAAGTCGGTACTCCAAAGGCTTCGTGAAAACAAACTATATGCCAAATTGAAGAAATGCGAGTTCGGCTTGAGAAGTAGCATTTCTTGGGCACGTGGTGTCAAAACATGGAGTATCCGTGGACCGGCCAAGATTGAAGCAATACAAAGTTGGGAGCAACCAATGTTATTGACCAAGTACATAGCTTTTTGGCTTACCGGTTATTATCGGAGATTCGTGGAAGGATTTTTCTAATCGCTACTCCATTAACCCAAATTTAACTCGGAAGGATATAAAATTCGTATGGAGCGAGGAATGCGAGAAGAGTTTCCAAGAGCTCAAGAGAGACTCATTTCTAAGACTGTTTCTAACAATACCATCCGTACGGATGGATTTGTTATCTACAACGATGCTTCGTGAAAAGGGTTAGGATGTGTTCTCATGCAACGTGGGAAAGTCATAGCTTTATGCCTCATGACAACTTAAAAGTATGAGAGGAATTATCCTACTCATAATCTAGAGTTCAAAGCAATGCTTTTGCTGCTTAAAGATATGGAGGCACTATCTATATGGGGAGAAAGTGGAGATATATTCGCACCATAAAAGCCTCAAATATTTCTTCATGCAAAAGGAACTCAAACATAAGAACGACGTTGGCTTCGAGTTGTTGAAAGATTATGACTACACTATTCAATACCATCCCGAAAAGCGAACGTGGTAGCCGACGCGTTGAGTAGAAGATCATATGCAGGAATGAGTGCGATGATGTCAAGTATACGACAGAGCCAACTTTAATAGAAAAAGTTAAGGTGCTCAAGCCACCCCGGGAAATGATGCGTATGATGAAAGAAAGTAAAAGAAGGAGCTATTACTAAGCGAGAATTGATGAAGAAGGAATACTTGAGTCCACTCTAGACTTTGTGTCCCTAACGACTCGATTTGAAGTACAAGATTATGATGGAGGCACACAATACACCATTTGCAATCCATCTCGGAAGTACTAAAATGTATCGTGATCTTGACATACATTTTGGTGGAACAATATGAAGAGAGAGATTGCAAAGTTTTTCCGAATGTGTTTAACTTGTCAACGTGTAAAGGCGGAGCATCTAGTACCTAAGGGTCCGTCTGCAACCACTTGAGATTCGAAATGGAAGTGGAAACACATTACCATTGATTTCAAGCATTCACGGGTCTTCCTACGGTTTCTCAAGGCATCAACGCTTATTTGGGTTATTGTTGATAGATTAACCAAGTTCCGCTCATTTCTTGCCGACACGGAGACTTATTCCCTTGAACGCCTTGCTAGTATATACGTGAATGAGATTTTGAGGTTCGCATGGCATCCCTCAGTATCCATAGTTTTGGATCGTGACCCAAGATTTACTTCAAGATTTTGGGTTAGCTTGCAAAAAGCTATGGGCACGGATTTGCGATTTAGTTCGCATACCATCCCCAAACAGACGGACAATCGAGAGGACTATTCAAACTCTTGAAGATTTATTAAGACTCTGTGTCCTAGACTTCAAGAGGCGTTGGGATAATTATTTACCATTGGTGGAATTCTCCTACAACAACAATTATCGCAAGTATAGGTGTGGCTCCATTTGAAGCATTATATGGACGAAAGTGTCGCTCTCCAATATGTTGGGATGAGGTGGGTGAAGAACATTGTTGGGACCCGAAGTTAAGACGTATGACTCACCGAAAAGATCCAAATGATTCGACAACGATATAAAACGGCACAAGATCGACAAAAATGTTATGCGGATCTTCATCGAAAGGACGTGGAATTTAGTATAAGGGATCATGTATTGTCATGGAGTTGCTCCATGGAAGGAGTTACAAGATTTGGGAAGAGAGGAAAGCTCAATCCATGATTTATTGGTCCATTTCAAATTCTTGACCGAGTAGGAAATGTAGCCTTTATGACTTGTGTTACCTTCGAGTATGTCTCGTGTTCATAATGTGTTTTTCACATATCTCGTACTTCATAAATATGTGAAAGACCCGAACCACGTTATAGAAAGTTAGAACCGGACGAAATAGTCGAAGACTTAACGATGAGGAGGTACTGTCAAGATCTTGGATAGGAAGGAGCATGCCCCACGCTAAGAAAGGTCATACCACAAGTTAAAGTTTTGTGGAGGAATCATGCTATATGAGAAATGACCGGGAATTGGAAACGGAAATGAAAGCGAGGTATCCTCACCTTTTCAAACACCAGAATCGCGACGTCAATTTCGAGGACGAAATTTCATAAGGAGGGAGGTCAGTAAGACCCCAACTTATTATTAATGAAATTTAATTTTTCTATTTATTATTTTGAAATAGTAAGGGTTGATTTGATTAATGTGGATAGTTATGGGTAAAATACGTAAATATTTCAAAATAAGCAAGTGGTTATAAAATATTCATTGTTGTGGGAATATTAGTTTGGTCGTGGAATATTCAGATCGTTTGGGAATATTCGCACGACCAAGCAATGACATGTGTGGGCCCCTATAACTAAAAAGCGATTGGATAAAGAAAACAACAAATATAAGTTGTTTAAAAATAACGGCGTAGTAGTTATTCCAGTTTATCTGCTATCATCGTTAAAATACTAGGTGGTTAAAACACAAGAAGACACCAGATTGCACCAATTATTGATTCTTACGTAAGAAGGCACTACTCAATAATGGTTACGATAATTATCGCTCAAAGATTTTATTGATTCAATAATTGCATTGATATTTTATATTACCGTTGTTTCAATAAATTGTCATTACACAAAGATTTTCCATTATCGGAGCAATAATTCATATTATCGAATAATATTATTGGATAACATTATTGGCAATGTCTAGAAAGTTACATCTAAGGAGAGGTTTGGTCACCTAATCGCGCCAGAGTGAAGAAGAAATCTTTATCGAAAGCCCCTCTTTCGGAACCGCCCTCGTCATCAATATTGTGATTCTCGTAATATTATTTGTGAATAATTAATTATTGATTCATATGATAAGAAAAATATTGATTTTATGTGGATATAGATGGAGAAATTTTTTAAAATAACAATTGTTGAAAATTAATATTTTATCTTTTTACGATAAAATAATTCATTTAAATATATTATTTTAATAATATATTAACGATGATATTTTATAATGAATGTGGGATATATGAGTATACGAGGAGGAAGAGTATTTTTGTTGCAATAAATGTTTAAAACATGTTAAACATGCTCGGTGGACCCCATTTATCGATCGAAATTTGATTATACTGTAAAATCGCCTGCCTACATGGATTTTTGGTCAATTTTTGTTTGGAATTTGGAAAAACTTTCTTCTGCAAAGTTGTAGAGAATTGAATTTCCTATAAAAAACGCGATATTCAAATTTTCTGGCAAAAGAACTATTTATTATGAATTATTGAAGCTCCAAAGCTCCGAAATAATTGATTTCTGGAAGTTTAAAATATTTAAAATTAGAAAAACGTTTTTTTTGTTGTTAGTCTTGTGTAGTGGTGGTTGGTGGGTGATGTTGGGCAAATTAAGTGTGTGTTGGAAAAAATATATATATATATATATATTATTAATTTATTAAATTTTCGCTTTTGGTGTTCTAAGAATTTCCTATAAATAGGTGCTTAGGTTAGAATTGAAAATCACACCGTAAACTCAAGTTTTCTCTCTATATTATCGAGTGTATTCTTGTGAGTATTTTGAGTATACTTTGAGTATTGCTATACTAATGCAAGTTCAAGTCATGCTTTATATTGAGTGTTTCAAATTTAGAAAAGATGAGATCTTTCGAGGTAAGGGATATTATTATTTTTGTAATGATATTATTTTTCAATATCATTATCTTTGAAATATTGATTTGAAGTTTTTATCAAATTTGGAACTTTTGGTGTCTGAGTTACTTATTCACGATATCTGGCATTATTCACGATACTCTGATTATTCATTTATCACTAAGACTATTCATCGAAAAATGAAAATTTTCCTTTTCGCCTAAAATATCTATTGTGGGTACTAGCTTTGATTGTATCCATGTTTTGATCATTCTTGAATTTTACACCACTATAATTATTTTTGAGGTATTTTTGGATATGGATAAAACAAAGTACTAATCCTTAATCCTTGTCATTTTGTTTTCTTTGGATTCGTTTTCGTAAAAATATTTTTCATCATCCTCGGTCTTAAATGATGATATTATTGAATATCTTTGGCCCAGTAGCAAAGATGAATGATTTTCAAGAATATCTTTGGCCCGTAGTGCAAAGATGAGCAGTGTTTAGATGAACATGATTAATCGATGAATATCTTTGGCTCAGTAGTGCAAAAGATGAATATTTGATTCCGTATATATATTGATTGATGTTACGGGGATAAAAGATGAGCGATGAACTTTTAAATTCATACATAGAAGATAGTAGTTTGGATTCTCTACTTAACTCTTCTAATAAATTATTATTTCATTGCGAATATTGATTTAAAATTTGTTGTCTATTGTATTCTATTAGATTTTTCCCATTGAAGACTAACGATAATTTGTTGTATATTATCTTAGTCATAATATTCTTCTTCGGGCTAGTTGAGCTCACCCTTTTCCTTTTTGTTCCATTTTTCTTCTCGGGAGGCGAGAATATACGCGAGTACGAGCCTGGGTATAGAATGAAAGTTCTAGAGAGAGTTATTTAGTAGTCCTCACCATTTTGTAAAATAATGTATCAATAAATGTGATGAGGATTTATCCGAGTATAGATATTATGCTAGTAAGATAATATTTGTATTCAAACTCACGCTTTTATTGTTGTAATAATAAAGTTGTAGTTGTTAAGCTTCGTACCATGTATTGACAACTCAGAATGGGTGATGTATACCTATTTTGGGGCGCCACAAAGATAATCTTGGATGAAGCCTTAATTATTAAGGATATTCCACTAATTTCATGGAGTATATAAGTCAAAACTTTAACCAACCTGAGTATAATAAAGAATGGAATAACAAAAGAAATCACACGTACATGCGATTGATTGTGATAGACGAGTTATTCCAACAAAATAATAAATAATGTAACTGTGTTAGGGCATAATACGCATAGGCGTGATATTCCAGCGTAATAATAAAGAATGGAATAACAAATGAAATCACCATGCATGCAGTGCTCAGCATGATAAAAGTTATTATAATGAATAATAAATAACGGAATCAGTCGGCGTAAAAACGCATTTACGTAATATTTCAATGTAATAATAAAAGGCGGAACCAGTCCCACAGTAAAACGCGCCATGATGAGGATATTCTAACAGAATAATAAAGAGGCGGAACCAGTCGTATTAAGCGATAACGCATGCACGAGGATGTTCCAATGTAATAATAACGAATGGAATAACAATGTAGAAATCACCAAGTATAGGGTGGTATCACAGATACAAAGTTATTCCAATGTAATAATAAAGAATGGAATAATGTAAGTTCTCTTCATGAATATGAAAAAAATAATACCCCTTACATTATAAAGAAGAGTATTCACTACCGGTAGAGGCGGGATATACTTGAAGAAACTCAGACTACGCTCAAAGCTTTCTTAAACGCTAAAGAAATACGCTTTCAAGATTTAAGAATAATTCTCTACGCTTTCTCTACAGAGTTTCAAATTGAATTCGTAAGAAATAATGAAGGAATGATTTTTATTTATAGAAGAATGGATGAATAAGAACCAATCCATGAATGGTCCAGATCGATTTACTTAAATGGACTCGGTCCAGATTGGTTTACAATAAAATATAATATATTCTATTTATAATCTAATAAAATAAATAAATTTTAAAAGATTTTACTATACAAACACTATGCAGGCACTATGCAAATACTATGCATAATAAAATATAATATATTTTAATTATTGTCTAATAAAACGAATAACTTTATAAAATTATTCTGCTTTTATATAAAAAGATTTTACTATTAGCCTAATAAAACGTAATAACTTTATAAAAGTATTACATTTTTATATAAAAAGCTTTTTCTGTTTTATTACATTAATAATACTAATAAAATAAAACTTCATCATCATTATTATTATTCACATTATTAATCGACCAGGTCGTTCCCAGGAAAGAGGGTGCTTTCCAATAAGTATTTTTTCCTATTGGCGCGCAATTAGGTAACCAAATCTCTCCTTGGCAGAACTTCTAGACATCGTTAATAATGCAAATAATAATATTAATAACTCTGTCATCTCAATTATTGATTTAATAATATATAAAATATCGACAATAATTGAATAAAACTGAATGACTTCTCACGTAAGCATCAATAATCAATACGGTAAAACTTCCGCCGTTATTTTCATAAAAATATTTTTGTCGTTTTCTCAATCCGACAATAATTCCGTTGTGGGGTCCACCAATGATTGTCTTAGTCATCGCACGAATATTCCCCCACCAATCGAATATTATAAACAACTTGCATACTTTGCAAAATTTCTAAATATTACCCACAACTATAACATTATATCAAATTCATTCCATAATATTTAAAATGATAATTATAAAAAATTCATCTTTATTCATAAAAGTTCAGGTCTTACAATCTCCCCTTCTTATGAAATTTCGCCCTCGAAATTAGTGCGTACGCACACTGTATGTCGAAGAGATAAGGATACCTTGATTTCATTTCAGATTCTAACTCCCAGGTCATTTCCTCAACATTGTGGTTCCTCCATAAAACTTTTACTTGAGGTATAACCTTGGAGCGTAGAATATGTTCCTTCTTATCCAAGATTTGAACAGGAACCTCTTCATACGTTAAATCTTCGCTATTTCGTCCGGTTCTAACTCAATAATGTGGTTCGGGTCTTTCACATATTTATGTAACATGGATATATGAAAAGCGTTATGAACACGAGACATACTTAGCAGAAAGCGAGTCTATAAAGCTACGATCCCTACTCGATCGAGGATTAAAAATGGGCCAATGAATCGAGGATTGAGATTTCCTCTTTCCAAATCTCGTAACTCCTTTCCATGGAGCAACACGTAACAACACATGATCTCCAATATCGAATTCCATGTCCTTTCGATGAAGATCAACATAACTCTTTTGTCGGTCTTGTGAGGTTTTTATACGTTGTCGGATCGTTTTAATCTTTTCCGTAGTCATACGTACCAACTTCGGTCCCAACAAAGTTGCTTCACCCACCTCATCCCAGCATACTCGAGAATGACACTTTCTTCTATACAATGCTTCGAATGGAGCCATGCCAATGCTTGCTTGATAACTGTTGTTGTAGGAAAACTCCACCAATGGTAAGAACTTGTCCCAACTTCCCTTGAAATCAAGGACACAGAGTCTTAATAAATCTTCAAGAGTTTGAATAGTCCTCTCTGATTGTCCGTCCGTTTGAGGATGATATGCCGAACTAAATCGTAAATCTGTGCCCATAGCTTTTTGCAAACTAACCCAAAATTGTGAAGTGAATCTTGGGTCTCGATCAGAAACTATGGATACTGGCATACCATGCAATCTTACAACCTCGTTTATGTACATATGAGCAAGACGTTCAAGTGTATAAGTTTCTCGTATAGGTAAGAAATGAGCAGACTTGGTCAATCTATCAACAATGACCCAAATTGCATCTATTCCTTGAGAAACCTTGGGAAGACCAGTAACGAAATCCATGGTAATGTGCTCCCACTTCTATTCTGGAATTTCAAGTGGTTGCAATGGAACTTTTGGTACTTGTTGCTCCGTTTTGACTCGTTGACAAGTTAAACACCTTGAGATAAACAGCGTTACCTCCCTCTTCATATTGCCCCACCAAAATGTATGTCGAAGATCATGATACATTTTAGTATTCCCAGGATGGATTGCAAACGGTGTGTTGTGCGTCTCCATCATGATTTTATACTTTAAATCAGGGTCGTTAGGAACACAAAGTGTGGAGTTGACTCGAAATATTACTTCTTCATCGATTCTTGCTTCCGGCATAGCACCTTCTTGTACTTTCTTCCTCATATGCATCAGCTCCAGGTTTGTAGCTTTAGCAGATTTAACTTTATCGATTAAAGTCGGTTCCACTCGTATATTTGTCATCATCACTTGGGTCCCTGGAGTCTTTATCTCTATCTCCATCTTTGCAAGTCATACAAAATGGGCATTTGTGTTGACAATATCGCATTCGTACCAGCATATGATCTTCTACTCAATGCGTCTGTGACGCCCCCAAAATAGGTATACATCACCCATCTTGAGTCGCCAAATACATGGTACAAAATTCAAATATAAACTAATAATACAGCAGTCGAGTAAAATACGACAAAACATATGCTGTGAGTTTAAATACAAATATTATCTTCTAGACAATATCCACTCTCAGAATAAGTCCTCATTACATTTATTGTCACACTATTTAACAAAATAGTGAGGACTACTAGCTAATACTATCATCCGGACCAACACTTCATTCCCCGACTCGTCCCAACTACGTTCTCATTTCCTGAAGAGAACAGTGAAAGAAAGGGTGAGCTCAACTAGCCCAGTAAGAAATATTATGACTAAGATAATGCAGAATAAATTATCGTTAGTCTTCAACAATGTCAAACTGATAAAATACAATAGACATCAAGTTTAACTGCAGCGGAACAAGCAATCCATTAAAAGAGTCAAGTAGAGAATAAAATCTACTATCTTTTATGATTTAAAAGGTTTTTCATCACTTTTATCGCTGAGACTCAGCTAAATAAATAATCCACATCATCCTTGCACTACGGGCAAGGATATTCATTAGGGTCACGACCACAAATTCCATGCACTATGGGCCAAGGATATTTGTGTATTCGTCAATGGTCATGATCATGCCAATAACTGTCCATCAATGCACTACGGGCCAATGAGGACTTTTACCACATCATTTGTAACATTACGGTCTCGATTACACCGAATAATCCCTGGTCATAATCATACCATGTCCATCTACGCACTCTGTGCCACACAGATGACTTTCAAAAAAAAATATAAACATGAGGATGATGATAATGATATAAGAATTCAATAAAACAAGTTCAAGAATTAATTTGTCCATGAACCAATAACGTCCAAATTGTCAATATGATACTTCTGTGTAAAGTAAAATTCAAGAATGCTCAGAAGAATATTTTCATGAAAAGATACTAGATGAAGCGCAAATATCAAGGATATTCTACTAATTTCATGGAGTATAGAAGTCAAAACTTTAACCAACTGGGTATAATAAAGAATGGAATAACAAAAGAAATCACCATGCATGCAGATTGTGATGATTAAAAGTTATTCCAATGTAATAATAATAACGGAACTAGGTCGTGAAATTCACACCGACGGGATGTTCCAACAGTAATAATAAAAGACGGAACCGGATCCGGTGTAAAATACACGATAGATATTCCAATGAATGATAAAAGGCGGAACCAGTCCGGTGTAAAACACATGCATGAGGATGTTCCAATGTAATAATAAAGATGTAATAATGAAGAACGTCACCAAGTATAGGGTAGTCCACAGATACAAAAGTTATTCCAATGTAATAATAAGGAATGGAATAATCAAGTTCTCTTCATGAATACAAAAGAATAATATCCTTACCATAAAATAAACTTGATATCGATTAGTGAAGTAATGTAAAACTCTTCTTCTTTCTCTCTATAATTTTTTCTCTGTAGTTCGGTGAATTCGTAAGAAAATAATGAAGGAATGAGCTTTATTTATAGGAGAATCAAGGTGTCTTTGTTAAGAAATGGACTTAACATTTATTTTTTTAAAAATCATGACGGAACATCACAAAGAACATATCAAGTATTCATTTTTCAAAGAGTTGTCCAATGAATGTCTAGGTTTGAAAATCATCCCACAATCTGCCAAACAAAGCTACCAAATGTCAAGGCCCCAACCAATCAGAATAAAGGAGAGAGATTATAAAACATATCTATATATATAATCAACACATGTTGTAAACCTAAATATATATAATAATAATAATAATTGCTCTCTCCTCCCACGTGAACACAAATTTTTCTCCACCCACTTTGTCAACTTGACAACTTTATACATATATATATATATATAAATACCTATCTTATATATATAACTCTAATATATATATAAGCAATAAAACAAAACTGAGATGACTTCTCACGTAAGCATTAATAATCAATACTGTAGTTATTACTTATGCAATGTGACGCCCCAAAAATAGGTCCATTCCATCCAACCCATTACGAAAGTCGCCAAATACACATGGTATGTAAATAACTACAACTTTATTAATACATTTGTCGTGCAAAATAATACACAATATATATACTGTGAGTTTAAATACAATTATTGTCTTTCAGACAATATACATACTCAAATAAATTCTCATCACAATTATTTATACATTATTTTACAAAAATGTGAGGACTACTAAATAACTCTCTCTCTAGAACCTTCATTCCATACCCCGACTAAGACTTTCGCTACATTCTCGCCTCCCGAGAAGAAAAATGGAACAACAAGGAAAAGGGTGAGCTCAACTAGCCCAGTAAAGAACATTATGACTAAGATAATATACAACAAATTATCGTTAGTCTCCAATAGAGAAAAATCTAATAGAATACAATAGACAACCAGTTTTAAATCAATCTTCGCAGCCGAAATAATAATTTATTAGAAAAGTTAAGTAGAGAATGCAAACTACTATCTTCTATATATGAATTTAAAAGTCCATCGTCGATATTTTATCCCTGTAACATCAATCAATATATATCTTGAATCAAATATTCATCTTTGCACTACAGCCAAAGATATTCATCACCGGGTCATGTTCATCTAAACACTGCTCATCTTTGCACTACTGCCAAAGATATTAATCATCGGTCATGTTCATCTCAACACCTGTTCATCTTTGCACTACGGGCTAAAGATATTCATCAAGAAATCATTCATCTTTGCACTACAAGCCAAAGATATTCAATAATATCATCATTTAAGACCGAGGATGATGAAAAATATTTTTAAAGAAACGAATCCAGTGAAATAAAATGACAAGGATTAAGGATTCGTACTTTGTTTTATCCATGTCCAAAAATACCTCAAAAATAATCATAGTGGTGTAAAATTCAAGAATGATCAAAACATGGATGCAATCAAAGCTAGTATCCACAATAGATATTTTAGATTTAAAAGGAAAATTTTCATTTTTTTGGTGAATAAGGTCGATTCGTGAATAGTCTCAGTATACGTGAATAAGTAATCTCGACACCAAAAGATAGAAATTTCACAAAAAATATCTTCACGCTTCGTGAATAGTACTCGTGAATAATAACTCGTGAATAGAACCCATACATGAAAATTCCAAATTTGATAAAAATTCCAACCAATATTTCTAAAGATAATGATATTGAAGAAATATTATCATTTTCGAATAAAATAACATCCCTTACCTCGAAAGACAAGATTTAGTTGAAACACCTGATATAAGCTATGACTTGAACTTGACCGTATAGCAATACTCAAAGTATACTCAAAATACTCACAAGAATACGCCGATAATATAGAGAGAAAACTTGATTTCGTGTGATTTTCAATTCTAACCCAAGACCCTATTTATAGGAAAATACTTGTAACACCAAAGTAGAAAATTTAATAAAATAATATTATATATATTACAAATTCTCTATGCACATTTTGACAACTGATTTCAAACTTATCTTGCACATGCTAGGGCTGCCCATAAAAAAAAAAAAACGCGTTTTCCTATTTTAAATATTTTAAACTTCCAAAATCAATTATTTTGAGACTTCTAACTTCAATAATTCATAATAAATAGGCCTTTTATCGGAAAATTCGAATTCGAGACTTTTTATAGGAAATTCAATTTCTACAACTTTTTGAAGAAAGTTTTTCCAAATTCCAAATGTAAATTGACCGAAATCCACAAACCAAGCGATTTTACGAGATATTATCAAATTTCTATTAATAATTGTGTCCACCAACACACAAAATATGTGTTAAACATTTAATGCCACAAAAATATTTTTCCTCTTCATATACTCATATATTCCACATTCATTATAAAAATATCACCGTTAATATATTATTAAAATAATATATTTAAATGAATTATTTTATCAGAAAAAGATAAAATATTAATTTTCAACAATTGTCACATTAAAAATTTTCTCCATCTATATCCACATAAAATCAATATTTTTCTCATCATATAAATCAATAATTAATTATTCATAAATAATATTACAGAATCACAAGATCAACCTGTAGTGCTCCTGTGAAAGAGGGCTTTCAATAAAGATTTTTCCTAATGGCACATGCAATTAGGTGACCAAACCTCTCCTTAGATGTAACTTTCTAGACATTGCCAATAATGTTTTCTAATAATATTATTCAGATAATATGAATTATTACTCAGATAATGGAAAATACTATATAATGACAATTTATCAAACAACAAAGAATATAAAATATCAACGCAAAGAATTATTGAATCAATAAAAAATAAAATCTTTGAATAGTAATTATCGTAACAATTATTGAGTAGTGTCTTCACGTAAGAATCAATAATTGGTGCAATACCGTGTCTTCTCGCTCAACAACGCGTATTAGTGTGTTTTAACCACTCGGTATTCCAACAAAGATAATCTGCATGAATAACTACGCCGTTATTTAAACAACTTATATTTGTCATTTTCTTCATCCAATCGCTTCCGTTATGGGGCCCACAAAAGACTCAATACCGTCGCATTTAATATTTCCGACAAAAGATTTAATATTCCACGACCAAACGAATATTATTCACTAAATAATAATGAATATTTTATAACCACTTTGCTTATTCAAATATTTGCGTATTTTACCCATAACTATCCACATTAATCAAATCAACCTTACTATTTCAAAATAATAAATAGAGGAAATTTCATTTTATTAAAAAATTCGGGGTCTTACAACCTCCCTCCTTATGAAATTTCGTCCTCTAAATTGATGTGACGATCTTGGTGTTTCGAAAAAATGAGAATACCTCGCTTTCATTTACGTTTCCAACTCCCAGGTCATTTTCTCAATAACATAGTTTCTCTACAAAACTTTAACTTGTGGTATAACCTCTGCAGACATGGGACATGTTCTTTCCTATCCAAGATCTTGACAGTACCTCCTCGTGACGTTAAGTCTTCTGCCATTATCTCGTCCGGTTCTAACTCAATGACGTGGGTCGGGTCGTCCACATATTTACGTAACATCGATATGTGAAAAACATTATGAACACGCGTCATACTTGGCGGTAAAACGAGTCTATAGGCCATAATTCCTATTCGATCGAGAATTTCAAATGGATTAATAAATCGAAGGTTTAAGCTTTCTCACCTCACCGATTCTCGCTTTTGAAATAACAACTTCTCGCACCTCCTTCTTCAAATTCATCACCTCCAGGTGTAGCTCGAAGCATGCGACTTTTAACTTTATCGATTAAAGTCGATTATACTCAGATATCATCACGTGGGTACCTAGAGTTTTCATCTCCATCTCTATTATTTGTAAGTTATACTGAAATGAGTCTTTGACGATAATATCGACTTTCAGATTGTATAACGATCTTCGACTCAACACGCCGCCTACCACGTTCGCTTTTCCAGATGGCATGGTCGTAACATGTCTTGAAATGAGTCTCCTCTTGAGTTCTTCAAGCTCTTCCCACATTCCTTGCTTCCATTCGAATTTTGTATCTCTACGAGTCAGTGCGTTAATGGAATAGCGATTCGAGAATATCCTTCAACGAATCTCCGATAATAACCAACTAAGCCTGAAAGCTACGTATTTTGATTACCGACTTAGGTTGTTCTCAATTGTGACTCATATCCCAACCTTGGATAAGACGTTACAATGACACCTATCGCTTTCTTATCGCACGAATATGGTGTCCCTACGGAGAGTCCGCTTGGTGCATTCCACAAAGGAAGTCACCAGATAAAGGCTCGGTACCAAATTTATAGTTGAATTTTTAACTCAAGTTCAATAGAGTCATTCGATATGAGATTTTAGAAATGAGTTTTGTACCGGGTTCAAAGTCGATACAAAATTTAATATCAAAGCTTTGGGAGTAAGCCAAGAAATTCTTCTTGAAATACGTCGGGAAAAATCAATAACAACAGAATATTATTCAAATCGACGTGTCTTTATTCAAATCCATAACATGGACTAAGAAAACTTGACATCCGTAATAAACGAATAACTTCATGGCTTGATATGAAAATGTTTGACTACAATGGTTTGATTGCTTGAATTGAATAATAAAGTTGCTTAGGAATATGAAAACTATCAACCTTACGAAAGTAATCAATTTCGGCATGATGAGTAATTAACCTTAAAATTACATCAAAAGCAAATATCTCTATAGAAATAAGGTTAATGTGTAATGTGATAGTGCCAACTCAATCAAGCAAGATTTCTAAACAACGGATGTAATGAAAGTTTCTCCTAACTGAGTCTCCATAAAAAGTCAAAGTCTAATTTCTCCGTAGTCAAGTTTAAACGTTGAGCGTAAAGCAAAGAGAGATAAAAGAATGGGTAGAACCCAGATCTAGTAAGGTATAAACTTCGCAAGAATTTATAATTAACTAACCGTGCTTAACTTCGTTCGGGTTCTCAGATTTTTGACCGGCCACGACAAACGCTTCTTCCAGAACCGATTGACTTTGACTTTTTCCGGGACATCCTTTTGAGTCACCATTCATTCACTGGACTGGGTTTCGATATCGCATAAATCTCGAGCGATATGTCCTTCTTTTCCACAATTATAGCATACCTTAAACTGTTGTGGGCGGTTTCAATGATATGTCCCCTCTTTCTCAGATTTGTAACATACGACCGATGGTCTTTCTCCTCCCTCGAATCGATTCTTCATTGGCAATCGACGCCTTTACATGGTCGTTGTTGAATCTCCTCTTTTAAAATCTCCTCCCGACTCGCTTCTTATATTTTCATGGCCACGATTACCACCGGAGTGGTTACCGCCTTTGTCCGTATTCTTCTTTCTCCACTGGTTATCGTTATTCGATGATCGTTATCTTTGCAGATGATCTTGGTTATGGTCCCCGGTTGAACGTATCGTTATCTCACTCTAACAATCGAACCCCGTTGACAACATCCGAATAGAGAGAAAATTTATGAGAATTGAGATATCGACGTATACTTGGGTTTCAAACCTCTCGTAAACATCCGCCATAACGCTCCTCATTCTCCACCAAATAAGGTGCTGAAACTCGATAACTTCGCGAACTTCGCCTCGTGATTGGGACACCGCCATGTTATTCTCGCTTCCAGCCTAATAAACTCCACTTCCTTCATACGATTTAATACTTTTGTGGAAGTACTTGTCATTGAACTGCTTCTGAAATGTCTCCCATGACACGCCGAGTACAATTTGGATGGGTACGCTACGTGATTCCCACCAAGAATCTGCGCCGTACTGGAACATAAAAGTAGTGAATCGAACCTTATGTTCCTCCGCATCCCAAGACATCGAATATCTTGGTAATTTGCTTGACCTATGTTTCCGCCATGATCGAATCTGCTCTCCTTAAATTCGGTGGTCCCAACTCTTTGAACTATTTGGTTGTGACCACCCGTGAATTCTTATCATTTCCTCTCAGTATTTGAACACGAGTCTCCTAAATTCGATTTTGCATGAACTACAAAAAGCTTCTAAACATCCCTTCGCTCATCATCCGCCGATTGGTGTTGTTCACGGGAGGAACATTGCCACCATTGTGCGACGCTCTCGTTGGTAAAAAGACAGCATCTCCACGGCCTCATTTACTCTAATCATTAATATTCTCGTCGACATTCTCAAATCATCGCCATAAAACAAGGGTTAATTAAGGAAATCAATATATCACATAATATCCCTATATACTAACCAACTAACAAATAAGCTTTAGTAGACACACTCAGCGAAGAATTTACTCGCTCTCCCTCCTAATTCTATTCCCCGATCTCCGCCAGAGATCATATCCCTAAGCTCGATACCAACCGTGACGCCCCCAAAAAAATAGGTCCATTCCATCCAACCCATTTCGAGTCGCAAAATACATGGTACGTAAATAACTACAACTTTATTAATACATTTGTCGTGCAAAATACGACAACATATATATCGTGAGTTTAAATACAATTATTGTCTTCTAGACAATATACATACCCAAATAAATCCTCATCACAATTATTTATACATTATTTTATAAAAATTGTGAGGACTACTAAATAACTCTCTGTAACCTTCATTCCATACCCCGACTAAGACTCGCTACATTCTCGCCTCCCGAGAAGAAAAATGGAACAACAAGGAAAAGGGTGAGCTCAACTAGCCCAAAGAAAGAACATTATGACTAAGATAATATACAACAAATTATCGTTAGTCTCCAACAGGAAAAATCTAATGTAATACAATAGACTACCAGCTTTTAAATCAATCTTCGCAATTTGAAATAATAATTTATTAGAAGAGTTAAGTAGAGAATGCAAACTACTCTCTTCTATATATAAATTTAAAAGTCCATCGTCGATATTTTATCCTCAGAACATCAATCAATATATATTTGGAATCAAATATTCATCTTTGCACTCTGAGCCAAAGATATTAATCATTTCGGTCATCATGTTCATCTCAACACTGCTCATCTTTGCACTACGGGCCAAAGATATTCATCAAGAAATCATTCATCTTTGTACTACAGGCCAAAGATATTCAATAATATCATTATTTAAGACTGAGGATGATGAAAAATATTTTTAAAGAAACGAATCTAGTGAAACAAAATGACAAAGATTAAGGATTAAGGATTCATACTTTGTTTTATCCATGTCCAAAAATACCTCAAAAATAATCATAGTGGTGTAAAATTCAAGAATGATCAAAACATGGATACAATCAAAGCTAGTATCCACAATAGATATTTTAGACGAAAATGGAAAATTTTCATTTTTCTGAATGAATAAGGTCGTGATTCGTGAATAAAGGTCGATACGTGAATAAGGTCCAGATACGTGAATAGTAATCTCAAACACTAAAAGATAGAAATTTCACAAAAAATATCTTCACGCTTCGTGAATAAGACTTCGTGAATAGAACTCGTGAATAAGAACTCATGAATAAGAACTCGTGAATAGTAATTCATGAATAAGAACTCGTGAATAATAACCCGACATGAAAAAGTTCCAAATTTGCTAAAATTTTCAACCAATATTTAGGCATAATGATATTGAAGAAATAATATCATTTTGAATAAAATAACATCCCTTACCTCGAAAAGACAAGATTTCTAAATAAAACACCTGATATAAGGCTATGACTTGAAATTGCATATAGCAATACTCAAAGTATACTCAAAATACTCACAAGAATACGCCGATAATATAGAGAGAGAAAACTTGATTTCGGTGTGATTTTCAATTCTAACCTAAGACCCTATTTATAGGAAAATGCTTAACACCAAAGTAGAAAATTTAATAAAATAATATTATATATATTACAAATTCTCTACGCACATTTTGACAACTGATTTCACTTATCTTGCACATGCTAGGGCTGCCCACAAAACAAAAAAAAAACGCTTTTTCCTATTTTAAATATTTGAAACTTCCAAAATCAATTATTTGAACTTCAATAATTCATAATAAATAGCCCTTTTATTAGAAAAATTGAATCTCGTGACTTTTTATAGGAAATTCAATTCTCTACAACTTTGCGAGAAGAAAGTTTTTCAAATTCCAAATGTAAATTGACCAAAATCCACAAACCAAGCGATTTTATTGTGCTATAATCAAATTTTGGCCAATAATTGTGTCCACCAACACACAAAATATGTGTTAAACATTTAATGCCACAAAAATATTTTTCCTCTTCATATACTCATATATTCCACATTCATTATAAAAATATCACCGTTAATATATTATTAAAATAATATATTTAAATGAATTATTTTATCGTAAAAAGATAAAATATTAATTTTCAACAATTGTCACATTTAAAATTTTTCCATCTATATCCACATAAAATCAATATTTTTCTCATCATATAAATCAATAATTAATTATTCATAAATAATATTATGAATCACAAAGATCTCGCAACTGTGCCTCCTCGGAAAGAGGGCTTTCCAATAAAGATTTTTCCTAATCCTACAAGCAATTAGTGACCAAACCTCTCCTTAGATGTAACTTTCTAGACATTGCTAATAATGTTTTCTAATAATATTATTCAGATAATATGAATTATTATTAGATAATGGAAAATACTATATAATGACAATTTATCAAAACAACAAGAATATAAAATATCAATGCAAAGAATTATTGAATCAATAAAATAAAATATCGAATAGTAATTATCGTAATAATTATCGAGTAGTGTCTTCTTACGTAAGAATCAATAATTGGTGCAATACCGTGTCTTATTGTTCAACAACGCGATTAGTGTGTTTTAACCACGGGTATTCCAACAAAGATAACTTGAATAACTACGCCTGTTATTTATAAACAACTTATATTTGTCGCTTTCTTCATCCAATCATTTTTCCGTTATGGGCGGGCCCACAAAAGAGGCTACATCGCATTTAATATTATTACGTAGCATTTAATATTCCACGACCAAACTAATATTCGTAATAATAATGAATATTTTATAACCATTGCTTATTGAAATATTTCAAGTATTTTACCCATAACTATCCACATTAATCAAATCAACCCTTTTTATTTCAAAATAATAAATAGAGGAAATTTCATTTTATTTAAAAAAATTGGGGTCTTAAATGCAACCACACGTATCGTACTTTTACTACTGAAAGTAGTTCAACAAGATTAACAGAAAACTTCCGCCGTTATTTTTAATAAAATATTTTTGTCATTTTCTCAATCCCACAATAATTACATTTGTGGGATCCACCAATGATTGTACTGTCGTCATACGGATATTCCTCGACAAAAGAATATTTTCCACCAATCGAATATAATATGACAACTTCAGATACTTTGTAAAATTTGTAAATATTACCCACAACTATAACATTATATCAAATTCATTCCATAATATTCAAAATGATATTTATAGAAAATTCATTTTATTCATAAAAGTTAGGGGTCTTACAATCTCCCTTCTAAAAAAATTTCGCCCTCGAAATTAGGTACGAATCGGTATGTCGAAGAGGTAAGGATACCTTGACTTCATTTTAGATTCTAACTCCCAGGTCATTTTCTTAACATCGTGATTTCTCCACAAAACTTTGACTTGAGGTATAACTTCGAGCGTAACATATGTTCCTTCTTATCCAAGATTTGAACAGAACCTCTTCATACGTTAAATCTTCCGCTATTTAAATAGGTGCCAACTCAATAATGTGGTTCGGGTCTTCCACATATTTACGTAACATGGATATGTGAAAAACGTTATGAACACGAGACATATTTGGCAGAAAGTGAGTCTATAAAGCTACAGTTCCTACTCGATCGAGGATTAAAATGGGCCAATGAATCGAGGATTGAGCTTTCTCTTTTTCCAAACCTCGTAACTCCTTTCCATTGAACAACACGTAACAACACACGATCTCCTATATCAATTCCACGTCCTTTCGATGAAGATCAAAGATAACTCTTTTTTGTCGATCTTGTGAGGTTTTTATACGTCATTCGGATCGTTTGAATCTTTTTTGAAGTCATACGCACTCAACTCCCGGTCCCAACAACGTTGCTTCACCCACCTCATCCCAAAGATCTTCGAGAAGCGACACTTTCTTCCATACAACACCTCGAATGGAGCCATGCCAATACTTGCTTGATAACTGTTGTTGTAGGAAAACTCCACCAATGGTAAGAACTTATACCAACTTCCCTTGAAGTCAAGGACACAGAGTCTTAATAAATATTCCAGAGTTTGAATAGTCCTCTCTGATTGTCCGTTCGTCTGAGGATGATATGCCGAACTAAATCGTAAATCCGTGCCCATAGCTTTTTGCAAACTAACCCAAAATCGTGAAGTGAATCTTGGGTCTCGATCAGAAATTATGGATACTGGCATACCATGCAGTCTTACAATCTCGTTTATGCACATACGAGTAAGACGTTCAAGCGCATAAGTTTCTCGTATTGGTAAAAATGAGCAGACTTGGTCAATCTATCAACAATGACCCAAATTGCATCTATGCCTTGAGAAACCTTGGGAATAGCAGTAACGAAATCCATGGAAATGTGCTCCCACTTCCATTCTGGAATTTCAATTGGTTGCAATGGACCTTTTGGTACTTGATGTCTCGCGCTTGACTCGCGTTTACATGTTAGACACCTTGAGATAAACAAGCGTTATCTCTCTCTTCATATTGCTCCACCAAAATGTATGACGAAGATCACGATACATTTTGGTATTCCCAGGATGGATTGCAAACGGTGTGTTGTGCGCCTCCATCATGATTTTATACTTTAACTCGTGATCGTTAGGAACACAAAGTCCGGAGTTGACTCAAGTATTCCTTCATCATCGATTCTCGCTTACGGCATAAGACCTTCTTGCACTTTTTCTTCATCATACGCATCACTACTGGATCTCGTAACTCGAAAGCCTTTTAACTTTATCAATTAAAGTCTGGTTCTACTCTCTTATATTCGCCATCATCACGTGGGTCCCTGTAGTCTTTATCTCTATCTCCATCCTTTGTAAGTCATACAAAATAGGCCTTTGCGTTGACAATATTGCACTCGCATTCACCGCATATGATCTTCTACTCAACGCGCTACCTACCACGCTCGCTTTTCCAGGATGGTATGGATGGTTAGATCATAATCTTTCAACATTTCAAGCCAACGTCATTGTCGCATGTTGAGTTCCTTTTGAGTGAAGAAATATTTGAGGCTTTTATGATCCGTAAAGATCTCCACTTTCTCCTCATACAAGTAATGCCTCCAAATCTTTAGTGCGAAGACAACACCTGCCAACTCTAGATCATGAGTAGGATAATGCCTCTCATATTCTTTGAGTTGTTGTGAGGCATAGGCTGTGACTTTCCCATGTTGCATGTGAACACATCCTAACCCTTTGCGGCTCAACATCACCGTAGATGACAAATCCCTACGAACCGGATGGTATTGTCGAGCAGTGTTTGAAATGAGTCTTCTCTTGAGTTCTTGAAAACTCTTCTCACATTCTTCACTCCAACCGAACTTTGTATCTTTCCGAGTCAGCTGAGTTAGTGGAGTAGCGATTCGAGAAAATCCTTCCATTTAATCTTAGATAATAACCAAATAAACCGAGAAAGCTACGCGACTTCGGTCCATCGATTTAAGTTGCTCCCACTTTGAATAGCTTCAATCTTTCTTTGGGTCAACGGATATTCCATGCTTTGACTAAGATCGCTAGCTTTGACCGATATGTCCCTCCCTCCGCATTTGAAGCATATGATAGGTGGTCGTTCTCCTTCCTTAACAACAGTCTTCGATGATGTCGACGTCTTTCCATCATTGGTGAATCTACTCTTCTTGAAATGTCCATTCTTATTGCTTTGACCATGATTACCCACAAGTGGTTACCATTTTTCGCATGTTGATTCCTCCACGCTTATTATCATCACCGATCACGATCAAGTATCACAGTATTATCATATTGTTTACCGCTCTCTTTTGGTTGGGTTGACTCATTATCGCGCTCCAATAATCGAGCCCTATTAACAACATCTCGAATACAAACACGGTTTATGAGAGATAAGATATCGACGTATCTCGTGTTTCAAACCTCTTAGAAATATTCGCGTCATTCTCTCCTCATTATCAACCAAATGGGGACGCAAACCGGACAAATTTCAACAAACTTGGCTTTCAGATTGCGACACGGCCATGTATTTTTGCTCCGGTTTAATGAACTCTATCTCTTTCATGTGATTTAATACTTTTTCGGAAAGTACTTGTCGTTGAAGCGATTCTTGAAACTTTTCCCAAGACATCTTCAGTGCGGCAGGTTGAGTACGCTTTACAGATTCCCACCAGTAATCTGCCTCTGCCCGCAACATGAAGGTTGCAAAGGGAACTTTTTGCTTATCGGAGCAACCCAAGACATCAAATATCTTGTTGATCTGTTTTATCCACGTCTCCATCTTAAGTGGTTTTGGCTCTCCAAAAAACTCCGGTGGTCACAGCTCTTTGAACTGTTTGGCGGTGACCGTCCGAGAGTTGCCAGTGTTTCCACCTGTATTTTGGACAGGAGCCACTCTCGCCTGATATTGCATGAAGTCTCGGAACATTCCATCGTTCATCATTTGGTCAGTGTTGTTGTTTGCATGAGGATTGTCGCCTTCCTGATGCACATTGTCCTGGTTATTGATCCGTGGAGACTCAACGGTCTCCGTACTCCATTGATGTTCTCAACATTCTCGGATGCCATTTTTAAACACCGCCATAAAACAAGGGTTAATTAACATATCACATATTATCCCTATACTACCGAATCACCAATTAAATATCAAATAAACTTAGGTAGGTCATACTAAAAGGAAAATTCCGCCTCTCCCTCCTAGTTCTTTGTCTCACATCTTAACTAGGGATTATATCCTTAAGCTTTGATACCAACCTGTGGACGCCCCAAAATAGGTATACATCACCTATTCGAGTTGCCAAATACATGGTACGTAATACAAATACAATCTTTAATATACAACAAGAAAGTCGTGAGTTTTAATACAAATATTGTCTTCAGACAATATCCACCCTCGAATAAGTCCTCATTATATTTATTGTCACACTATTTAACAAAATAGTGAGGACTACTAATACTATTATCTGAGATCATCACTCCATTCCCCAATTAGTCCCTTGCCACGTTCTCATTTTCAAGAAGAACGTTGAAAAAAGGTGGTGAGCTCAACTAGCTCAAGAAGAAATATTATGACTAAGATAATGCGAGAATAAATTATCATTAGTCTTCAACGATGTTAAAACCGATAAAATACAATAGATGTGACGCCCCAAAATAGGTATACATCACCCATTACGAGTTGTCAATACATGGTACGTAAACAACTACAACTTTATTATTACAACAAAGAAATCTGTGAGTTTAAATACAAATATTATCTTCAGACAATATTTATACTCAAATAAATCCTCATCACATTTATTGATACATTATTTTACAAAATGGTGAGGACTACTAAACAATCCTTTCTAAAACCTTCATTCCATACCCCACTCGTACTGCTTATATTCTCGCCTCCCGAGAAAATGGAACAAAAGGAAAAGGGTGAGCTCAACTAAATTTCGGTAAAAGAATATTATGACTAAGATAATATACAACAAATTATCGTTAGTCTTCAACAGGAAAAATTTAATAGAATACAATAGACAACAAATTTTAAATCAATATTCATGATGAAATAATAATTCATTAGAAGAGTTAAGTAGAGAATGCAAACTACTATCTTCTATGTATGAATTTAAAAGTTCATCGTCTATCTTTTATCCCTGTAACAACAATCAATATACATCTGGAATCAAATATTCATCTTTGCACCATGAGCCAAAGATATTTATCGATTGGTCATGTTCATTTAAACACTGTCATCTTTGCACTACGGTGCCAAAGATATTAATCGATCGGCCATGTTCATCTCAACACTGTTCATCTTTGCACTACAGCCAAAGATATTCTTGAGAAATCATTCATCTCTGCACTCTGTGCCAAAGATATTCAATAATATCATCATTTAAGACTGAGGATGATGAAAAATATTTTTAAAGAAACGAATCCAGTGAAACAAAATGACAAGGATTAAGGATTAAGGATTCGTACTTTGTTTTATCTATGTCCAACAATACCCCAAAAATAATCATAGTGGTGTAAAATTCAAGAATGATCAAAACATGGATACAATCAAAGCTAGTATCCGAGAATAGATATTTTGACTAAAAGAAGAAATTTTATTTTTGGTGAATAGTCGTGATATCGTGAATAGTGCTATATACGTGAATAGTAACTGACACCAAAAGATAGAAATTCCACAAAAAAAAACATCTTCACGCTTCAGCTGAATAGTACTCGTGAATAAGAACTCGTGAATAAGTAACTCATGAATAAGTAACTCGTGAATAGTAACTCATGAATAGTAACCCGACATGAAAAGTTTCAAATTTGATAAAAACTTGGATCAACATTTCATCATAATGATATTGAAGAAATAATATCATTACGAAAAAAAATAATATCCCTTACCTCAAAGAATCAAGATGCCGGAAGGAAAGGTCTCAAGTGATCTTTGAATGAAACTCAGATCTTGAACAAAGAACTCTCAAAGTATCTAAATACTCACAAAATACGCTCAATAATATAGAGAGAGAAGAGAAAACTTTGTTTCGGTGTGATTTTCAATTCTAACTTAGCCCTCTATTTATAGGAAAATGTTAGCACTCACCAAGGCAGAGACTTGACACCTTACACGATGGCTTTACTCGCTACTATTGCCACCCACCACATTTGAAATAAAATTCAGCACATTTCTTCACCAACCACAAGTGGGGCCCACTCAATTCTAGAATTTTCCACCAAAATCAATTATAACCCCTAATTTCCGAATCGACACCTCTTAAAATTCATAACAAATCATTCGTGCATTTTTAACGGTTCAAAATTTGTGGACATATACTCAACTTATGTATGTATAACATACCCAAAAATTACCACAATCCAACGGTCGGATTAAAAAATTATAACCCCCATAATATATCTCAAAACCCCGATTTTTTTTTAATACCTCCAACTCGATAAAATCTCGATAAAACACCTCAACATTAATTCCTTCATTTATAACCACATAAATAAATCCATCATTTATATCTACATCAAATAAATATTTTCTTATCATATGAATCAATAATTAATTATTCACAAATAATATTACGTAATCACATTTATGACAACCGGTAGTTCCGGAAAGAGGCTTTCCGATAAGGATTTCTCCTTCTTGGCGCCGCAATTAGGTGACCAAACCTCTCCTCGATGTAACTTTCTAGACATTGCCAATAATCTTTATCTAATAATATTATTCAAATAATATGAATTATTGATCCGATAATGGAGATAATGTGCGTGATAATTATTGAACAACAATAATATAAAATATCAACGCAAAGAATTATTGAATCAATAAAATAAAATATTGAGCAAGAACTCTCGTGTGAAAATTATTGAGTAGTGCCTTCTTTACGTAAGGATCAATAATTCAACAATACTGCAATACCGGTGTGCCTTCTTTATGCAACCACGCCAGACATCGTATTTTAACCACCGGGTATTCCAATGATCTTAACCAGAATAACTACGCCGTTATTTTTAACCAACTTATATTTGTCGTTTTCTTCATCAATCGCTTTTCGTTATTATGGGGCCCACATACATGGGCTGGCGGTCATCGCACGAATATTCCCCGACGAGCATTTAATATTCCACGACCAAACGAATATTCCCAAACAAAAATGAATATTTTATAACCACTTTGCTTATTTTGAAATATTTATGTATTTAACCCTTAACTATCCACATTAATCAAATCAACCCTTACTATTTCAAAATAATAAATAAAGGAAATTCCTTTTATTTAAAAAATTTTGAGGTCTTACAACCTCCCTCCTTTATGAAATTTGTCCTCGAAATTGACGTACGTACACAGTGTTTGAAAAGGTGAGGATACCTCGTTTTCATTTCCGTTTCCAATTCCCGTGTCATTTCCTCTATAGCATGATTCCTCCACAAAACTTTAACTTGTGGTATGACCTTTCAGCGTGGGACATGCTCCTTCCCATCCAAGATCTTGATAGGTACCTCCTCATACGTTAAGTCTTGGCTATCTCAAATGGGTTCTAACTTCAATAACGTGGTTGGTCTTTCACATATTTACGAAATCTGGATATGTGAAACACATTATGAACACGAGACATACTACGGTGGTAACGCAAGTCTATAAGCTACATTTCCTACTCCGGTCAAGAATTTGAAATGGACCAATAAATCATGGATTGAGCTTTCTCTCTTCCCAAATCTTGTAACTCCCTTCCATGGAAGCAACTCGCAACAATACATGATCCCCTACATTAAATTCCACGTCCTTTCGATGAAGATCCGCATAACTCTTTTTGTCGATCTTGAGTAGTTTGTATCGTTGTCGAATTATTTGGATCTTTTCGGTGAGTCATATCGTCTTCACTCCTCGGGTCCCAACAATGTTGCTTCACCCACCTCATCCCAACATATTGGAGAACGACATTTTCGTCCATATAATGCTTGAATGGAGCCACACCTATACTTGCACGATAAGCTGTTGTTGTAGGAGAATTCCACCAATGGTAAATACTTATCCTGGCCGCCTTTGAAGTCTAGGACACGAGTCTTAATAAATCTTCAAGAGTTTGAATAGTCCTCTCTCGATTGTCTCATCCATTTGGGGATGGTATGCGAACTAAATCGCAAATCCTGCGCCCATAGCTTTTTGCAAGCTAACCCAAAATCTTGAAGTGAATCTTGGGTCACGATCAGAGACTATGGATATAGGCATGCCATGCAACCTCATTCACGATCTCATTTACGCATATACTAGCAAGGCGTTCAAGGAATAAGTCTCCGTATAGGCAAGAAATGAGCGGAGACTTGGTTAATCTATCAACAATAACCCAAATAGCATTGATGCCTTGAGAAGCCGTAGGAAGACCCGTAACTTGAAATCCATGGTAATGTGTTCCCACTTCCATTCAGGAATCTCAAGTGGTTGCAACGGACCCTTAGGTACTAGATGCTCGCTTTTACACGCGTTGGCAAGTTAAACACATCGAGATAAACTTTGCAATCTCTCTTCATATTATTCCACCAAAATGTATGTCGAAGATCACGATACATTTTAGTACTTCGAGATGGATTGCAAATGGTGTATTGTGTGCCTCCATCATAATCTTGTACTTCAAATCAGTCGTTAGGAACCACAAAGTCTAGAGTGGACTCAAGTATTCCTTCTTCATCAATTCTCGCTTAAGAATAGCTCCTTCTTGTACTTTCTTCTTCATACGATCGTTCGGATTCGGTGGCTTGAGCAACCTTAACTTTTTCTATTAAAGTTGGCTCTACGCGTATACTTGACATCATCGCACTTTCGTTCAAGATATGATCTTCTTACTACTCAATGCGTCACTACCACGTTCGCTTTACCGGGATGGTATTGAATAGTGTGGTCGTAGTCTTTCAATAGCTCGAGCCAACGTCATTGCCATGTTGAGTTCTTTTGAGTGAAGAAATATTTAAGGCTTTTATGATCTGAATATATCTCCACTTTCTCCCATATAGATAGTGCCTCCATATCTTTAAGCAATTGCAGCATCACGCTGACTCTAGATCGTGAGTAGGATAATTCCTCTCATACTCTTTAAGTTGTCGCGAGGCATAAAGGCTATGACTTTCCCGTTGCAGATGAGAACACATCCTAACCCTTTGCACAAGTATTTGTAGATAACAAATCCATCCGAACCGGATGGTATTGTTAGTAAAACAGTGTCGAAATAAGTCTCCTCTTAAGCTCTTGGAAACTTTTCTCGCATTCTTCGCCCTCAAACGAATTTCAGTATCCTTTCGAGTTAGGCGAGTTAATGGAGTAGCGATTCGAGAAAACCCTTCAACGAATCTCCGATAATAACCATTAAGCCCAAAAAGCTACGTGACTTGATCATCGACTTTGGTTGCTCCCAACTTTGTATTGCTTGATCTTCGCCGGATCAACAAATACTCCATGTTTTGACACCACACGCCCAAGAAAGGCTACTTCCTCAAGCCGAACTCGCATTTCTTCAATTTGGCATATAGTTGGTTTTCGCGAAGCCTTTGGAGTACCGAACAAATGGTGCTCATGATCTTCACGACTTTTGGAAAATATAAGGATGTCATCAATAAAGACAACAACGAATCGATCCAAATATTCTTGAATACTCGGTTCATCATATCCATGAAAGCGCAGGAGCATTAGTTAGTCCGAAAGACATGACTAAGAATTCATAATGCCCATACAGAGTTCGAAGGCGGTCTTTGGAATATCCTCGATTTTAATCTTGGTGATGATATCGAGCGAAGATCGATTTTGAAAAGAATGTGTGCCCACTGCAATTTGGTCAAACAAGTCATCAATACGAGGTGAGGATACCTATTCTTGATGGTGACATGGTTCAATTCCCAGATAGTCAATACAAAGTCGCATACTCCCGTCTTTCTTCTTTACAAATAAAAGCAGGAGCACCCCGAGGAGATGTCTTGGGGCGAATGAAACCAATGTCCAACAATTCACGTAGTTGGACCTTTAACTCTGAAGTTCAATAGAGCCATTTGATATGGGGTTTTAAAAATGGGCTTTGTATCGAGTTCAAGATCAATAAAGAATTCAACTTCACGTTACGGGGTAGGCGGAAGTTCTTTGGGAAATCGTCGGGAAAGTCGATAACAACAGGAATATTATTCAAATTTGGCGTGTCTTTATTCAAATCCATAACATGGGCTAAGAAAGCTTGACATCCGTTTTCAATAAGCGAATAGCTTTATGATTAGATATGATAGTGATTGATTTTAATGGTTTAGTTGCTTGAATTACGTACACGGGTTGGTTAGGAATATGAAAACTAACAACCTTACGAAAACAATCAATTTTGGCATGATGAGTAGTTAACCAATCAATCCCTAAAATCACATCAAAAGCAAGTATCTTTAAAGAGATAAGGTCGGCGGGTAAGGTGATGGTGCCAACTTGAATCAAACAAGATTTATAAGCGGTGGATGTGATGAAAGTTTCTCTAGCGGAGTTTCCACAGATAGGTCAAAGTCTAATTTCTCCGAGTCAAGTTTAAGCGTTGAGCACATGCGGGAGAGATAAATGAATGGGTATGACCGGTATCAAGTAAGGTATAAACTTCGCAAGAATTTATAAATAGCTTACCCGTGATCACCTCGTTTGGGTTCTCGCATTATGACCAAATCACAACAAACGCTCTTCCGGAATCGTTGACTTTGACTTTTTACGGGACGATCTTTTGAGTCACCGTCCATTTGAACTAGGTTTCGCTTCCGTACAATCTCGAAGCGATATGTCCTTCCTTTCACAACAACTATAGCATACCTTGAGAATCTGTTGTGGGCGGTTTGGTGATATGTCCCTCTTTTCCGCATTTGTATATATATGGTGGTGGTCGTTCTCCTCCCTTATAACCGATTCTTTGCCAAGACTTTGTCGTCTTCACATAGTCGTTATTAAATCTCCTCTTTTAAAATCTCCTCGACTTCGCTTCTTACGTTTTTTCATGACCATGATTACCACCGGAGTGGTTACCATTTCATCCGTCTGTTTCTTTCTCATGCAGTTATCATTATTACATTGACCGCTTTATCTACGATACGATCCTGGTTATGGTCCTCGGTTGGCTGCATTTTCGTTATCTCATTTCTAATAATTGAGCCACATTTACAACATCCGAATAAAGAAAGTTTATGAGAAATGAGATCTTTGGCGTATCTTGGGGTTTCAAACCTCTAAGAAACATCCGCGTCATACGTTCCTCATTCTCCACCAAATGAGGTGCAAACACTCGATAACTCTGCAAACTTTGCCTCGTCTTTGAGACACACCGTCGTGTTGTTTTGCTCTAATCGATGAACTCCACTTCCTTCATATAGCGAACACTTTCGGGAAAGTATTTGTCATTAAATAGTCTCTGAAAGCGTCTCCCAAGACATCTTTGAGCGCAATTTGGATGGGTGCGCTTCATGAGACTCCCACCGATAGTCTGCCTTTCGCCACGGAACATAAAGGTGGCGAATGGAACCTTCGTTTCTCCGTGCATCCCAAGACATCGAATATCTTGGTAATTTGTTTGACCTATGTTTCCGCCGTGATCGGATCTCGGCTTTCCTTAAATTACGGTGGTCCCAACTCTTCAAGCTGCTTGGTTTGTGACAACCCGTGAATTGCTATCATTTCTCACCGTATTTTGAACACGAGTCTCCCTAAATGCGATTTTGCATGAGCTGCAAAAAGCTTCTAAACATCCCCTCGTTCATCATCTCGCCGGTGGTGTTGTTTGTTGGAGGAACATTGCCATTGCTGACGACGCGTTCTCCTCGTTGGTAAAATGAGACATCTCCACGGTCTCATTTACTCCATTGTTAATATTCTCGATCCGACATTCTCAAATACTTGTCATAAAACAAGGGTTAATTAAGGAAATCAATATATCACATAATATCCTATATATCGACTAACTAACAAATAAGCTTAGGTAGGACACCTTTAGCGAAGGATTTACTCGTCTCTCCCTTCTAGTTCTATTCCCGATCTCGCTTGGAGATCATATCCTAAGCTCGATACCAATTGTGGCGCCCCCAAAATAGGTATACATCACCCATTTCGAGTTGTCAATACATGGTATGTAAACAACTACAACTTTATTATTACAACAAGAAAAGCGCGTGAGTTTAAATACAAATATTATCTTCTGTACAATATTTATACTCAAATAAATCCTCATCACATTTATTGATACATTATTTTACAAAAATGGTGAGGACTACTAAACAATCCTTTCTAAAACCTTCATTCCATACCCAGGCTACGTCTTTCCATTATATTCTCGCCTCCGAGAAGAATGGAACAAAAAAGGAAAAGGGTGAGCTCAACTAGCTCAAGATAAAGAATATTATGACTAAGATAATATACAACAAATTATCGTTAGTCTTCAACAGGAAAAATTTAATAGAATACAATAGACAACAAATTTTAAATCAATATTCGCAGCGGAAATAATAATTCATTAGAAGAGTTAAGTAGAGAATGCAAAATACTATCTTCTATGTATGAATTTAAAAGTTCATCGTCTATCTTTTATCCCTGTAACAACAATCAATATACATATGGAATCAAATATTCATCTTTGCACTACTGGGCCAAAGATATTTATCATTGGTCATATTCATTTAAACACACGTTTATCTTTGCACTACTGAGCCAAAGATATTAATCGATCTGTCGTGTTCATCTCAACACTGTTCATCATCTTTGACTACAGGCCAAAGATATTCTTCAGAAATCATTCATCTTTGCACTACTGGCCAAAGATATTCAATAATATCATCATTTAAGACCGAGGATGATGAAAAATATTTTAAAGAACGAATCCGGTGAAACAAAATGACAAGGATTAAGGATTAAGGATTAAGTACTTTGTTTTATCCATGTCCAACAATACCCCAAAAATAATCACGGTGGTGTAAAATTCAAGAATGATCAAAACATGGATACAATCAAAGCTAGTATCCGAGAATAGATATTTTGGACGAAAAGAAGAAATTTTATTTTAAATTGAATAGAATAGTCGTATCGTGAATAGGTCAGATATCGTGAATAGTGTCCATACGTGAATAGTAACTCAGACACCAAAAGATAGAAATTCCACAAAAAAAACATCTTCACGCTTCATGAATAGTACTCGTGAATAGTAACTTCGTGAATAGTAACTCATGAATAGTAACTCGTGAATAGTAACTCATGAATAGTAACCCAGACATGAAAAGTTCCAAATTTGATAAAAACTTCAGATCGACATTTCAAAGATAATGATATTGAAGAAATAATATCATTCTGAAAAAAATAATATCCCTTACCTCAAAGAATCAAGATTTCTTGGAAGGAAAGGTCGGAAGTGATCTTTGAATGAAACTCATCTTGAATAAAGAACTCTCAAAGTATCTAAATACTCACAAAATCGCTCAATAATATAGAGAGAAAGAGAAAACTTTGTTTACGGTGTGATTTTCAATTCTAACTTAGCCCTCTATTTATAGGAAAATGTTAATTACCAAGCAGACTTGACGCCTACACGATGGCTTTACCCGCTACTATTGCCACCCACCACATTTGAAATAAAATTCAGCACATTTCTTCACCAACCACAAGTGGGGCCCACTCAATTCTAGAATTTTCCACCAAAATCAATTATAACCCTAATTTAGAATCGGACACCTCTTAAAATTCATAACAAATCATTCGTGCATTTTTAACGGTTCAAAATTTGTGGACATATACTCAACTTATGTATGTATAACATACCCAAAAATTACCACAATCCAACGGTCGGATTAAAAATTATAACCCCGCAATATATCTCAAAACCACGATTTATTTTTAATACCTCCAACTCGATAAAATCTCGATAAAACACCTCAACATTAATTCCTTCATTTATAACCACATAAATAAATCCATCATTTATATCTACATCAAATAAATATTTTCTTATCATATGAATCAATAATTAATTATTCACAAATAATATTACGAATCACATTTATGACAACCAAAGTAGTTCCCAGGAAGAGAGGCTTTCAGATAAGGATTTCTCACTTCTTGGGCGCTTGATTAGGTGACCAAACCTCTCCTCGATGTAACTTTCTAGACATTGCCAATAATGCTATCTAATAATATTATTCAAATAATATGAATTATTGATCCGATAATGGAGATAATATGCGTTGATAATTATTGAACAACAATAATATAAAATATCAACGCAAAGAATTATTGAATCGATAAAATAAAATATTGAACGATAATTCACTGTGAAAATTATTGAGTAGTGCCTTCTACGTAAGGATCAATAATTCAACAATATCATGCAATACCGGTGTCTATCGCTCTTTAACCAACGCCAGCGTATTCGTATTTTAACCACCAAGGGTATTCCAATGATCTTAATTCAGTAACAACTACGCCTAGTTTTTTTTAACAACTTATATTTTGTCGTTTTCTTCATCCAATCGCTTTTTAGTTATGGGGCCCCACATGGTCAAGGCTTGCCGTCATCGAATATTCCCCGACAAGATCTGAATATTCCACGACCAAACGAATATTCCCAAACAAAAATGAATATTTTATAACCACTTGCTTATTTTGAAATATTTGCGTATTTAACCCTTAACTATCCACATTAATCAAATCAACCCTTACTATTTCAAAATAATAAATAAAGGAAATTCCTTTTTATTTAAAAAAATTTCGGGGTCTTACAATAGACATCAAGTTTAACTACAGCGGAACATGCAATCCATTAAAAGAGTCAAGTAGAGAATAAAATCTACTATCTTTTATGATTTAAAAAGTTTTTCATCACTTTTATTGCTGGGACTCAGTTTAATAAATAATCCACTTCATCCCTGCACTACGGCCAAGAATATTCATAAGTATCACAACCACAAATTATCCATGCACTACGGGCCAAGGATATTCGTGTATTCATCAATGGTCATGATCATGCCAACAACTGTCCATAAATGCACTACGGGCTAATGAGGACTTTTACCACATCATTTGTAACATTATGGTCATGATTATACCGAATAATCCCTGGTCATAATCATACCAAGTCCATCTATGCACTACAGGCCACAAATGACTTTAAAAAAAATATATAAACATGAGGATGATGACAATGATATAAGAGTTCAATAAAACAAGTTCAAGAATTAATTTATTCAGGAACTAATAAAATCTAAATTATCAACATGATACTTCTTTGTAGAGTAAAATTTAAGAATGCTCAGAAAAATATTTTCATGAAAAGATACTCGATGAAGCGCAATTATCAAGGATATTCCACTAATTTTATGGAGTATATAAGTCAAAACTTTAACCAACTGAGTATAATAAAGAATGGAATAACAAAAGAAATCACCATGCATGCGGTACTTCCCATAGACAGGTTATTCCAACAGAAAAATAAATAACGGAAATTCAGTCAGAGCGTAATACGACTTGACACGATATTCCAATGAGAATAATAAAGAATGGAATAACAACGAAATCACCACGCACGCATTACTACAGATGTAGGCAGGTCATTCCAACAGAATAATAAATAACGGAATCGGTCCCACAGTAAAAGCGCACATCTGAGGATATTCCAACGAATAATAAAAGCGAGAACCAGTCCCACGAAAAACACACAGATGGGATATTCCAAGCGAGAATAATAAAAAGCGGAACGGTCCGGTATGATAACGCATAGACATGATGTTCCAACATAATAATAACGAATGGAATAACAACAGAAATCACCAAGTATAGGGTAGACCGCGTATACATGTTATTCCAACAGAATAATAAAGAATGGAATAACTGAAGTTCTCTTCGTGAATATGAAAAAAATAATACCTCTTACCTTATAAAAAGAAGAGTACTTTTCACCGGTGAGGCGGGGATATACTGAAGAAGAAACAGACTACGCTTCAAAGCTTTCTTAAACGCTAAAGAAATACGCCAAGATATAAGAATAATTCTCTCTACGGTTTCTCTCAGAGTTTGATTGAATTCGTAAGAAATAATGAAAGAATGAGCTTTTATTTATAGAAGAATTGATTAAATAAGTAACAATCCATGAGCGGTCCAGATCGATTTACTTTAAGCAGACGGTCAGAGATTGGTTTACAATAAAATATAATATATTCTATTTATAATCTAATAAAGCGAATAACTTTTAAAAAGATTTTACTATGCAAAAACACATATCATTGCACTATCGTAATAAAATATAATATATTCTAATTATTATCTAATAAAACTAATAACTTTATAAAAGTATTCTGTTTTATATAAAAAGATTTTACTATTAGCCTAATAAAACGAATAATTTTATAAAAGTATTATGTTTTATATAAAAAACTTTTCTGTTTTATTACATTAATAATACTAATAAAACAAAACTTCATCATCATTATTATTATTCACACTATTAATCTAATTGTGTCGTTCCAGGAAAGAGGGGTTTTCAATAAGTATTTCTCCTATTGGTGGCCTTAATTAGGTAACCAAACCTCTATTTGGCAGAACTTCTAGATATCGTTAATAATGCAAATAATAATATTAATAACTCTGTCATCTCAATTATTGATTTAATAATATATAAAATATCGACAATAATTGAATAAAACTGAATGACTTCTCACGTAAGCATTAATAATCAATACCGTGTGCTACTATGCAACCACGCGTATTCCTGTATTTTTAACACCGGGTGTTTCAATAGTTAACGGTAAAACTTCTGTCATTATTTTCATAAAAATATTTTTATCGTTTTCTCAATCCGACAATAATTCCGTTGTGGGGTCCACCAATGATTGTGTCATCGTTCGAATATTCCTCGACTAATCGAATATTATAAACAACTTGCATACTTTGCAAAATTTCTAAATATTACCCACAACTATAACATTATATCAAATTCATTCCATAATATTTAAAAATAATAATTATAGAAAATTCATCTTTATTCATAAAAGTTGGTGTTTTACAATATATATGTTTAATTATCTTTTTTTAATAATATATATATGTTTTTTTTAGTAATAAAATTTGTCATTTTATTATAAATAATTATGCTCAAGTGTGACTAATGTCTAGTTTAATATTTGAGAAAATAAGTAATATAATTTCTAATACTTTTTTATATGAATAATAAGATTAGTTATGTAATAATAAGTTTATTTTACTTAAATTTTAATATTTGGAAAAAATAATTATATTTTTTTGTATTAATTTGTACATTTATGCTTATTGAAATTTTACTTTTTAATTACAAAAAATATATTTAAATGTATATTACATAAATTTTAATATTTAAGAAATTTAATTAGCAAGAAGTGTGTGACTTTATTTTCTTGATAAAATAAATATTTATTATTTTTGACATTTATATTATTTATTGCATAAATTCATAATTTAATTAATTTGATCAAGACATATTTAGTTGATATATTAAATATTATAATTTGAAAGGTATATTAGACATTATATTAAAAAAAAATTTGAATATTAGTTGATCAACTATATTAAGGATAGTGAATGACATATATTATAAATTAGAGAGTCTTGATGTGTATAAATTCATATTAACTTCCACATATTTACCAAACTATTTAACTTGGTAATGTATTTTTCCTCTCTCTTTATATTGCTATAATTTTTTTTTGTTTCTTATTTATGTTATATCATCATGTTTTGTACTATTATTATTGCGCACACAAAATTAATTCGCGTGTGAGTATGTTTAAAGAAATATAACTCAATCATATTTAAATTTAAATTGAATGATTGAAATTGAATCAACATACTCAATTAGTTCTAAAGATATACAATTTGATTTTTAAGATCAAACCATTTATATATTAAATTTTAAAATTGATATGACTCATAAAAATTTATAATGAAATAAATGTTATGATTAATAATTTTTGTTATATATTATACAATTATAATAATTGTATCGACTAAAATTAAATAAATTTATATCAATTTAAAATTTAATATGCGGTGTCGTTTGATTTTAAAAATTAAATTGTATATCTAATTTTAGAATTGAGGGAGTAATATACTAGAGGGCAAAAATAATATTTTGATATTAATCGCTTATGTATTTTAAAGAAATAAATTAATATAATCAAGCTTAGGCTGGGTTGAAGGACAACATGATTCAATCCAACTCAGCCCAACCCAATCTAAATTTGGGCTTATTTGTTTGCTGCACTTTAACGAAACCTAGTAGTATAATACTATTATAATGGCCCAAATCCTAATTTAATTGGGCTATCTGGGTTGGCGAGATCAATTGTAGCGCTATATAAACTGATGTGTAAGAACGGCAACACGGCGAGAGAATCCATACGACAGCGAGAGAGTACCTTCTGGTCCTGGCGACACGCCGCAGACGTGAGATAACAAAAGTCTTTTCTCTCCCCTCGATGATTAATGAACCATCACCAAAATACCAAAATCTTCTCATCAACCCCGAATCAATTGATGTTTGATCTTTCTTTATACATACATTTACTACACTTACAAACTCTAGTCTCTATATAATTTTAATTTTATGATCATACAGCAGCACCAATTAAAACCCTAGAGAATTCATTCGATCAAATCGTCAAACATGTGTCCCGTTCAGAATTTCGAGGACCATTCGCGCCACCTCATCGAACCTAACATCCGTACAGTTTCTTTCCCCCTCCCCTCTCTCTACATTATCTCTCTATATCTATATCTATCCATTTCCGTACATGCATGTTTAATCTGTGTTTTTTTGGTACGGCAGCAATTGAGATCAGGCTTAGAATGACGATGGAGGTTCGTGACAGTTTAGAGGTTACTCAAACGGGGGAGTATTTCAATTTCCTAAAATTCTACACCAGAGCATTCTCGGTGGTTCTATATCACATTACGAAGCCACAATTCAGTCAAAATCCCGAGAACAAACTCCGAAACATGATCGTAGAGATCCTAAGTCGTCTTCCTCACAGCGAAGTCCTTCGCCCTTTTGCGCAGGAAATCCTCCGAGTTGCATTGCATGTGCTAACCGCCGATAACGAAGACAACGGCGTTATCTGTATCCGCATCATCGTTGATCTCGTGAGGCACTTCAAACCAGCTTTAGAGAATGAAGTTCAACCCTTTATGGATTTCGTATATGAAGTCTACCGAAATTTAAGCCTGAATGTTACTCATTTTTTCGAGGGTGGGGCAGTGCCTTCAGCGGCTGAGTCGGTATCCGGTCCTGAATCGTCCACGACGTCATTTACGGGTCTGGAAAATATTAGCCCGACGGGAATGGAAATTTCGGGTCGGGCGGGTGTTTCGGACGGGTTTCTGCAGCTTAATCCCTGTGCGCGGTCGTTTAAGATTGTGGCGGAGTGTCCTGTGGTGGTGATGTTTATGTTTCAGTTGTGTGGCGGGCTGGTTGAGACCACTATTCCGCATTTGGTGCCGCTAATGATCGGGGCTATATCCATCCAGGGTCCGGAAAGGGTTCCAAATCATTTGACGGCTCACTTGACTGACCTCAAAGCCGCGCAAGCTAAGGTGAGTGCTTATCAATTTTAAAATAAGAGGTGTAAAGCGTCAATTCATAAATGAATAAAAAAAATACTCTTCCACCTATGTAGGTAGGATATTGAACTAGAATTTGTAAAATATTAAAAATCTTTATCCACATATATCATAAATCACTGTAAGAAAATACAGACAGGAGAGAATAGGCAAATGGTAAGGAGTAGGCGAGTCCGGGTGGGGAGAGGAAGTTAATCTTTTATATGGTTTTACCATGCACTATGTAGGGATCCTCTCTCCTTCCGCTCTATAAATACCAGTCACAACAATATAAAATTAAAAATCTGATTTCTAGCAGTGTAACACTATCCATAATGATGTACTAAGAAACAACAATATAAAAATAATTTAATATAAAATTAAAAATCTGATTTATAGTATACTAGTCATAATGATGTAAGAAATTTGCAAATCGTTGTAAGAGTGAGAGAAAAATGAAAAAGTTTATCTTAAGTAGGGATAATGGTAAATAGGATGAAATAGATTAGATTTGTTCTGAAGGTGGCATGAGGCAATATAAACATTAAACATGGATAAAGGAGTTTTTTATTGTTTAAAATAGTTCAAACATTCAATTGATTATAATAACAAGTATAAAAAATGAAATACGTACGTAAATATACCAACTTGAACAAAACACTGTTTCGGATAGACAGTACACAGACACAAGCAACATGATGTTTTTGTCCCAATATATAAGACTATATGACCATCATATTTAGATAACAATTAGTGTTGTAAAGTGAAAGAGAGTGAAAAATTATAGGTGTTAAATTAGGGATGATAAGAAATGGGTGGGATAGGAAGGAAGTTGAGGAGTAAAATATAAAATTGTGAGATACAAATTGCACAAGGAAGTTATGAAAAATTTACTTTTTACCATTTAGTTTTGGTATCATTATAAAGAAATTTGCAGTCAATAATATTTCAAAATGTTATTCAAATTCTTCCTTTTTGACACGAATAAATAAAAAAAACAAAGAAAGAAATATTGGAAAGAAAGCCAATCTGTCAAAGTCCGTGTAAGTTCTAGTACACTGGCACAAACAATGTGTGTAATATAAAATCTTGAAATATAAGAAAATAGTGAGTCAGAGGACTGCTGAGAACAAGATTTCAAAATTTACTTTATTTTTACTCCAACCTCTTACACAGTTACTACTAGGAAAAATAACTTTACCTTCACCCCTATCTCTTTATACAGTAATGTGGATATTATTTTAAATATATTTTGAACAAAAAATGTACAGATAAATGATGTGATGAAAATACTTGCCCAAACTTATATAATTAATATATATTCATTGTTAAGATTAAACTATACGTTATTGTTTTAAGAAAATGGATTTTTTTCAATAATCAAACCCCTACACTTTCTAGGATTCTTTTTACTAATTTATTTTGTAACAAAATCAAAATTAAATTTCCTCCTAGATTTTGGATTAGAGGGAGTATTAATTTTATTTAATGAACATTAAATTGAGTTAACATTCATAAATCAATAAAAAGTAAATCTCATTTCCAAATACCAAAAGAAAACTCACTTTTTACTTTAATATTTAATTACTCCCAATACCAAAATGACACTTTGTTTTCTAAAGTTAAATTTATTTGAACAAAAGTTTGCTTTTAATATAATTGTTGAAATAACAATTTAATTGAATATAATGAGATTTGAATGTCAAGTCTGAACAGATTCTTGTTTTTGGACTTAATAACTAAAATTGACATATTTTGGAGTCCTTAAAAATGATCTCATTTTGGGACAGAGCATATTTAATTTTAGAACATATTTCAAAGAATATGTGGCACTATAATTTTTTTTAGTTCGGTAGAATATTTGACACTGTTTCAAAAAAATATGTTTTGCACTCTCTTCCAGAATTAGAGATACATTTTGATTTTTAAAAAGAAAAATTTGCAATATCATAAAATGTCATAATTGTTATGAATTTGATTATGTTTTGATAATTAGTATTACTTTTTATTTATTTAACATTATTTATAGTTGTTTGTACAAAAGTTAAATATTTTTATTTATTTTAAAATTTTAGGATTTCACAAATGATTTAAAAAGTTAAAATGTATCTCTACGCTTTGAATGGAGGGAGTATACAATATTACCAAAACGGGTGCATTCATAATTCATATAATTAAATTTAACACTGAAAAATTATCAGGATTTAGTACTATAAAGCTGTCTTTCTTTTCATGCAATTCAAGTTCAGTTGTTATTATCATCAATATCATAGACGAAGAATTGTTTCTCTGAGTTGTTGTCATCGTCATCATCCCATTTAAGTTGGGGAGCTAATTGTCCTCGCGCTGGTAACCGGTAAATGGTAACAGAACTCATGATGTAAATTATAGAAGTAACAAGTACTGCAAGATCCTACTGTAGGAAGTCAGTGCAAGTAGTTGGAACTGTTCGCTTTCTCTAAGCCTGTGAAAATAAATGATTAGGAGTAATGTATGCTTAAGAAAATATTTGAAAGGGAGGGAAGAGAGAAGTTGGTAGAATGTAATTTGGGTGGAGTGACAAGAAACAGAAATTAGCGAGGAGAGAAATGTGAGAGGACAATGAGCTGTTTTATTTTTATTTCTTTAAATGTTATTTTGCACTCTGTGGTCTACTGATGGAGTTATGAATAAATATACTAGCCATTTAAGAGATTATGAGAGGAGTCCACCCAACATAAAGAAAATATGAATTGAATATTTGGATGTTTGAACAATAGAAGTTGTGCCTTTATATAAATTTCCTCTCCCTTAATACTATAGATATGTATGCGTGTGTGTATATATATCCTTTTATTTTCTGATTTATCCCCCTGAATTATTTGCTGTTACCATTTACTCCTTTTTTCTTTTTCTTTTTCTGGGTCAAAGTTTTTGTAATAAATAAGGACGAGTTATTGATTTCCTTTTCCTCGTTTCAGACTGTCTCTTTTTTAACATACTTGCTGAGGAGTTTTGCCGATTATATCAAACCACATGAAGAAAGTATATGTAAAGGCATTGTCAACCTGCTTGTTACATGTCCTGACTCTGTTTTTATTAGAAAGGTGAACTCTTCACCTTTCAAATTGTATTCTCTTTTTGATCTTTTCCTTTTCTATGTTTATAACAATGCTGATAGACTAATTCAACTAAAAGGAACTGCTGGTGGCCTTGAAACACGTACTTGGGACAGATTTCAAGAAGGGTATTTTCCCTCTGATTGACACTCTGTTAGATGAAAGGTAACTTTTAAGTCTAATAAATTTTTATTACACAACAGGCATTTAATTTAGGTTATCGGCCCTTTTCATTTTTTCCTTTTCCCATTTCGTGGAATGTTGGTTATATATTTTCTCAATCCTATAGCTATCACCTTTAACCGTATCAATTTAATTATATAGCCTGAGACCTCCAACTTTTTGCCTGAAGATATTTGATTTCCCTACTGTTATGTTTAAGCTATGTTTCTGTAGAAAAAATTCTGAAATTTAATGTTAAATTGCTTCTAAAATTATCTTTATTAGTTATGTTTTGGAACCCAACTTGACCAAAAAGCTTAAGCTTTAGGTCTTGGTCCTATTCATGTATATTATTCCTTCACTCTATCATTATTTCTCCACTATGGGATTGCAACTCACATGTGATATCCTAGCAATCTACCCCTCACAAGTGAGTTAATCACATTCAGAGCTCCCACTCACTTGAACTCCTTTTTTTAATCACCGCAACACCAATGATTGACTAACCAACTTTTTCTCCATCAAAAATCAACTTTCATGAAAAATTGAACGTAACAACTAAATATTGATTAACCACTCTCACAAGTTTTCCATCAAGAGCCCCTTTGAGTATACACCAACCCTTTATCGACAATTTAACATAATCGCGTGTCTCTTAAAGAGGTTGTTTGAGATTAGTTTATGAACCACCATTGCGTGTCTTTTGAAGAGGTTCACAAGCTTGAAGTTCTGTATTACTAGTTGTTGGGGAAACTGACGAGCCCGCGTACACAAGGTACTAACATAACAAACATGTTTGAAACCCAACTTGACCTAAAAGCTTAAGCCATTATGTCTTGGGTATTGTCCTTTACTCTTTCATTATTTCTCCGATGACTCCAACTCACTTTTATCCTAACAGATACATTGGTTCCCGGATGTGCCTGAGTTCAAAGAAAAAATTGTAAATTGAAATTTAAAGGTTACAATTATTCCTAATTTGGGTTGCTTTCTGTTTTAATTATTTTTCTCCTTTGATCTGAAGTGCTTTAGGTCCGTCCGTATGTCTTCCGCTGACTACTAGTTCTCAATGTATTATTGCTTGCAATTAGGGTATTATTGCTTGCAATTAGAAGGTTATCTTGACTCTCTATCTTCATGTATATTGTTTACGATCAGATCTATACCAGTTGAGTAGGTGGCTGTTCAGGATGTAGTCCATCTCCTTACACACCTTCAATTCGTTTTTACTTGTCTCATTTTTCCTTGAGGGAGAGTTTAATAGAGCTCAAATATCTAGTCAAGCTTGGGTAGCTCAGTTCGATTTATTCACATATTGTTTTTTCCCTCTTTCTAAAACATCTACTGCTTTAAGGGTCATGGTTTATAAATGTTAACTTTCGGTTTTGGAAGTTCCTTTTTGTCTTCCTTAGTGCTTTTGCACAGGCTGTGTCATATGTGTGATGACCCCTTCTGACACCTCTATTAATTTATTACTTTTGAAAAGAAAAATTAGTATGGTGTTTAATAGTACAAAAGAAAACAGAATTAATCAACAAAAATGTCAATGAACCAGGGATTCTGCTAGAAATTTTCAATAGATATGACCTACTGAATCTATTGCATGATTTGTTAATAACAAAAACACTCAAGTTTGTTGCAAATGTCTTTGTATTTCTCTCTTGAAATAAGAAGTACAAGAAAGTGGTAATGAGAGTCTAGTCTAGCTGGAGATTGGTAAACAAGAAAGAAAAGAATTGAATGGATGATGTAATCCTTTGGGCTCTGAATCTCTGATCTTACACATGATCATGCAGAGAATTATGAAATTTAAGAATGCTGAAGTTATAAAGTATCCGTTTGGCTCACGCATACTTTTTATTTAAATTATGGAAACCTACTTAACAAAAAAGGCGATGGAAACATGTGTGCTCTATGTTTTTTTCCCGCGTTTCCTTACTCCTGTGCTGTAAAGCTTGAGAGCTTCTTGTATGCTTATATTGATAGGCTTTTTTTACGAAGGAAAAAGTCCCGGGCTATTATTGTTTAGTAGATTTCTTTGTGCCTCTAACCACATGATCTGAATCAATAATCTAGTTGTTCTATTATTTGACTTAAATTCCTGACAACCCGCTTTGTGATTTAATTTGTATGTAAATTGACTGATAGGTGACAGTTGTTACTGGGTTTTTGGATAGCTTCATTTTATTTTTATTTTTCGTAAACCATGTTAGAGTCCTTGTTGGAACTGGCCTGACGTGCTTCGAGACATTGAGACCATTGGCTTATAGTCTGCTGGCAGAGATTGTTCATCATATTCGGTGGGATCTCTCCTTGTCACAGGTATTGTGCTGCCCAAGATTTCTTATGCAATGCTGTGATCTCTATATAATGTCCCATGTGACAAGGATTTGTAGTTGGCAACTGTTTTCAGATAATAAATGTTTGCAACTTCCACAGTGGTCTTTCTATGGTGATATATTGCTATTCCTTCAATTTACAATATGTTTGTACGTGTTATCATTTTAAATTGACCTTTTCTTTCTGTTTTTCACTGCTTTTTATTATGTTGATGTGATGATAGTCCAGATATATATGAACCTTTTACAAATTGAGAAAACTGCCTTTTTATAAAGTTTTGTTGTGACGCCCCCAAAATTAGTTATACATCACCCATCTTGGGTAGTCAGATACATGGTACAGAATTTAAATACAACTTACTAATATAAGCTGTCGGGTATAATATCACGACATAAATCGTGAGTTTGAATACAAATATTGTCTACTAGATATTATACAAACTCAAAAGGAGTCCTCGTTACAATTATTATCACACTATTTCACAGATTAGTGAGGACTACTAATGATATCCTCTGGACCATTACTCCGTTCCCGACTCGTCCCCACTATATTCTCATTTCAAGAGAAACGGTGAAAGAAAGGGTGAGCTCAACTAGCTCAGTAAGAAATATTATGACTAAGATAATGCAGAATAAATTATCATTAGCTTACAATGAGTGTTAAACCGATAAAATATAATGAACATCAAGTTTAACTACAAATGAACCAAAGAATCCATTAAAAGAGTCAAGTAGAAAATAAAATCTACTATCTTTTATGATTTAAAAGGTTTTTCATCATCGTTATAGCCGAGACTCACTTTTAATAAATATTCCACATCATCGAATCACCCCCCGCACTACTGGCCAAGGATATTCTTTAATATCACGACCACTATTATTCATGCACTTCACGGCCAAGAATAGTTGTGTATTCATTAATGGTCGTGATCATGCCAACAATCGTCCATCAATGCACTACGGCCATCGAGGATTTTTATCACATCATTTGTAACATTACGGCCATGATTACAATCAATAATCCTCGGTCATAATCATACCAAGTCCATCTACGCACTACATGTGCCATGTAGATGACTTTCAACATAATATAAATACGAGGATGATGACAATGATATAAGAATTCAATAAAACAAGTTCAAGAATTATTTTATTCAGAATTATTAACGCCCAAAATTGTCAACACGACATCTTTGTTTTGTAGAGTAAAATTCAAGAATGATCGGAAGAATATTTCCATGAAAAGATCTTTGGATGAAACGCAAATATCAAAGGATATTCTACTAATTTCATGGAGTATAAGTCAAAGTTTTAACCAATTTGGGTATAATAAAGAATGGAATAACAAAAGAAATCACCATGCATGCGATGTAATCTTGCAAGTGAGTTATTCAACAGAATAATAAATAACGAAACCAGTCCCGCCAGAAACGCATGCATGTGATGTTCAAATGAGAATAATAATAAAAAGCGGAACCAGTGGGTGTAAAACACATGCATGAGGATGTTCCAATGTAATAATAATAAAGGCGGAATCGGTCAGGTGTAAAAACACATGCATGTGATGTTCCAAATGAATAATAAAAGATGTAATAATAGAAGAATGTCACCAAGTATAGGGTAGTCGCACAGATACAAAAAGTTATTCCAATGAATAATAAGGAATGGAATAATCAAGTTCTCTTCATGAATACAAAAGAATAATATCCCTTACGAGTACAACAAACAAATATTATTCCCTACCTTAGAAGAATCGAATATTGGAAAAGTGAAGTAATGTAATACTTTTCTTCTTTTCTCTATAGTTTCTCTCTGTAGTTTCAATGAATTCGTAAGAAATAATGAAGGAATGAGCTTTCTATTTATAGAAAAACCGAGGGTGGCTCTTGAGTCTTAACGAAGGGTCAAAATGACTCTTCGTAATATCAAGAGACAACTACTATTTCATGAAGTGGTAATTAACCTTTGGAACAATCAAGAGGCGCTAACTCTCTGGTAATATTGAAGGGACAACTACTATTTGCGAAGGGGTAATTACTATCGACGAAGGTAATTACTATCGACGAAGGTAAATACTATTGAAGAAGGTAATTACTATCGACGAAGGTAAATACTATCGACGAAGGTAATTACTATTCACAAAGGTAATTACTATTCACAAAGGTAATTACTATTGACGAAGAGACTCTTAGATGATGACATATGGGCCCCCCATAAAATAATCAAACTTACCACAAACGTCTCATAATGGACTCTTTATATACATCAAGGATTGAATAAATATTACCACAAATCATTTTATTTTTAATCAACACATTTTTTAATCTTTCAACAATTATTAATCATTTATAACTTGTAAGTCTCAATTAATAATATAACATATTATATGATGATCTTGTGATAATAATTGAATCAATAATATAAGAGATATGATGCAAAGAATTATTGTAGTAATAATTGAGTATAGCCAAGTGACTTCTCACGTAAGCATCAATAATCAATACCTGGTGTTACTACGCAACCACGCCAGACATCGTATTTTTTACCACGGGTAGTTCAACAGTTTTAATTCAGTAACACCTCCCATGTTATTTTTATAGAAAGATAATTTTGTCATTTTCTAACTACTGACAATACTTCCGTTTGTGGTCCACTAATGATTGAGCCGTCGCATCTAATATTCCCCGACAAAAAGAATATTTCCCACCAAACGAATATTTTATAACAACTTGCTTACTTTGCAAAATTTATAAATATTACCCACAACTATAACATTATATCAAATTTATTCCATAATATTCAAAAATAATATTTATAGAAAATTCATCTTTATTTATAAAAGCTGGGGTCTTACATTTGTAATTTCCCACTTTTTGGTTCTGAAGGAATTTCCATCTTCTTTTTTGTATTATGTCTCTATTTTAATAAAATATTGTTTTCTTTAATTCAAAACATCCTTAGCCTATTTGGATTATACTTGTTTAGCTCTCTTTTCTTATCTCTCCCCCCAAAACAATTTTTTTTTTTAATATAATTTACCGGAGAGATCTAATAAAGCACAGATTTATCATTATAATAGTTGGGGAAGGAAGAGATTCCAGTTCTATGATATCGACGCCTATTATAGAAGATTGTATCTTCCTTACCAGTAATGGGAGCGTATGTGCTTTAAATGATTCCATTTGTTCAAGCTTCTGGCCAACAACTTTAGTAATTATACACTGCTTGGTTGTACTGGCGAACCATCAGTGAGTGCACCCTTGCAGTTGGTGGTATTTTTATGCAACCAGGTTTCTGTATAAGCCTTGCAATTTGCAAAGTGATTTTAGGACCTATAAATATGAAAGAACAGTCTCTTCTTTCTGAATATCCCTTCGCATTTAAAATTAGAATCTTAGCTTGGTGCATTCCTACTATTGATCCAATCATGTTGGCTACTTTAAAGTATTTTGCATTCAAAGTTGCTATTGGTTAGGATGATCTCTTTTGCCCATATATTGTATGTTGGTTTTCTTTCTTACTTAACCAAATGCTTTGAATTCTTTCTTTCTTTCTTTCTTTTTATTTTATTTTTATAAGTGGCATGCTTTGGATTCTTCTTATGATAGTTATGTAAACACCCAATGTAGTTTTCTTTCTTGAAAAAGAAGGATGTATGAAGTGATATGGGAAGTGAGCAGGATTTTTTGCAAAGAACTTCTGCCACCAGCTTCTTTCCCCTTTGATATGTAATGTTTCTTCCATGTGGCTACATGAACACTAAAGTTGAATCATCAGTTTGATAATAAATACTTACCATTCAGCATTCCAACTCTCTTAATCTAGGACAAATGGCTTGATCCTGACATACTATAGGGATGTTAGAAAGTTCAAAATGTAGGTCAGGGAAGCTCCATCCACCTACATGTGTTCCTAAACTGCTAGCATGAGTTTGCATAACATTGCTTCACCTTTTGTTTTTACATTATCGTATCCTCTTTTTGTCCTCGTGTAAATTATAAGTTGTCTTCATGCCTCGAAGGTTTATAACATTCCATTAAATTGTTTGTCAATAATGAGATGACTTGCCAACCCCTCCACTTCCTCTCACTATTAGTTAATGGACACATACAATTTCTTTATTTGTGGTTAATGCTTGAGATTGGGGACCTCCTTATTGCGGTTCTACTTCATTTCTGTAGGCATAAGCTAGTTACTTTTTGCACAGCTTGAAGTACAGCTCATTCTGACCTGTTCTAATCCTCCAACACTGGTGAAATGAGATGCAACCTTAACACAACGGGTAAGACTATAAATAAGAAACAAGTATAGAACATTATCACCAACAGAACTTGTGATCTAGGATCTGTAGCTTAATTAGAGGAATATAGGGGAGAGAGAAGAATTCAGATAGGGAAAGACAAATTGATAGAGAGAGAAACGGAGACAGAATTTAGAGAGAGATAAAAGGAGAAAAGACAGTAGCTTATATTCAACTGGAATTACAGATCATAACATGAGATTAAAATCTGATCCTCCTACTAACTAAGCTATCTAGGCATTTTTGTACTAGAAAACCTGCACCTCTAGCATGAAGGGTTAAATATTTTTTGCTCACTGAACTGAATTCAATTTACATTTACATCACTAAACTAATTTTTTTTTATCAGTCAAACTCATTGAACTACAATTTTTTTACAAAAACTGGAAAAATCGTTTAAGGCCGTTAAAAGTTAACGGCAAAACTACGTGTCACCACATTGGATGCTTATGTGGATTATTTAGTATATTAAAACATGACGTGGCAATGATGATGTGTACTAATAATAATATTTTTTTATTTTTCAGTGAGTTTCAAATTAAAATAAATTGAAAGACTTAAATAAATTAAACAAATGATATAAATATATATATGTATAAACTCCACGTTCTGGCAAAAATGGCTGCCATGGCTATGGTTTTTGTTGCTTCTAAAGTAAAGAGATTAGAAAACTCGAATCAGAATCACAATTGATCTGGTGGTAGGCAGCAAGGCGGTGATGATTTGCAAACACAACGATAATGATTTGCAAATACAACGACAATAACTATCAGCCATACCCATAATTTGTGCAAAGATGATTCGAATCGAACCCATAATAAAAAATTCTTGTTATCTAAAACCATAACCATATTAATTTTTTTATTTAATTAGTTCAAAGGAATAAGGGAGAAGGGATAGCCGCGAAGATGGTGGAAGGGTTGAAGAAATAGATGATGAGAGAGAGAAAATGGGTCTCACTTGTGATTTTCTAGTGTATGCTTCTCTTCCATTGACTTAATACTCCGATCTATGCTCTCCGATCTCAAATAGTTAGTTAAGACGAGCTCCAATCTATGCTCTGCAATCTCAAATAGTTCAAATAGTTAAGATAGTGATGTACAGTGAATAGGAGATGAAGAAGATGTTAATTTGTTTAATTAATTATTATTATTATTATTATTATTTTGTATAAATATAAGTTTACTTAAGCAATTTATTTAATTTCTGAAAAGCTAAAATATATTAATAGATTCTTAACTAATTCTAAATAAAACCAAACAAGGTATAAGTATTATTAAAGTCAAAAAATATTTTTAATAAATTTAGTTTTTATCAACAAAAAATTTAATTAGTTTTCACATTAAAAATTTATTCTCCACTTTGACAAGCCATGTGTACAAAACTCTCTCTCACACATGGCATGCACATGCAACTTTCTGTTAAAAGTCAAATGAGTTGAACGAATATTGTAACGTTTTGTAAAAAATTATTAGTTTAGTGAGTCGATTGTAAAAAAAATCAATTCAATGATGTAAATGTAAATCGGGGTTCAGTTTAGTAGGGAAAAAGCGATTTAACCCCCCAACATGAATTACACTATACTGCCCCTTGTTAGCACATGCTTTCTTGCAGGAGTCGCAGCAACACAAAAAAAATTAGCTGAGTCATCATAAGAGTAAATTTTTAGAATGGACTAATAAGCCGTTGGCCTGACAAACGACGACCCTTCTCAAGCTTGATGCCTAAGATGGACTTTTTCTTCAATATACTTGACCTGCTTCATGTTCATTTTCTTTCTTGATGCTCGTGCTATATTTTTTTTCCAGTTTTTTGAGGTTAGAGAAGCATAATGTATGTTTGGTCGGGGGCTGCTGTGGAGAATACCATTCGTTTTTAGTATTTTGTTGTACATCAAATTACAATACTGATATAAATTTTTAACAAACTTGCTTGTTCGTTCAACTGTTATCTTCTCTAAATTTCTGTATTTTATTCTTGACACAATTTACATTTATCACTTGTTGATGACAACAAATTTGCCTGTATGGAGAAGCTATCATGTGCTCATTCTGATTCAAAATTCTGACTGTTGACATTCCTGTGCTGCAGTTGTTGCGGATTATTTATTTGTTCTCAAGAAACATGCATGATTCTTCATTGCCGCTCAGCATTATTACTACTTGTGCACGCCTAATGCTGAATCTGGTGTGTTCTAAAACTTTATTATTCGAGAGTGTAACATAATCTATGTTTGTTTTTGATTCCTTGTCAGTAACAATTGAAAGAATTTCAGATGGGGTGCTATCTTTTCATTTTTGTTACTCATTTTCCCTTGTTTTTCCTTTTTTGGTGTGGTGTTAGGTGGAGCCAATTTTTGAGAAAGCAATCGACAAGTCATCCATGGAGGAAGCCAGCATTTTGTTTGTACGAGTTTCTTAACACCTCTTTGAAAGCTCTGAGTTTCTTTTTAACAGTTTTTCTTGATTTCTACACTTAGTATGTACACGGGTCACCCTTAATTTACATTTTGAAGTGTCTTCTTTACTCATCAAAAGAGTAAAGAAGTGTTCACAAATGTCTAGTTTTCAATTACTTTTTCAACTTCAGGGAAATAAATCACACTACCTTTCTTTGTAGGGGAATATTTTGGATGCTTTTGTTACGAAATTTAGCACTTTCAACCGAAATATTTGTCAGGTGCTTTTATTGTTTCAAATGCTTTAACTTTGTGCTCACTTTGCATGTGGTATTAGTTCTTTATATTCTTAAAAGTAATCCATGCATATGCGCTTATATTTGAATATCATATCTTATGTTCATTGAATACAGATCTTGTAAACCAACCTGCATATATCCATATTCTAATAAGATAGAAGATAACTGTAGTACATAAGCATGTTTGCTTAAATTTATACTTATTAATTTGTTGATTTAAGGGAGTGCTATTATGTTCTGCTTGCCAACGAGCTCTAACTCTCAAATACTAAAATACCCTTACTTATAATAGTACATGTTCCTGTAATTATGTTCCCTGGATACAAGATTATGTTTCACTACGTAACTGTTTTTGAGCTTTTTTCCTCATCTCTTTTGGTGATAGCTACTGGAAGAGGGAGAGGCAGGAAAAGATCGAACTGCACTGAGGTCAAAGCTTGAGCTTCCTTTTCAGGTTATTTTTTTTCATGACTTGCCTATGTAATTCATGATTAATGCATATAGATCTAGCCTCAAAAGCAAGGGGAAAAATGCATGTAGACCTCGTCTCATTCATTTAAAATCTGAGGTGCATAAATTTTGAATGCCTTGGTGGAAAATCTTTATATTGTGGTCTTTGATTGTTTAGTTTCTATAATTATGCAATAAAGGGATAAAATCTTGGTCACATTTTAAAATGTAGATCATTATTAGGTTTTCATTACTAGTTTGCTATTATCTTGCCCAAGCTTGTTGATATGTTCATTGAGTTTAAGCCTTTTGACACTACAATAACGTTGTCTTCAAAATTAAAGACTCTTTATTACCATAATTAAAATATGCAAATATTCCTAGAGAATTTCATTGGAGTTCATGGTGTAGAACTCTAAACTGGTACACTTTAGTTCTGATCACATATCAGTGATGTAAAACGTTTTCTGTATTTATCCTTTAGAATCATTTTTGCATTATGAACTTTAAATTTCTGTAAATCTAATAAGACAAAGCTTGACCCTCCCCCAAAAAACTTGCAATCTGTGGGAGCCTTTTGCCTGTTACGACCTTTCTAATAAAACAAGGCCTTATTAGGTGTCGACTGAGGAAAACATCTGTAGAATATCAATGATAACTTAAATAGGATGTTCTTGCTCTAAGTTTTGGTAATGATTTGATTCATGCAAAACTTTGGACTTGTGTAGAAATTAGAATACATCAACATAATGTAATGTTGTGATCTATACTATCCTACCTTTAGATAAAGGAGGCAAATAGGTTAATTTAGTTGGTTATCTGTAAAACTTAATGGGCTGAGGGTCATTAATTGGTTTCGTCATAAGTCATTAATTGGTTTCGTCATAAATGGATAAATTTTAATGTGTTAAATATGGGTTCGTATTATGGTTAGGATCAAACTCATTAACCCTCACCCGACCCCTAATTTACTTATACTTACCTTTAAATCCACATTAATTAAAATTTATAGAATCTATTTGTGTCGTGTTATGTTTGTGGTCTAGACTCTACGGATAGTCTTTTGTGCTAAAATTTGCAAGCCTAAATTACTAGGCAAGCTCGTGATAGAATAGTAACTTCGTTAGCATCAGCTTGAAAGGATTTTGTGGGGCCTCAACTCTACGCGCTTGATTTATTAAATCAGCAAAAAGTTACTAACCAGAGTTACTCACTAATCCAGGGCCCATGTATTTTATCCATTTTGACCCTCAACTTTGTTTTATTCATTTGGCCCAACCCATTTATGAGTTATGACCCATTAATATCAATAAATGAATCACCCAACCAGTCAAGTCATTGAAGATTTGGATACCCGAGAGTAATGGGTCTAAAATGCCAGCTCTACTCTAGAGTATTAGTTTATCAGTCACCAAGTTTCTTATAGCTTTTCTCAAACCACTTCTTTTCCTATGGGTTAACTAGGTTGGTTTCTTAGTCATTGACTCACTGCAAATTAAATTGTTAGTATAAGGTGCATATAGCCAAACTTTTATCGAACTACTTTTTCATTATTTTCAAAGCTGCCTAAGTGCCTATTAGGATAATTTAGTGTTGGCATTAGAAACTGTAGAGGCAGTTCTACTTATCCCACTCTTTTAGTACTTGTTGTGACTCTATACATACGTGCCTCCCCTCCTCCCTTGCCCCCTGCTATTAGAAAGTTTTTCTAGTGATGGGTGAATAATTTTTTAAGTAGAATATTATGTTGAGATTCAAAAGGTGAACTTAAGCATTCTTTAGGTTTATATATGTAGAATATGTATTTTCTATATATTTCCAGATTGCTAGTAGCTACATTTATATACAAAATGATAGCCTAATTATAGGAAGAAAAACAGGGAGAGAGTGGCAGGGAAAGGAAAACATGTTAATATGTAACACATGCTAACACTCCCCCTCAAGTTGGTGTATAGATATCTCGTGTAAGACCCCAACTTATTATAAATGAAATTGAATTTCCTCTATTTATTATTTTGAAATAGTAAGGGTTGATTTGATTAATGTGGTTAGTTATGGGTAAATGCGCAAATATTTTAAATAAGCAAGTGGTTTTAAAATATTCATTGTTGTCGGGGAATATTCGTTTTGTCGTTGAATATTCTTGTTGTTGGGGAATATTCGCAACGGCTTGACCTTGTGTGGGCCCCATAACGAAAAAGCGATTGGATGAAGAAAGCGCAAGTATAAGTTGTTTTTATAAATAATTGGCGTAGTTATTACCAATTAATCTTGTTGAAATACTTGGCGGTTAAAACACAAGAAGATTACTCAGTATTGCACCAATTATTGATTCTTACGTGAAGGCACCACTCAATAATTGTTACGGTAATTCTTGCTCAATATTTTATTTTATTGATTCAATAATTGCTACGTTGATATTTTATATTATTGTTGTTTCAATAATTGCTATCGCACAATATTTTTCTTTATCAAATCAATAATTCATATTATTTGAATAATATTATTAGATAGCATTATTGGCAATGTCTAGAAAATTCTGTCTAAAGAGAGGTTTGGTCACCTAATTGTGCGCCAGTAAGGAGAAATCCTTATTGGAAAGCCCCCTCTTCCTGGTGAGCGGCACGGTTTTCAGATTGTGATTCTGTAATATTATTTGTGAATAATTAATTATTAATTATTATGATAAGGAAAATATTCATTTTATGTGGATATAGATGGAGAAAAGTTTTAATGTGACAATTGTTGAAAATTGATATTTTATCTTTTTCGATAAAATAATTCATTTAAATATATTATTATATTTTAATAATATAATAATGGTGATATTTTACAATGAATGCGTGATATATGAGGAAGAGTATTTTTATTACAAAAATTGTTTAAAACATGTTGAACATGTTTGTGGGCCCATTTCTTGACTGAAATTTGATTATAGTCTGTAAAATCGCCCGTTTGTGGATTTCGGTCAACTTGTGCTTGGAATTTGGAAAAACTTAAACTTACAAAGTTGTAGAGAATTTAATTTCCTATGGAATGGACATAAGATTCGAATTTTTCTGATAAAAGGGCTATTTTTTATGAGGTATTGAAGTTCCGGAATAATTGATTTTTGAAGTTTTAATTATTTTTAATAACAAAAACGTTTTTTTTGATTTTGTCATTATTGTGGGCCCCACTGGTGGCTGAATTCAGATCTTCAAAAGTGGGCGTAGGAAATTTTAAAAATAATAATAATATTTTATTAAATTTTCTGCTTTGGTGTTCTAAGCAATTTCCTATAAATAGGGTGCTTAGGTTAGAATTGAAAATCACACCAGAAACTGAAATCTTCTCTCTATATTATCGAAGCGTATTCTTGTGAGTATTTTGATACTTTGAGTGTTGTTATACGGTGCAAGTTCCCTTCAAAGACTATATCCAGAGATTCCATTAAGTCACTGTCTTTTCGAGGTAAGAGATGTTATTTTTTTTATAAATAATATTATTTCTTCTAATATCATTATGTCGGAATATTGGTAAGATTTTTCTTGTGAAATTTTTGTCTTTTAATGTCTGGGATACTATTCACGATCTGACATTATTCACGATATCGACCATTATTCATTTAATACTTGTAATATTCACAAAAAATTAAATTTTGTTTTTTGTCTAAAATATCTATTATGGATACTAGCTTTGATTGTATCCATGTTTTGATCATTCTTGAATTTTACTCCACTATGGTTATTTATGAAGTATTTTTGAACTTGGATTTAAAGTATGAATCCTTAATATTTGTTCTTTTGTTTCACTGGATTCGTTTTCTTTAAAATATTTTTCATCATCCTTAGTCCTCACTATTTTGTAAAATAGTGTATCAATAATTGTAATGAGGACTTATTTGAGTGTTGATATTGTCTAGAAGACTTTGTTTTTAAACTCACAGTTTATGTGTTTGTCGTATTTTGCATTTACAATTGTATTAATAAAGTTGTTGTTCGCATCACGTATTTGGCGACTCAGAATGGGTGTCAGATACCTATTTTGGGGGCGCCACAATTGGTATCGAGCTTAGGGATATGATCTCTGGCGGAGATCGGGAATGAACCTAGGAGGGAGAGACGAGTAAATCCTTCGATAGTGTGTCCTACCCAAGCTTATTTGTTGGTTGGGTCGAATATAGGGATATTATGTGATATGTTAATTTCTTTAATTAACCCTTGTTTTATGTAAAGATTTGAGAATGGCGATCGAGAATGTTAACGATGGAGGAGTAAATGAGACCGTGGAGACACACTTTACCCATCAACGAGGAAAACGTGCAACACGCCAAAGAATGTTCCTCCCGTAAACAACACCACCGATCGACGATGAACGATGGAATGTTTAGAAGCTTTTTTCAGTTTCATGCAAAATCGTGAAGGAGACTCGTGTACAAAATAAAGGTGGAAATGATAAGAACGCATTACGGTTTATCACAATGCAAGCGATTCAAAGAGTTGGGACGACCAGTGCACTGGGAAAACCCGATCCGATTAAAAGCGAGACGTGGGTCAAGCAAATTACCAAGATATTCGACGCCTTGGGATGCACGGAGAACGAAGGTTCCATTCGCCACATTTATGTTCCGTGAACGAGACAAATTATTGGTGGGAATCGTGAAGCGTGCCCATCCAAACCGCATTTCAAGACGTCTCGGGGAGCGTTTTAGAAACTGTTTAATGACAAGAACTTTCCGAAAGTATTCGGCTATATGAAGGAAGTGGAGTTTATTAGACTAGAACAAAATAATACGACGGTGTCCCAAAGACGAGGCAAAGTTTGCAGAGTTGTCTGTTTCAGACTCTCATTGGTGGAGAATGAGGAACGTATGACGCGGATGTTTCGAGAGGTTTGAAACCCACATACGCCAAGATCTCATTTCTCATAAATTTTTCTCTATTCGGATGTTGTCAACAGGGCTCAATTATTAGAGCGAGATAACGAGTACGCTCAACCGAGGGACCACAACTGTGGTCATCACGGTGACAACAACCATCGTAACAACGATAACCAGCGGAGAAAGAAAAATACGGACAAAAACGTTAACCACTCTGGGTGGTAATCATGGCCACGATAATGTAAGAAGCGAGTCGGGAGGAGATTTAAAAAGAGAAGGTACAACAACGACAATGCGAAGACGCCAAAGCACCAAAGAAGAATCGGTTCTAAGGGAGGAGAACGACCACCCGGTCGTATGCTATAAATGCGGGAAGGAGGGACATATCAGCCCAAACTGTCCACAACAGTTCAAGGTATGCTATAATTGTGGAAAGGAAAGACATATCGCTCGAGATTGTATGGTAACGAAACCAAGTCCAGTGGGGATGGTGACCCAAAAGGCTGTCCCAAAAAAGTCAAAGTCAACGGTTCCTGGAAGAGCGTTTGTTGTGACTGGTCAAAATGCAAGAAACCCAAAAGAGGTGATCACGAGTAAGCTAATCATAAATTCTTGCGAAGTTTATACATTACTAGATAACGGTGCTACCCATTCATTTATTTCTCCTGCTTGTGCTCAACGTTTAAACTTAACTCCGGAGAAATTAGACTTTGACTTATCTGTGGAGACTCCGTTATGAGAGAAACTTTCATCACATCCACTGTTTTATAAATCTTGTTTGATCCAAGTTGACACCATCACATTACCTGTTGACCTTATCTCTTTAAAGATACTTGCTTTTGATGTGATTTTAGGGATTGATTGGTTAACTACTCATCATGCCAAAATTGATTGTTTTCGTAAGGTTGTTAGTTTTCATATTCCTAACCAACTCGTTGTATTTAATTCAAGCTAACTAAACCACTAAAATCAATCGTGTCATATCAAGTCATAAAGCTATTCGCTTATTGAAAAACGGATGTCAAGCTTTCTTAGCCCATGTTATGGATTTGAATAAAGACACGCCGATTTGAATAATATTTCATTCTTTAGTAAATTTCTCGACGATTTCTGAAGAACTTCCGGCCTTCCCACGTAACGTGAAGTCAATTCTTTATCGACCTTGAAACTGCACAAAGCCCATTTCTAAAACCCCATATCTCCTTGGGGTGCTCTTGCTTAATTCGTAAAGAAGAAAGACGGAGTACGCGATTTCAGTACGACTACCGGAATGAACCATGTCACCATCAAGAATAGTATCCGCTACCTCGCATTGATGACTGTTTGACCAACAGAAAGAGCACAATTCTTTTCAAAGATCGATCTTCGCTCGGATATCATCACCAAGATTAGAGGCGAGGATATTCAAGACCGCCTTTAGAACCCTAAGACGGCATTATGAATTCTTAGTCATATCTTTTGGATTGACTAATGCTCCCCGCGCTTTCATGGATATGATGAACCGAGTATTTAAGGAATATTTGGATCAATTCGTTGTGGTCTTTATTGATGACATCCTCATATATTCCAAAAAGTCGTGAAGATCATGAGCACCATTTGAAGTCGGTACTCCAAAGGCTTCGTGAAAACAAGTTGTATGCCAAGTCAAGAAATGCGAAGTTTTGCTTCGAGGACGTAGCATTCCTTGGGCACGTAGTGTCAAAACAATGGAGTATCCGTTGACCCGGCCAAGATCAAGCAATACAAAGTTGAGAGCAACCAAGTTTGCATTGATCAAGCACGTAGCTTTTTGGGTTTAGCTAGTTATTATCGGAGATTCGTGGAAGAATTTTCTCGAATAGTTATTCCGTTAACTCAGCTGACTCGGAAAGATACAAAATTCGTATGGAGCGAGGAATGCGAGAAGAGTTTTCAAGAGCTCAAGAGGAGACTCATTTCGCACTGTTCGACAATACCATCATCGGTTCGGATAGATTTGTTATCTACAAGCGATGCTTCAAGCAAAGGGTTAGGATGTGTTCTCATGCAACATGGGAAAGTCATAGCTTATGCCTCATGACAACTTAAAGAATACGAGAGGAATTATCATACTCATGATCTCAGAGTCAGCAGCAAATGCGTTGCTGCTTAAAGATCTGGAGGCACTATTTATATGGAGAGAAAGTGGAGATATATTCAGATCATAAAAGCCTCAAATATTTCTTCACCCAAAAGAAACTCAACATGCGGCAACGACGTTGGCTCGAGTTGTTGAAAGATTACGACCACACCATTCAATACCATCCTGGAAAAGCGAACGTGGTAGCTGACGCGTTGAGTAGAAGATCATATGCGGGACGAGTGCTATGTTGTCAACACAAAGGCCCATTTTGTGTGATTTACAAAAGATGAAGATAGAATTCAAGACTCCGGGGACCCATGCAATGATGTCAAGTATACGCATAGAACCAACTTTAATCGATAAAGTTAAAGTTACTCAAGCCACAGACCTGGAGCTGATGCGTATGAAGAATAAAATACAAGAAGGTACTATTCCAGAAGCAAGAATTGATGAAGAAGAAATACTTCGAGTCCACCTGCACTTTGTGTTCTAACGATTACGATTTAAGTACAAGATCATGATGGAGGCACACAATACAACCGCTTTAATCCATCCTAGAAGTACCAAAATGTATCGTGATCTTGACATACATTTTGGTGGAACAATACGAAGAGAGAGATCGCGAGTTTATCTCTAGGTGCTTAACTTGTCTCACGTGTAAAGGCGGAGCATCAAGGACAAAGGGTCCATCAGAACCACTTGAGATTCGAAATGGAAGTGGGAACACATTACCATGGATTTCGTTACGGGTCTTCCCACGGTTTTCAAGGCATAAATGCTTTATTTGGGTTATTGTTGATAGATTAACCAAGTCCGCTCATTTCTTGCCAATACGGAGACTTATTCCTCGAACGCTCTTGTCAGATGTATGTAAATGAAATTGTGAGATCGTACGGCATGCCAAGATCCATAGTTTTGGATCGTGACCCAAGATTCACTTCACGATTTTGGGTTAGCTTGCAAAAGCTATGGGCACGGATTTCTGATTGATTGGCTTCGCATACCATCCTCAAACCGGACGGACAATCGAGAGAGGACTATTCAAACTCTTGAAGATCTATTAAGACTCGTGTCCTAGACTTCAAAGGAGTTGGGATAAGTATTTACCATCGTAGGAATCCTCCTACAACAACAGCTTATCGTGCAAGTATAGGTGTGGCTCCATTCGAAGCATTGTATGGACGAAAATGTCGCTCGATGAGGTGGGTGAAGCAACATTGTTGGGACCAGAGTTGGTATGTATGACTACGGAAAAGATCCAAATGATTCGACAACGTATACAAACGGCACAGGATCTACAAAAGAATTATGCGGATCTTCATCGAAAGGACGTGAAATTTAGTATTGGAGATCATGTATTGTTGCGAGTTGCCCCATGGAAGGGAGTTACAAGATTTGGAAAGAGAGGAAAGCTCAATCCACGATTTATTGGTCCATTTCAGATCTTTGACCGAGTAGAAAATGTGGCCTATAGACTCACGTTACCTCCAAGTATTAATAAAGTTGTAGTTGTTTTTGTACCATGTATTTGGCGACTCAGAATGGGTGTTGTATACCTATTTTGGGGGCATCACATCTCGTATACTCAACCTGAAATACAATGGATGAAACTTCTTACCACTAAGACCTTTAGTCAAAATATCAACTAGCTGATGTTCTGTTTTTACAAAAGGTAAACAAATAAGACCACTAGTTAACTTTTCTTTGATGAAGTGTCTGTCAATCTCAATGTGCTTCGTTCTATCGTGTTGTACTAAGTCGTTTGCAATAATAATGGTTGCCTTATTATTAAAAAATAACTGCATAAGCCTTTTTAGTTGTAACACCCAAATCTTTTAGCAAGGTTCAAAGTCACATTAGTTCACCTATACCCAAGGCAATAACACGATATTCAGCCTCAACACTAGATCTTGCCACCACAGAATGTTTCTTACTCCACCAAGTAACAAGATTACCTCTAACAAATGAATAGTAGCCTGATGTAGACCAATGATCCTCTATAGAGCCAACCCAATTTGAGTCGGAAAAAGCTTCGACTCATATAACTATTTGGTGCAAACAATAAACCTTTTCCAGGAGCAAACTTGATATACCTCAGAATTCTGTAAACAGATTCCATGTGACAATATCGAGGATTATGCATAAACTGACTCACTATACCCACAACATAAGATATGTCGGGTCTAGTATGTGAGGTATATCACCAAACGTTGATATCTTTCTCTACCAACCATAGGTCTTGTGCCTTCTTCTAGATGATGATTAACTTCAATAGGAGAATCAGCTGGCTTACATCTTAACATGCCAATTTCTGTTAAAAGATCAAGGACATACTTCCGTTGAGATAGAAAAATCCCACTGGAAGATCTTGCAACTTCAATACTAAGGAAATATTTCAAAGGATCAAGATCTTTGATCTCAAACTCTTTGGATAGACTCGCTTTGAGATTAACTATCTCTTCTCTATTATCCAGTCTCCACAATGTCATCAACATAAACAATAAGAATGATAGTCTTACCATTTATCTGTTTGACAAATAGTGTGATTTGCTCGACTCTGCTTGTACCCAAATCTTGCTTTGTGGAATCTAACGAATCAGGCTCTGGGAGATTGCTTCAAACCATATAAAGCCTTTCGCAGTTTACAAACCTTACCCTTGATGACAGATGAAGCAAAACCAGAGGGTATTTCTATGTATATTTCTTCTTCTTAGTCACCATGAAGAATGCATTTTTCACATCCAATTGTTGAATATCCCAGCCGAAGTTCGTTGCACATGAGATTATGGTATGAACAGAGTTCATATTCGCCACATGAGAAAATGTCTCCTGGTAATCAAATTTGAGTATACCCTTTTTGCAATTAGCCTGACTTTGAGTCTCTCAACTGTCCCATCTGGCTTCTGTTTAACTGTATATACCCATTTGCAACCATCTGGTTTTTTTTCTATAAGGAAGAGTAATTAGCTTCCATGTATCATTCATTTTCAGGGCATTCATCTCCTCAATCATAGTCTGTTTCTAATTCTCATCACTGATTGCTTCTCTCCACCCCTGAGGAATAGATATTGAAAGACAATGAAGAAACAAAGGAGTGGTAGGATGCAGATAATTTATTATAAGTTAAGAAACTAGAGATAGGGTGTTGAGTACAAGATCGATCCCCTTTTGTGAGAGAAATAGGAATGTTAGTATCATCAGAAGAACAAGTAGGGTTAGGATTCTCACCATTAGCATTATCAAGACTAAGTTCGAAGCAAGGTCGGTGGTACAGAAACGGTGACCTTATTCTTGCCTCTTCGAACATAGGTCCGTAACTAATTATCAGAAACAACAATAGGAACAGGGAAAGTAGAACTTATAATACCAACCTCAGAAAGAACTTCTCCTCATCCATAACATCTTCCCCCTGAGGAGAAGATAAAGAAGAATAAAAAGGTTCTAATTCCAAAAAAGTTACATCCCGAGTGACAAAGACTTTGTTCGAAGGAGGATGATAACATTTATAACCTTTTTGGGTTGGAGAATAACCAATGAAAACGCACCGAAGAGCCCTGTGATCTAATTTGCCCCGAGTGGGAGATTTATCATGTACATAGCACACACAACCAAAAACTCGAGGTGAAGGAGAAGGACTGGTCGTGTGTTAGAGAAAAGAGATATGACTTTTGTTCCCAAGGATTCTAGAAGGAAGGCGATTAATAAGAAATGTAGCAGTCAGAACTACATCTCCCCCATAGAAATTTAGGGGTCGACATTGTGAACATAAGAATGCGGGCAACCTCTAGTAAGTGTCGATTTTTGCTTTCCGCCACTCTATTTTGTTCTAGAGTTTTGACACAAGAGGTTTGAAGAATGATGCCATGCTGAGAGAGGTAAGATTCAAAAACATGATTATTACTATATTCTCGACTATCATCACTATGGAGAATTTTGACTTTTGCGTTAAATTGGGTTTGAATCATTTTAGGACTTTCCTGAAACCAATCAAATACCTCAAATTTGGAACGCAAAAGATAAATCCAAGTGACGCGAGAATGACAATTAATAAAGCTAACAAACCATCTAAAACAAGAACGGGAAACAACTTGAGAGGGTCCCCACACTTCAGTATGGATAATAGCAAAAGACTCTGAATGTCGACTGTTAATAGCAGAGTAAGTCGAATTTTTGTGTTTACCGAATTCACATGTTCACACAAAAATTGAGTTTTGTTACATTGCTTAACTAAAGATGGAAATAAAGACTCCAATGCTAAAAAGAAAGGATGTCCTAAGCGTCGATGCCTTTGATGGAGAAAGGTCATGCTGGAGTCATAAATAGAGTGAAGAGCCGGAGTTGATGACATGTTAGACGATGTAACATCTAAATAATAAAGACCATCAACTGCACTACTGCTGCCAATCGTCTGCCCCGTCACCAAGTCCTGAAAAACACAATGATTTGAAATAAAAGTTACTGAACAGTGTAGAGATTCATAAAGACGTTGGACATATAATAAATTTGCAGTAAACGAAGGAATATGAAAAACATATGATAATGTTAATGAAAGAGTACAAACTACAGAACCACGCCCGGAGATAAAAGACAGGGAACCATCAACTACTCGAACCTTGTCTTTTCCAGAGCGAGGCGTGTATGAAGTAAAGAGGTTGGAGGACCCAGTCATATGCTCAGAGGCACCTGTGTCTATAATCCAACTAGTACAAGTTGATGAAACATGAAAAACACGAGAATGGATACCTGATTGGGCATAATGAGGAGTAGATTTGGAACTGTTTTTTCAAAAAATTGAAATTTCCTCAGGAGTGAGTGAATTAGTACTTTCTGAAGTTCTGGTGCATTAACAGGAAGTTGGTGGATTAAGAAATGTAGGTCTGGGATCCACGACCAGATCGACCTCCACGCCCTTTAAGCAGCAATCCATCCTGCAATAATCACATTCGCGGGACTCCTTCTCAACAAGAGACTGAATGGGGAAGTCATGCTTAGGATATGAAGCAATCATGGTTGATCAGTTTAAGTTTAGAACCATCACCTGACGTCTACTTTCCTCTTGCTGGACTCTAGCATGAGCCTCTTGCAGTGATGGAAAAGGTGTCTGACCAATTAGCTGTGCTCAAACTTGATCATACTATATGTTTAAACCAGCAAGGAAATCAACAATTCGATCTTCACTAACAAACTTTTGATAAGCTACGGTATCTTCCGTACATTTGGCTGAAAAAATGAGGTAATTATCAAGCTCCTGCCAAAGGGCATTAATCTCTGCAAAGTATTGTGCCACAGGCTTCTCTCCTTGACCCAGTTCACAAATTCTCTTACGAATGTCATAAGCCTTAGACATATCACCAGAAACAGAGAAAGTTTAGGAAATAGCCTCCCAAAGCTCATAGGCAGTGTTTAAAAACATGTAATTACTCCGCACACTCGATTCCGTAGAATTAAAAATCCATGTTTTTACCATGGAGTTATCAGATTTCCATTCTTCTTGGGTCATACCTGGTTGTTTAGGCATAGTCGTTGTTCCATTGATGAAATATTGCATACGATTGGCCTCAATTGACATACGACATGCTTGAGACCATGCCAAATAGTTAGATCCATCCCGTTTAAAGGGACTGAGAGCCCGTGCTGAGTTAAGAGCATGACTCCTAACAGCCTGATGTTGTCTCGTGTTACTGGTATGAATCTCACTTCTAGCACCACTTTGTTCCGCCATAAAATAGTATTAACAGGGAGATACAATCTATACCGAGGAGAATAAACTTTCCAAATGATATCAAGAGATTTTATAACACTCCAGAAACACAGAATAGGCAGGCAAAACAAAAAAAATATCACTGTTAAACAACCTCCAGTCGCGAAAAACTAACATTGTTAACATAGAGTTGTAAAAAACTCAAACAAACACCTTACTCGCCGCAACGGAAAAGATCACCTTTCTCGCCGCAAGAGGAGAGAGAATCGACCACCCTGGAAGAAGCCGCAACGGAAAAGATTGTCGGAGAAAAGCTTACTCGCCGGATGGCGTGTGGCGTCGACGGCAGGTGAGTGGGGCGGCATGTGCGGCAGTGGGTTGGAAAATTTAAACATCCGGTCTGATCGTCCGACAACAAGCACTCCAATTATGATCTCAATTCCTCTATATGCAATTGTTCAACTAGTTTTCTATTGGAAACTATGAACGGCAGTGGGAAAAAGGAAGAAAAAACGAGAGAAAAAAGTTTCTGATAAAGGATCAAGCTTTATACCATGTATTTTCTATATATTTTCAGATTGCTAGTAGCTACATTTATACACAAAATGATAGCCTAATTATTGGAAGAAAAACATGGAGAGAGTGGCAGGGAAAGGAAAACATGTTAATATGTAACACATGCTAACAATAATTACCTTATTTTGTTTAGTTTGTACTGGTAACAAAACAGCTTAGGTTTGATTATCCTCTGGTGTAAAGATGCATTAATTTACTTGCATAATTTTTTTCTAATTCTACTTTTGTTACTACTTTTTGATTTTGATCTAAGTTTCTTCCATGCCGTTCTTAATTTACAGGTTTCTGTTGAAAATTTTAAACAAGTCAGTGATTCCAAGCATTTATCTAAAACTTTGATTATGGGTAACTATTCCTCTTTCATTATATTGATTCGAAAAACTGTTCAGTGCTCTGGGTGAGAAAAAAAACAAAATGCTCTTCTTCTATTTTTGAAATATCCCGTCAATAAATCGTTTAAAAGTTCCGGTTTTGTTTATCAGGATAAATTAGTGCTAATTCTTCTTACTGTTAACAATTAATAATATAAAGTTCTGCTAACGTTTCTCACCTCATTGAATAATTGTTTACTATGTCTTCATGTTGACAATTCAGGAATGAGGACTATTATCTGGAGTATAACAAATTTACCCCAATCACAGGTTTCTCAGCTCTCTATCTTTAAATTTCTTCACTGAGTATAGTCCAATTTCATCATATTAAGTAGTATTTCTACTATTTTAGGTCTCACCTTCCACACATGGAACGTATTCGGAAATGCTTCCTTCACCATTCTGTTCGTCAATACCTCAGCCATTCAAAGGGATGAGAGAAGGCGAGGTATAAGCTTGTAACATATTATTTCTTGCACACTCCTTTGGCATTATTAGCTTTGTTGACTTGTACTTTTGGTAGGTAAGGAAAACCTCTCGCGTCTTTAAGAGCGGCATGCATTGCTTAGCTTTGTTCAAGGAGAAACACGAGGAGAGGGAAATGGTCCATCTCTTCTCCCAGATTTTGGCTGTTATGGAACCTCGAGATGTTATGGATATGTTCTCATTGTGTCTGACACAGCTTTTCGAGTCCATGATATCTAACACTCAGCTAGTCCTTATTTTTTTAAATCTTCAGCAAGTTCCTATGGTTTTCAGGGCATTTGCAGAAGTTTTGATTAATTTCCTTGTGAGCAGCAAACTTGATCTTCTGAAGCAACCAGATTCACCAGCAGCAAAACTTATTTTATATCTTTTCCGTTTTTTATTTAGTGCTGTTGCAAAGGCTCCGTCAGATTATGAACGTATTTTACAGCATCATGTGCCTGTTATATTGGACAATTGCATGAAAAGTGCTACTGAAGTTGAGAGGCCACTTGGTTATTTACAACTTCTTCATATGACTTTTCGTGCACTTGCTGGGGGGAGGTTTGAACTTATTATGCGGGATTTGATTCCTACACTTCATCCATGCTTGAATATGCTATTGGGTATGCTTGAAGGTCCTATTGGGGACGATACAAAAGTCATTTTGCTGGAGCTTTGCTTGACCCTGCCCGCACGCATAAGTTCGTTGTTACCTCACCTACCCCTGCTTATGAGGCCTTTGGTTATGTGTCTTAAGGGAAGTGGTAACATAGTGAGTTTGGGTTTGAGAACACTTGATTTTTGGATAGATAGCTTGAATCCTGATTTCCTGGAATCGAGTATGGAAAATGTAATGTCTGAGGTGATTTTGGCGTTATGGTCTCATCTGAGGCCAGAACCCTATCTTTGGGGTAGTAGATCCCTGCAAATCCTTGGAAAATTAGGTGGTCGTAACAGACGCTTTCTCAAAGAGCCTCTTGCACTTGAGTGCAAGGAAAGCCCAGAGCATGGATTTCGCTTGATTCTTATGTTTGAACCTTCAACCCAATTTATGGTACCTCTTGATCATTGCATAAATCTAGCTGTAACAGCTGTCAAGAACAAGAACAATTGCATGGATGCGTTCTACCGGAAACAAGCTCTAAAATTCCTTCGTGTTTGCTTATCCTCTCAGCTTAATTTGGCAGGAAAAATTATTGATGAGAGCTCAATATGTGGGCATCTCTCAACTATCTTGATTTCCTCAGTTGATTCGTCTTTCAAAAGATCCGAGGCACCTGATATAGAGGTTGGTCTCTTCAGTTTTTTGCTTCATTTATTCTAAAAAGGTGCTAGCTTAAAGCATGTTACCTGTTTCATAATCTTAATTGAAGTTTCATCATAACATTATAAAAATCACAGGTCATTCTTTGCCTATAAATTCATAGGAGTGTGGTCCTTTTAACCACATCTTAATGTTATAAAGTGAGGTATACTTGATATTTTCAAATCTTTCTTGGTGTATGTGTGTCATGTGTAATATACTTATGAGAACTAGTATGTTTCAGCGCTTAGTTATTGAATGGAACCCTTCAAAATGCCTTTTTTTTGGACATTTGAACTGTACTATCCAACACTAAAGTGACTTCTATGTGTAGTTTAAGAATTATTTTAGATTCTGTCATTGCAGCCATATGACTAGCATCTTAAATGTTTTCATTTACACCTGCAGGCTACAATTGCTGTATGTATTTTCTGCTTAGATAATTTGATTCACATGTTGACTTTGTTAAACATTTGTTGGCATGTTGTTACTGGATTACATATAATTTTTTGATAAGTAAGAGAATTATATATAGTTACCGATGGTTAAAGCTCTGAAGTACCTAATGCATAAGTCCATATGTATTCTTTTCCAAATTGTTGTCTCAGATTATGTCCGCAACTAAACATAGTAAAGTTGAAGCTATGTGTTTTATCCAAAACTAGTTCGGGTAGACGTAAAGTTGAAGCTAGCACATTAACTGTTCAAAATGATCTGTTTTCAAACATCCAAAAGTGGGAAATGGAAGTATTTAATTAGGAGAGAAGAATTATTGTACAAACTGCACCTCTCTTGCATTGAATGGGTGTATCTCCACTTTCATCAGTGATTTTTAGAAGATCAATTACATGTCATTCAGTGCAATTTTACTACTATTTCCTTATTGAGAGAGCTTAAGTTAAATTAGCAATTGTATGGCTCCCCTGATTGGTGCAGAAATGACTGGTACCGAATTCTTTTCTCGGCGTGATGTTTCTATGGTGGATGAAATATTGATTTTCCAATTTGAGGGATAACTGGTTTTTGGGATATTCCCTTCTCAAGTGGTTGTTGCAGTAGGAGACATTAATAGGCCGGTTTCATTCTTTTGAACATCTTAATTGCCTTCATTCATGTACTTACCAAAAATTAACAAAAGGTTTCCTTCATTCATGTACTGTAACTTAGAATTTAGTTTATTTGGAGTTACTAACACTCTGGAATCCTTTTTAAGCAACATTCTCCATCCATTTTTCCATTTCAATGTAGAATAATTATTTCTTGTAGGCTGACTTAGGTGTGAAGACAAAGACTCAGTTAATGGCTGAAAATTCAATATTAAAGATACTTTTGATGACCATCATTGCTGCCAGTGCAGAACCTGATTTACATGACCCCACTGACGAGTACGTTGTCGATATTTGTCATCATTTTGCCATCATATTTCACATAGAATACGGTTCAACCAAGAACTTGAATTCGACTGATCCACTAGGCAGTCCTGTACTTTCATCAAGTACGAAGTCAAGGAATAGTATTTCTTCCAATTTAAAGGAGCTTGACCCCATTATATTTTTAGATGCAATAGTGGATGTGCTGGCAGATGAGAATAGGATTTATGCTAAAGCGGCTCTTAGTGCACTTAATGTGTTTGCAGAGACCCTTCTGCTCCTTGCACGTTCAAAACATAATAATGTGCCTATGTCTCAGATGGTCTCTAGTCCATCTTTGAGTTCTTTTTGTTCACCAACTCCAAGTGTTCGAGTCCCTGCGTTTGAGAAAGTTTTACCTTGTCTTTTGCACTGTTGCTATGGTAGTACTTGGCAAGCACAAATTGGAGGAGTGATGGGCATTGGTGCTTTGGTTGGAAAGGTCACCATAGAAATTTTATGTCTTTTCCAATTGAGGATTGTCCAAGTGCTGGTATATGTTCTGAAGCGGCTTCCTGTATTTGCTACAAAAGAGCAGGAAGAGACTAGCCAGGTGCTTATGAAGACTCTCAGTATGCTGAATATTGTTGATAAAGGAATTAGTGAAGCTTTCAGGAAAAGTTTTCAAGGAGTTGTTGAATATCTTGCTTCAGAGTTGTTCAATGCAAATGCTTCTTTTAATGTGAGAAAGATTGTGTTCTCTTGTTTGGCATTTCTGGCAAGTACAACTGGCAGTGAGGTGTCTGTGTTACTTGAACCATTGTACCAACCTTTGCTTCAGCCTCTTCTAATGCGTCCGTTGCGGTCAAAGACTGTTGATCAGCAGGTAATTTTTTTTTGCTACCTGTGGCTGTATTTTTGAATTGATCATTATGTTCTCTAACTTTATCACATTGTTGATAGGTTGGGACAGTTACTGCTTTGAATTTCTGCTTGGCCTTGAACCCCCCATTGCTTAAGTTGACTCAAGAACTAGTAAATTTTCTGCTGGAAGCACTGCAAATAACTGAGGCTGATGAAACTGTGTGGGTGGTGAAGTTTATGAACCCAAAAGTGGTTGCCTCATTGAATAAACTTCACACAGCATGCATTGAGCTGTTATGTACTGCTATGGCCAGGGAAGATTTTAAAACTCAAAATCTTTCCCAATTACGCTTAAAAATTATTTCCATGTTTTTCAAGTCCTTGAGCAGCAGGACGCCCAGAATTGTAGCTGTCGCTAAAGAGGGCCTACAACAGGTTTTTGTTGAGCTTATTCATTTTTCTTGGTCTTCTTTTTTATTTTATTTTTTTCCTTTTATTTTTACGGTTACCTATATATTAATGTTTGGAAAATTATAACATTGTCACCACAGTAATGTATGAATTGGACCATTGGTCTGATTATTTTTGTTTATGTTTTTCTAAACTAAAGCGGTCATGACATTCGATGGTTAACCGCTAGTTGGGATGTATAGTTGATCCCAAATAATGCTCTGATATTATGGTATATCTAATTAACCAACCAAAAACAAAAGTTAGCTTCCTATCTAGTAAATGTTCTAGGTGGCTTCTCTTACTTATGTATAAGGTTTGTCTATTTGATATGATGGTTTTAAGTTGTTACATTAGTTTCTCTTGCTTCTTTGTATAATAATTAAAACTTAATCCTTGATCTTACACATTGTATTGTCATTTTTTAGGCCATTCTAGAGCAAAGGATTCCCAAAGAACTTCTACAGAGTAGCCTAAGGCCTATATTAGTTAACTTGAAATATACCAAAAATCTCAGCATGCCTCTTTTACAAGGTTTGGCCCGCCTACTTGAGCTTTTGTCCAGTTGCTTCAACGTTGCTTTGGGGAATACATTGTTGGAACACCTTAAGATTTGGTTGAAACCTGATAAACTTGCACAATGTCAGAAATCATGGAAGACTGGTGAAGAAACAAAAATAGCAGCTGGTGAGTCCTTTAGTTATTTATTTTATTGTTGGTGGTAAATCAATTTATTATGTAGGCACACAAGCACACGTGTTTTGAAATTCTGTATTGATTTTTTTCTGTCCAAATCTTATGCAGCCATTATCGAACTCTTCCACCTGCTTCCTAACACAGCTGGAAAGTTCCTTGTTGAGCTCGTAACATTGACTACTGATTTGGAAGCTGCCCTCCCCTCAGGGAGGATTTATAGTGAGATTAACAGTCCATATCGCCTTCCACTTACTAAATTTTTAAATCGTTATCCTATGGCTGGTGTTGATTATTTTCTTGCTCGCTTATGTCAGACAAAATATTTCCAACGGTATGGTTAAGATGCTGTGATGAAGAAGTTCATTCATCAGTGACTCCAAAATCATATTGGTTAAGGGTTTTATTTTTATACTTTGTAGTTTTCTGATTTCTTTTTGACATTATCCAGCTTTTTGTACATAATTCGGTCAGATGCTGGCCAGCCCTTGAGGGAAGAACTTGCAAAATCACCAGAGAAGATAATTGCAACTGCCTTCCCCGAATTTCTGCCAAAGCCTGATGCATCAGTGGCTCAGGGACCTGTTGCTTCTCCCACATCTTTAGGGGTTGATGAAGGACTTGTTGCTCCACCACCTGATTGTTCTAACCCAACAGCTGCAACCCCCGGGGCAACACCAGATTCTTATTTCCAGGGAATTAGTTTGATAAAAACATTGGTTAAACTATTGCCTGGATGGTTGCCAAGTAATCGTGTTGTTTTTGAGGTGTTAGTTATTCTGTGGAAGTCAACTGGAAGAACGGCACGCTTACAAAATGAGCAGGAGTTAAACTTAATGCAAGTAAGTTTGATGGAGATCCAGACAACACATTAAAGTTCCTCCTGCTTTGTCCTAAACTGAAAAATTATGAAAATCCCTACATTCCATACTGTATATGGACATTCTGCTGTTTTAGACATGGGACCTACTTCCAGAAAAGATTCTGTGTTTTTCACAATGTATTGATGTTGTACCTTGTTTAATCACTTAGCACCAGTTGTCCCACTGATTTTGATTAACAAGTAAAAACTTTTATTGTGTAATCTCCCTTAATTTTCTCCTTTGGCTTTGTGAGTCCATATTTCAAGTATCTGTTACCCTCCCTCGCGTTTATTTCACCTGTTTTACGATCCTGCAGTGCTATTTCAAATTGATCCTGCCTTTTGTTTGGTTGATGTCTGGATTTCATCATGCCAAATATTAGTTATTATTTAGGTGCCATTTGGCCCACATGAATAGGTACAGAAATGGAATGGTCATTGTTACCGCGTTTGGCTCATAAGACATGTTATAATAACTTCTTTGCATTAGAGAGTTTGCTTCAGATTAGATATAGAGGTTTTGATCAATCTAAGGACGACAAGATCTGTGTGTGAGGTTTTGATCCATCTAAGGATGACAAGATCTGTGACGGAATGCTTTATTTGCTATTCAATGTGGCATTTTGACAGACGAATGCCGGGGTGTTTTATGATAGTTATATTTCTCTGGCATTGCCTAGAGATAGAGTTTCTTTTCTGACTTCACTTTGGCTTACGTTGATGGGAGCTTTTAATAGGTGGCATTGTCAGATATCCAGAGATTTGTCTGGCTGTTCTTCATCAGCCCTGTAGCTATTTACCACTTTGTTTTCCTTGAAGGACTCCTTGGCCTCCCCCTCTAGGCACCGCTGTGTTTATGAGTTGATGAGTGTGAATATATGCGTATATACATACGCCTCTATGTGTGTGTTTGTGTGTGTGTATTGAGAGTAGGAAAGCAAGTGAACCAATATCGTAGATTGTGTTTTGAGTTTGATTGGTTTGTGTTGTAATATTAACCATGTTACCAATCTAGTTTTGAGTAGAGTTGATGATCTGGAAGAGAACGTTAGACATGAAATAATGCTTGAAGATATATTTTGGGGGTGATTCTATGAAATGTGATGTATATATTCACAACAGATTGCAACGAATTGGCTATAAGATCTATTTTGGGGGGGTTATGCTATGAAATCACAACAGATTGAAACGAATTGGCTCTTCATTATCTAATGGACCTTTTCGTATGATAAAATATGTATTTGGCTTCCAAGTATCAGTGTGGTTGGCTTAGTTAAGGCCTTGGAATATCTCACGGATGTGGTAGAAGATGAGAGTTATTTTATCATTTAATAAATTTTATTTCATTATGTTTACTATTGCTGTGTATCAAAACATGGTAACTTATACACCATGTACTACTTTAAGTTTGATGTGAAGTGTGCTGAAGTTTGCAAAGATTGACCTGTTGAATGTGTTGTATATGCGAAACCTGTGCTCTTAGGAGGTCTACTTTTCATAGCCGTTTTACTTTATATGTGTGATAGCTGTTTTTTTTACAACAAATTTATTGCAAAATCAGATCTTACTCACGTGTTCTTGTGTAATAAGCTAGTACAAATTTATTTTTAGGTTCTCATCCGTTTCTAATATTCCCAAGTTGAGTGTCATAGTAATTTGCTGATCTGTGTATTCTGTTTTCTAAGAATACATATGCTAGCCCCTTATCATCTTGGTAACATTATTGATAATATGCAGGCAAAGGAAAGTAAGTGGCTGGTTAAATGCTTCCTGAATTATTTACGACATGATAGAACTGAATGCAATGTGCTATTTGATATGCTGTCCATCTTCTTGTTTCGTAGTCGCTTTGATTTCACTTTTCTGAAGGACTTCTATATTGTTGAGGTACGTTCATTTCTAAGAGGCTTATAACATTATATTAGAATGTGATCTCTTATCCTTTCTTTTTCCATAATTAGTTTACCATTTTGTACTACTGATTATCATCATGTTATGATTTAGGTTGTTAAGGGCTATCTACCATGTATGAAGAAGACGCTCCTTTTGCATTTTCTGGATATCTTTCTCTCAAAACAACTAGGTCAAGATCATTTGGTGGTTATCATGCAGATGCTCATTCTTCCAATGTTAGCTAATGCATTTCAGAATGGCCAAACTTGGGAAGTTGTAGACACTACTATAGTTGAAACAATTGTTAAGAACCTTCTTGATCCTCCTGAGGAGGTATATCTTGGTTTTCTGTCGTATTAATTTTTTTATATCCATTTAGCTGTATGTTTTTAACTCGGTTAGATTTTGGGTTTATTCATAAGTGCGTTCTGTTGTTTCTTTACACTGAGAATTGCTTTTTCTTGCAGGTCTCCGCTGATTATGATGAGCCCTTGAGGATTGAAATTTTGCAGCTTTCTAATCTTTTTCTCAAGTATCTTCATACTGATCTTGTTCACTACAGGAAGAAAGTTGTCATGTTTGGCTGGAAACATCTCAAACGCGAAGATAGTGCTAGTAAGCTGTGGGCATTTGTTAATTTTTGCCATTTCTTGGAGTGCTATCATGCCCCACAGAAATTTATACTCCAGGTACCTTCATCGACTATCTTTCTGTCTGGATATCTTGTGAATAGGAATTCCAGTGTATTGTATTTTTTTAAATTCTCGATTTCTATGGAATTATAGATAAAATTTTGATTTCGCAATTTGATTAGAACTCTATTCCAGAATTCTTTTTAATATTTTTTTTATTATTTTGAATTAAGTTCTGCAACAGAAGCTTGATCAGTTTCACGGAGACTCTGCACTAATTTAATGTCTTGTGGCACTGTTTGATAGAAGTAAATAATTTGGTTCCTTGTGGTTTGACCTGAAGCTTATTGGCACTGCTCACCTTTCCGTAAGCTTGTGCAAGGTATTATATGGGGTTTGGGTTTCAAAAGTTGTTGGAGAACAATCATATTTTGAATTTGCTTCCATTTCAAGCCAACTTATACCTTCATATAGTTGTTCAAATCTCTCTGATCTGTGAAATCGAAATGCTTTCCTATATCTTTCAGGCACATCGGGTGTTGTAATAATTCAAGACATCTGTGTTTGGATACCTCAAAAAGGAATTTAGGTCATGCACATTAAGTGAGTTTTTCTTTTCTACACGAACACTATCTAAAGTGAGGAGACAACAGCCATGTCTTCGAAGCATCTTCTTCTGTTTCTTTCCCTCCAAATTGTCCACATAGTGCAGTTAGGTGACAGCAACTCTTCAAATCTTTCATGACTCTAATCCCTTACCAGCAAAGCCATAAGCTCTTTTGTATCTTTTCACGGAGGTCGGCATAAACCCAAACCATACAAACAGAGGTAATCTTTCTTGTCTCTAATCCATTACCAGCAAATCCATCAACAATTTCCTTGCCCAGTAGCACTGAATAAGAAGGTGATCACTGGACTCCGTGTCCTTTTTACATAAAGAGTACCAATTCAATAAATTTTTCCCCATAAGACATAAGATGACCCAAAGTGAGAATGGCCCCCTTGGCAGTTGTCCAAACAAACACCAAATGCCTTCCCTGGGAAGGGGGGAATAATTTTGCGATTGACCAACAAATCAGTTACTGGTAAAAAGATTTATTCGACTAAAAAATGCCACTGGCAGCACCTTTCCACCTCTTAAGGTCCTGCACTCCTGCTGCTCTACAGGGAAGCTGGTTGTAACTTGTAAGCAAAAATGACAAATGCGTCCTACCACCTGCAAATCCAGTCACAGCATGCTCTGTGAAGAATCTTCACAGAACTTACAAAATCAGCCACATGTCCGGACTCATTAAAACAATCCTGTAATATATATACCCACTTTTTTTTTCTGAATAGTATATATACCCTCTTTTGTTCAGATAATGAAATTTAAAGAGTGTAATTATCAAGTAAAACTGAGATACAACACAGAGTTTTGTGTGCCATACATACCAAGCTTTAACATTCAATGTCAAAGTCTACATAATTTGATCTAATGTGTTTGTAGGCTTTTGTATCTTTCTGTACTGTAATTTTATTTTATTTTTTGATGGATAAATAATTCTGTATTGTAATTTACTAAGGGAAAAATGGATTTTCTGTTTGGCAATTCCTTTTCTGTCATATTTTTCATTACGAGGATTACAGACTCTTATCAATATATTTTTTCTGTATTTCGATAAAAAGTAATTCTGGTAAAATTTACATCAATACGATATCATCTTGATTGCAATTTGAATCTCTAGGTTTTTCTCGCACTTCTCCGAACGTGCCAACCAGAGTATAAAATGATGGTCACTCAAGCCCTTGATATACTAGTGCCAGCTCTTCCTCAAAGATTGCCTATTGGCAATTCCCGTATCCCAATCTGGATACGTTATACGAAAATCATTCTGGTAGAGGAAGGGCACTCAGTTCCACATACGATCCACATTTTTGAGCTCATTGTTCGCCATTCTGCTCTCTTCTACAAATACAGAGCCCACTTCGTACCGCAGATGGTTAATTCTCTCAGTCGCCTTGGATTGCCTTATAGTGCTACATCAGAGAACCGTCGACTTGCAATTGAACTTGCTGGGTTAGTTGTCAGTTGGGAGAGGCAAAGGCAAAAAGAAGATAAAGGACCGAGGGATGTTAACATTCCTGGTCAGAATGGTTATGGATTTGATCAAAGTTCTGGTGATTTGGATCCTAAGCAACCGGTAAATGGATCTACATTTCCTGAAGATCGACCTAAGAGATTAATGGTTGAACCTAGCCTTCAGTCATTTAGTAGCATGTCATCTTGTGGTTCCTCATCGATTTGTAACATAGAAACCCCACAATCTGGTGGACAACCTTATGAAGAGTTCAAACCTAGTGCAGCAATGGAGGAAATGATCATCAATTTTCTCATACGAGTAAGTGTATTATTCATTAAATTTCAGATAACATCTTATCTTAGTAGAATCTACTATGTAGTGTTTGATAGCCTCTTATTGCCTCTTTTTGGTCTTACCTCTGTTGTTTGATAAAAACTTTTTCAACCTCTTTTTCTCTTAAAAAAAAGACATTGAGCCAAATCTTTTTTAAAAAAGAGGCTCTTTATTACTATTTTACCCTCACGATCTTAATTTCATATTTTTAATTATTCACTTCTCTCACTACACCACCCACAACCACCTCCACCCACAATCACCCACCACCTTTCACCACCACCACCATCACCATATTTTATAGTAATTACGTAAAATTGTCATAATTATTATAATGTTTTATTAGACTTGAAATATTTTACTAGTTATGCATTGTTGGTGATTTTATTTGAATTAATTATTTAATATTTATTATATTTTTATCCTCACCCTAAGTTTGTATAAACTGATATAATGGTAAATTAGTAAAATATTGTACATACAAAAAAAGGTGAGTTATCAAACAACTCTATTACATTTAATCTCTGTTTTAAAAAGAAGCTTTATTTTATAGAGAGCCTCTATTTTAATAAGCTCATATTGCACAGTTTTATCAAATACTAAGGAGGTTATTAGTTGCATCATTGTAGAACTCTCATGTTGTTTCTATAATTTTGTCATTGACCTTCTTCAGTGCTAGTACAGTCCCCGGATATTCTTCAATTAAGAATAACATGCACAAACGCGATTGTAAGATTAATTTGGTGCAGTGACACGTTGTATATCATAGAAATATTTAAGCATATGAAGCTGTTTGACATGTAATTTTAGCTTATTAGGTCTTGAAGCTTTGTTAGTCATGGTGTACTTGGACTTTTAATGTAGGTGGCCTGGGTGATAGAGCCGAAGGACAAGGAAGGAAATCTCATGTATAAGCAAGCTTTGGAGTTCCTTTCAGAAGCTCTAGAGGTGTGGCCAAATGCTAGTGTCAAATTCAATTATCTAGAGAAGCTGCTAAACAGTATTCAACCTTCTCAATCAAAGGACCCTGCCATAATTCTTGTACAGAGCCTGGATGTGATGAACAAGGTTTTGGAGAAACAACCACATTTGTTCATCCAGAATAACAGTAACCAGATTTCTGAAGTAAGTATCTTTGCAGAAGCCTCTATATTTCTTGCAACTCAGTAACAGGACAAATTTATTCTTTATTTTACTGCTTCATATTTTGCAGATTCTTGAGCCCTGTTTCAAGTACAAAACTTTTGATGCTGGGAAGAATTTGTGTTCCATGTTGAAGATGGTTTTTTCAGCTTTTCCTTCAGAAGCTACTAGTACTCCACAAGATGTGAAGACATTGTATAAAAAGGTCAATGTTCTCATACAGAAGCACCTTGTTGCTGTAGCAGCTCCGCAGACAGCGGATGAAGATATCTCTACTCAAATGATTAGCTTTGTGCTATATGTCATGAAAACTCTGGCGGAGGTGCAAGAAAACCTCATAGATCCTTACAATTTGGTCCATGTCCTTCAGCGCCTGGCTAGAGATTTGGCATCAACTACTGGTTCTTGTGTTAGACAAGTATTGTTTCATTTCCTTGTTTAATTTTTTTTTTCATTTTTCGACTTTTATAGTGGAAGCATATCTGTTCATCTCAATTTGTTTTTTTTATTTCGGCATATCTGTTCAGGAGTTCCTTTTTGAAAAAGAATTTTTGTAATAGTTTTCACTAAGTTATACATGCTTCTTTGTATTGCGTCTCCATTGACAGTTTTTCTTCCCTTGCTGCCAAGTGTTTCTTTTTTTCTTTTTAACCCTTGTAATATCTGCAAAAGTTTTCATGTATACATGAAAGTTGCTGCTGCTCTTTTCAGTCAGTATGTTATCTTCAAATTTTTCCCTTTTATCGTTTTTTTCTTTTGAGGCTCTACACATAATATTATCCCTTCATTCCAGGATCAGAGAACAGATTCAAATTCTGCAGTCAGTTCCTCTCGACAAGGTGCTGATATGGGAGTTACCATTTCTAATCTGAAATCTGTCCTAGAACTTATCAATGAAAGGGTTATGCTTGTTCCGGAGTGCAAACGATCTGTAACTGAAATTTTGAATTCCTTGCTCTTAGATAAAGGTACTGATATTACTATCCTCCGCTGCATACTTGACGTAGTAAAGGGGTGGATTGAAAAATATTCTAGTATGCCTAAAGTACCCATCAAATCTTGTGATACTCTCATTCCAATAGAGGTAGTTTCTTTCCTTCAGAAGCTTTCACAAGTTGATAAGCAGAACTTCCCCACAAGTTTTCTCAAAGAGTGGGACAGGAAATATCTTCAGCTTCTTTATGAACTTTGTTCTGATACAAATAAGTAAGTAGTATATTAAATATGTATTTCATTAATAACTGTTCAGCGCATCAAAGCTAACAACTTATATGACTTCCAGGTTTCCTCTTTCCCTATGCCAAGAAGTGTTCCAGAAGGTAGAAAGAAAATATTTGCTTGGTTTAAGGGCGAAAGATCCTGAAATCAGGATGAAGTTCTTTTCCCTGTATCATGAATATCTGGGGAACACACCGTTCAGAAGACTGCAGTACATCATTCATGATCAGGACTGGGAAGCTTTAAGTGATGTCTTCTGGATCAAGCAAGGCCTCAATCTTCTTCTTGCCGTTGTAATCGAGGATAAGCCTATTATGCTTGATCCGAACTCTGCCAAAATGCCACCTCTTGTGGTATTAGGTTCTGTTCCTTCTAGTTCTGGGACGCAGCCTATGGTTACTGGTGTCACAAAAGTTTCCAAGGAGGGTCCTGTAACAATAGATAGCTTTGTGCAGAAGCATGGGCAATTTCTGAGTAAGATGAGCCAACTTCAGGTATTTGCATCAACTATTGACACTTTTACAGCATTTTGAAAATATGATTGGGTTTCAGTAGCTGTGTTTACGATGTAGAAGTCCATATATTTGTTTTTCAGGAAAGCAGCTTGATTTTATTATTATTCTATATGTTTGTGCTTTCTTTTTCATATCTTTTAAGCAAATGAACCAACTGATTTGATCGGTTCTCAAGTGAAGGTGTTATCTTTTTTGTATAAACACCAAGGAAGTTACCAGTGGTAGATCTATTTAGGGGTGCCTTTGTAAGAGCTTATGTTCTTGTAGTTCATATAACTGGTATAATTTATTTATGTAATGCTACAGGTTGCTGATCTTCTTGTTCCACTGAGAGAGCTGGCCAATACAGATGCAAATATTGCTTATGATTTGTGGATCTTGGTGTTTCCCATCGTCTGGGAGAGCTTACACAAGGAAGAACAGTTAGCACTTACAAAGCCTATGATTGCTCTCTTGTCAAAAGACTTTCATAAGAAGCAACAGGCAAGCAGGCCTAACGTAGTGCAAGCTCTTTTAGAAGGTCTTCATTTGAGCCATCCTCACCCTCGAATGCCTAGTGAGCTCATCAAATATATTGGAAAGACTTATAATGCATGGCACATTGCATTGGATCTGTTGCAAAGCCATGTAATGTTGTTTTCAAATGACTCAAAGTGCTCGGAGTCTCTAGCTGAGCTTTATTATTTGCTTAATGAAGAAGATATGAGGTGTGGATTGTGGAAGAAATGTTCAGTTACAAAAGAAACTAGGGCTGGGCTTTCACTTGTTCAGCATGGCTACTGGCAGAAGGCACAAAGCCTCTTCTTTCAGGCCATGGTTAAGGCAACTCAAGGCAGTTACAATAGTACTGTTCCGAAAGCTGAGATGTGTATTTGGGAAGAACAGTGGCTCTATTGTTCTAGTCAACTCGGTCAATGGGATGCTTTGATAGACTTTGGAAAACTTGTTGAGAATCATGATATATTACTTGATAGTCTCTGGAAACAGCCAAATTGGACTTATTTGAAAGATAATGTAATTCTAAAGGCTCAAGTAGAAGAAACTCCAAAACTTCATATTATCCAAGCTTATTTATCTCTACATGAAAAGAATGCAAGTGGTGTAGGAGATGCTGAAAACATGGTTAGGAAAGGGACTGATCTTGCTTTGGAACAGTGGTGGCAATTGCCGGAAATGTCTATTCATTCCAGAATGCCTCTATTGCAGCAATTCCAACAATTGGTTGAGATTCAAGAATCAGCTAGAGTTATGCTAGATATTGCTAAGGGAAGCAAACCTTCTGAAACTACTGTTGGCATTCATGGTGGTCTATTTGCAGAGCTCAAAGACATCCTTGAAACTTGGAGACTGAGAACTCCAAATGACTGGGACAATTTGTCCTTTTGGTACGAATTGCTTCAATGGAGGAATGAAATGTATGGTACAGTCATTGATGCATTAAAAGATTTTGGGACCACAAATCCACAACTTGATCACTTTGGTTACCGGGACAAAGCCAGGAATGTCAACAAACTTGCCCGCATTGTTCGTAAACAAGGTTTGCATGATGTTTGTGTGTCCATTTTGGATGAGATGTACAGACATTCATCCATGGAAGTGCAGGTATCATGAACTTATTTATTACATTTTTTCTCTTTTTATCTAATCAGCAATAAGGATTGGGGGAGAAATTGGATGCAGCATTCTCAAGCATTTTCTTTGTCACATGTTTGCAGGAGGCATTCGTTAAAATAAGAGAGAAACTGAAGGCTTTTCTAAAACTGAAGGGGGAGCTTATCAACGGCCTCAATTTGATTAACAGTACTAATCTGGAATATTTTCCTGCTAAACACAAAGCTGAAATTTTTCGTCTTAAAGGAGATTTCTTGTTGAAGCTTAATGATTCAGAAGGGGCCAATATTGCATATTCAAACTCAATCAGCCTTTTTAAGAACTTTCCTAAAGGCTGGATTAGCTGGGGAAATTATTGTGACAGGGTACTCATTTTCTATTTTCTTATTAAACCAAATATTTACTTGTAATTTTAGAATTTTAATATCTAATCTGGTCTAGTGCTGTATCTATGTTTCAGGCTTACAAAGAAACCAATGATGAGATTTGGTTACAATATGCAGTGAGCTGTTTTCTTCAAGGTATAAAATTTGGCATTCCTAACTCCAGAAGCCATCTAGCACGCGTTCTATATCTAATAAGCTTTGATGCACCAAGTAAACCTGTGGGAAGAGCATTTGACAGGTACTTGGACCAAATACCGCACCGGGTTTGGCTTTCTTGGATCCCCCAGCTGTTACTTTCCTTGCAGAGGACTGAAGCCCCACACTGCAAACTTGTTCTCCTGAAAATTTCTGCTGTTTATCCGCAGGTAAGTCTTATGGCTACTTTTGGAAGTCATTGTAGTCTGGCCTAGCTAGCTTTTTGATAGTCTTCATGTTCTTTTGTTTTCAAATGTTAGGCATTGTATTACTGGTTGCGCACGTTCTTGCTCGAGCACCGAAATATTGCAGATAAATCTGATTATGGTCGATTGGAAATGGTTCAACAAAGAATGCAGCAAAATGTTTCTGTTACTGGTTCTGTTCAATTGACTGATGGCATTGCAAGAGCAGCTAGTCAAGGTGGGGTTTCTTTAGCCTCTAATCAAGCTCATCAAGGAAGCCAATCAAATAGTGCTGTTGGATCCCATGGTAATGGATACTTGCAGATTCAAGAATCTGAAAGGTCCTCAGCTGTTGAAGGCAGTAGGCATGCTGGTGGGAATTACCAACCTTTGCAGCAGACTACTTCAACCATAAGTGATGGTGGTCAGAATGCGTTAGGACATAATGGTTCTCTGGGTTTTGTTGCTTCTGCTACCAGTGCTTTTGATGCTGCTAAGGATATAATGGAGGCTCTTAGAAGCAAGCACACTAATCTAGCTAGTGAACTTGAGGTGACAACATTGATATTTACTCAATTTTCTTCTGATACTAGTAGTCAATTTAAAAGATGGTTGTCTTCTCTTTGTAGTCCTTTTTCTAAGAACTTGCTGAGCTTATAGAGAGGAAAATGGGAGTTCGTTTTTCATAGTTGTTTTGTGTTGTTGCCCATCCCGTTACAGGCTGTCCAATATAATATATTGAAGCGACTGATTCTAAGAAAGTTGCCTGCAGTGTGCCTTACTGTGTGCTTAGTACTAAATCAACTTTACATTTTGAAGTAACATCATTTTTACAGATTCTTCTCACAGAAATTGGCTCGAGGTTTGTCACCCTGCCAGAGGAGAGGCTACTAGCAGTGGTCATTGCTCTGCTCCACCGTTGTTATAAATATCCAACTTCCACTACAGCAGATGTTCCCCATAGTCTCAAGAAGGAGCTCTCTGGTATTTGTAGAACCTGCTTCTCTGCAGATTCTTTAAACAAGCATGTTGAATTTGTGAGAGAGTACAAGCAAAATTTTGAGCGTGACCTTGACCCAGAGAGCACTGCGACATTTCCTGCGACCCTTTCTGAACTGATTGAACGACTAAAGCACTGGAAAAATGTTGTCCAAGGCAATGTGGAGGAACGGTTTCCGACTGTCTTGAAGCTGGAAGAAGAAAGCAGGGTTCTGTGTGACTTCCATAATGTTGATGTGGAGGTTCCAGGCCAGTATTTTACTGATCAGGTAGGTGCTTTATCATTTTGACCAAGGTCAAAATAGGTCATAATGGAAGTTTATCTATTGCTTAAAGGATGAAGTTGCAGAACATTTTATTTGCAGGAATTTACTATCATATTACTTTTTTTGGAGGTTAACATTGGGATTTTGCCAAATGTTCACATTTATATTTTATTTAAATTCATAGCAGAGTGCTTTAATACTGATACAAATAACATGTTACTTCTTTCAGGAAGTTGCACCCGATCATACTGTAAAATTGGACAGGGTTGGAGCTGATATTCCCCTTGTGCGAAGGCACGGGAACAGTTTCCGGCGGTTGACTCTAATTGGCTCTGATGGGTCCCAGCACCATTTTATTGTCCAGACATCTTTAAAGCCCAATGCTAAAAGTGATGAACGTATATTACAGTTTTTCCGTGCGATGAATCAAATGTTTGATAAGCACAAGGAATCGAGACGTCGTCACATCTGCATTCACACACCAATTATCATCCCTGTTTGGTCCCAGGTGATAAGTTCAGCCTCGTATATTTTTCTTTTGTGCTATCAACGTGTCTCCTCCTTTTGCAGAAGTTGATGAAAATTGACTTTAGATACATAAGGAATGTGGAATAAATGATTGCATGCCTGCAGAATTTCTACTGGCCAGTACTGGTCTCACTAGAAAACATTATCTACATGTTTTGCCGTCTTTATTTTGGTTAGATGTCTTTTGTGGGAGCCACTGTATAGTGGCTGCTTACTAGCTTGCAATTGATACTGCAACATTCTCAGAAAAATTGTTCATGTTTCTTGATGCATTTTATGTTTTCTTGAACTAGGTACGCATGGTAGAAGATGATCTGACATACAACACGTTTCTTGAGGTATATGAGCATTACTGTGCAAGGAATAACAGAGAGGCCGACCAGCCCATAACCTATTTTAAGGAGCATCTAAACCAAGCAATATCTGGCCAGATATCACCAGATGCTGTAGTAGATCTCCGTTTGCAAGCTTATAATGACATTGCAAAAAATGTTGTGACCGACAGCATATTTTCTCAGTACATGTATAAAACTCTACTGAATGGAAGCCATATGTGGGCGTTCAAAAAGCAATTTGCTATCCAATTGGCCCTTTCATGTTTTGTGTCATTTGTGCTGCAAATTGGGGGAAGATCCCCAAACAAGATATTATTTGCTAAGAATACCGGGAAGATATTCCAGACTGACTTCCATCCAGCATATGATGGCAATGGAATGATTGAATTTCATGAGCCAATCCCTTTCCGTCTGACAAGGAATTTGCAGGCATTCTTCTCCCATTTTGGTGTAGAAGGCCTCATTGTATCGTCCATATGTTCAGCAGCACAGGCAGTGATTTCTCCAACAGTAAGTTAATATAAGAAACATGTCAATTCACCTTTTAGTTTTTCTTTTCTTTTCTTTGATTCCCTTTGTGACTGTCAACATATTGTAAAATATTCTATGTTGCAGCAGAGTCAACATCTGTGGCATCATTTAGCTTTGTTTTTCCGCGATGAGCTATTATCTTGGTCTTGGAGGAGACCTCTTGGGATACCCCTGGCCCCTGTTATTTGTGGAGGTAGTGTGGACCCCACTGATTTAAGACATAAGATTTCGACAAATGTTGAGCATGTTATTGACAGGATAAATTCAATAGCCCCACAGTACATATCTGAGGTATATTTTTGCCTGCAATCACAATGTTTGTTTTGATATCACAATAATACCATGTTGAAGAACTTTTACATAGAGCTTTACATGGAAAACTGATCCAAGAAATATAGGTGCTTTTGTGAGCCTTTGATGATTTATATTTTTAATAATTTTGTACTACATTTTCAAATATTAAAGATAATTGATAGATATAATGTATAATTATGTTTTCCGCGCGATTTAACGTCTGTGCCAAACAATACCAATAAGGAAAACATCCTTTACTGGATGGAGGAAATGTTTCTTTATCCCTCATCTGTTTAGTAGTGTTTCTTTGTCCATCACCTGATGTTCACTTGATAGGGTCATAGATCTATAGTCATGCTTTGGTAACAATGTTCTATAAATAATGTTTGTGTTTTCTTGCTTATTTGTAAATTTCATGTAGTTTTTGTGTAATTTATGTTTTTTTAGGTCTCTTCAGATCTCCCAAAAAAAAATAGTGGAACATAATTATCCATGACATTAGTTTTGAGCCATTGGATTTGATGGACACGTCAGATTTCTCATACTGTATTAATTTATTGGGAAGTGATCTGTAGGTAGTGTTCTCTATGCCTTATTTTAACCCAATCCATTTATAGCTGTCCAAGCTGATCGTCGATTTAAAATTATATAATTTGTCCACCAAAAAAGTGTGACAAAGTCCACCAGTAAGTGTAGCAAAGCTCCTGTGTACAAAAATTCCTTTTTAAACATATTTTGAATCATCCACAGCACTTTTTGACAGAGCCTTCTTTATTTTAAAGTTCTTTCTCCCTTCCATTCTCTCTAAATTGGAAATAAAATTCCATGACTCCATCATAAACTTTTGATCCATAAGTTGTTGGAAAGTTCTAAAAAAGATCTTCCAAACAATATCACAATTTGATGATGTGTGAATTTAAAATGGAAAAAATATGTCAAAGTTCTGTACATTGAATGATTGAAATACACTTTTGTTGAACTCTTACATTTGTTTATATACATAACATTGACTGCATTTTTTATCATTTGAATTAACCCTATATATATTATAAGATAGGATGGTTGTGGTCACCACATCCGTCTCCCAGTGTTTGGCCCCTTTATATTCGCTAAATTCATTAGTGGTATTTTTGTCTTTTTATCATTTTACTATTCAAAACGACGTCGTATTGGGGTGGTCACCACAGTCACGCTAGTTGTGTGATCGACAACCATACTTATACTTATATATATATATATATATATATATATATATATATATATATATATAGCATTGTTCTTTAAAGATTTCTTTTAGAGCTTTCCGACTATTTCTAAATTGATCATTAATGTTTTGTGAAGTACTTGATTAATTTTGAAATCTGGAGAGAGAGAGAGAGAGAGGGAGAAAAGAAGAAAAGAATGCTCCATTAAAAGTAAGCTAATTTTTAAAATGTGTTTAAATGATATTTTTGTAAAAAGAGAGTTCTGCTCCTCTCTTTTGCTAACGAATTAAAAATAATTATTATTATTATTTCCATGATTTGCGTAGACAGCCATAGATAGAGGGGTTGGCTGAAAATAGGTCACAGCCAACTGGCTATGGATCGCTCCATAATTTATTTCCCATACTAGAAGCTATATTTGTTAGGGATGCACTATTCTACACCTCTTTATTTCTGTTGTTCAGCTGTTCCTTTTTTATTTATATTATTGGGTAACTCTACTTCATTGTATTGGTCCAAGTTGTTCCATTCACTGTAATATTATGCGAGCACCCTTCTTTTGCCCTGACCTGGTGTTCCTTTTCTTGTGCTGTATTAGGAGTATGCAATCGGCCCACCACAATCTGTACACAGGGGAGTTGCTGAGTTAATGGAAGCTGCCCTGACCCCTAGAAACTTGTGTATGATGGATCCGACTTGGCATCCCTGGTTTTAGCTTAATGCAATCCCTGGTAAATAGTCAGTTGGTAGGTTTTGGGTAGACAAGGGATCAGGAATTCTTCCATGAAGCAACTATCGGATGTCAAAGGTACCATCTTCAATATAAAGGCACATGTTCCTTCTTTTTCTGAAAGAAGCATGTAAGTAGACTTAACGAAGCCACTTTTATGTTTTCTCATAACATAAGCTGCCGCCATTATATACTTACTCCCCATTTTAGCTGCAATTAGACAAGCCCAGAACTCAGGACAATAACTCAGAAGAGCGGTGACAGAAACTAGATTTCCTGGGGCCACTCTATGACAGAAAGTTCCATATCAGTATTCATCCAATTGGCAGCCTGAACAGATGCAAAGATCTAGTGTTACCATCCAAGTATAGCAATTAAATAAACCACAGTAGTTTATGCATGTAGTCGCGCACACAAAAACATGGTTTCAGACAAATAGGATCCATTCTTCAAACAGAATTCTGGTACTAATATTACATTCATTTTCTTTGTGTTATCAGCTGTAAATTTATCAAATCATAGAAGGAATATTGGTATCTTCTCACATATTTCTTACAGCTTCCTCCCCCTTCAATAGATATGTGGTATGTGTCTTGAAAGTATACTTGTCCATGGCTTGGATAGGTATATTTTTATTACCTTTTTTGCCGATTTTTCTTATAAATAGTAAGGTATACTTTACAATGGGAATAAGAAGCTTTTTATTATCATTAGGCTAAATGAGCTGAAAAACTGCCAAATAAAAATAGGGACATCTAGTTTCTGTAAGAAATATTTGTAATATATATATATATATATATATATATATATATATATATATATATATGGAAATGATCCTAGAATACGTTAGTAGGAGGAATTGCTTTTAACTAACGCTCATCCAAATTGCTCAAAATTAGAGTGAATTAGCTAAGATGAGGCCCAAATTGCTATTCTCCTCTAGCGGCGAGCCAAATTTTTTTTTGTTGGCCGCTACTCCTTCTAGCGGCCAGTTAAAACGGCCGTGTTTTGATTGGCCGCTAGAGGGAGTAGCGGCCAACAAATTTTTTTTGGCTTAATTACTGATTATCCTCCTATATATTATTTATTAATTAGTAAAATAAAATAATAAAAAATTATAAGTATAATCAGTAATTATCCTTATATTTATTAATAAAATAAGTATGTATAAGGATAATTAATAATTATCGTCTTATGATTTTTAATTATAAATAGGAAATAGTGATTGAATTTATATTATATTCCTACTTAAATATATAAACTCAATCACTATTTCTTATTTATAATTAAAAATCATAAGACGATAATCAGTAATTATTCTTATACATACTTATTTTGTTAATAAGTAAAGATAATTACTGATTATCCTTCTAATTATTCTTTTTCTGTTTATTATTTTATTTTACTGATTAATAAGTAGTATGTAAGAGAAAAATCAGGATAATCGGTAATTAAGCCAATTTTTTTTGTTGGCCGCTAAAGGTAGTAGCGGTTGGGCCCTCATCTCAGCCATTCATTCTAATTTTGGACGGTTGGATGAACGTTTGTTGAAATAGTCTCTCTAGCTAACGTATTCTATGGATCATTTCTCTCTCTCTCTCTCTCTCTCTCTATATATATATATATATATATATATATATATATATATATATATATATATAAGAAGAATACAGATCAATCATCTTACTTATCTTTTTACCCGTGCTCACCCCTTTAGCGGACGGACCTGGCGATGGTTTCGATCATACAATCGTTATCTATATTTTTAATGATTTGACAACATATAGCGTCGTTAAAAGTATAGGCGACTGACAGTTATATGAAACGAACCGTCACGTCCGTCGCTAAAGGGGGGTGAGTGATAAGTAAAGAAGATAAGGGTATGCACTGATCCTAATCAGATATATATATATATATATATCGAGAGCTTCAGGTGCGCTATAAGCCAGAAAGTTGTATGAAAGGCTATGGCGACGGTAAGTACCGTCGCCATAACCCTTGATATAGCTATTGCGACGGATTTTTGACCTATAGTGACGATCCGGAACCGTCGCTATAGGTGGTCCGCACAACTAGGTATAGCTAATTTAATAGCTATGCTATAAGTCAATTTTTTTCGACGCACGATTCTTGAATCCGTTTGAATCTAAGATGAAAGAAGAGTTGTGAAAAAGGGGTTGCTCCCTCGGCAAAATTGGGATAAAGTTGTGTTGGATGAATGGAACTTTCGCAGCTTTCCCAACCAGAATAGAATGCAACTCGAATCAAAAAGACCTGGGAATCCATTAATTTAAAGGATAGGGGCTGCAGAGCCTCAACCAAGGGCAAGTTCTTACGCGTTACTCACCCGTCCACCACTGGAAACACTCATAGCATGTATTTGCTATGGATTAAAAATAGGCATACACTAACTCTATCGTTCAATATAGGAACTAACGGCTGAGATTAATTCACGTCAAATAGTAGAAGACGATGTGTTATGTCCGCTACTAATAGTAACAGATGGCGCTAAAAATAGTACCGTCGTCCACTACTATTAGTAGCGGACGTAACCCGTCGTCCGCTACTAATAGTAGCAGACATCGATTTTCAATTTCTAATCTTTATTCTTGTTTTCAATGGTATAGATGGTGTATGCTATATAAGGATTCATAGTAAATACAATGGATCATTACCCTATCTATATATATATATATAGGGACAATCTTGAAAGAAAATTCCTTACTGCAAACCGAGAAAACTAGTGTCTCACATAGAAAACGAAATCAGAAGGAACCGATTTTTTTCAGGTAAAAAGAATGTTTATTTGTGAATATGACGATGCAATTTCCTTTATGTTTTTGCATCGACGTCCCTGTATGTTCTTGGTAATGGCGACACTTCCAGTAGATTGCCATGGTATTGTATCCCAAACTATCTGCCTCGTTTATGAGGCTCAACTTCTTGGCTACCCTTTTTGAGAATATCCCACTAATTAAAGGGATAAGTGGTTTCCTTTGAGCCTTTTGCTTGAGAGAATTGGGTGATGCTACTACAACTTGTTCACTGACATATGCTAATTGTTACTTTAGCCACTAAAGGAGGACTTGCAAACTTGACAGACCTCTTTCTTTGATACTCCAATGGCGGCACATCTTCATTTTGTGGCTCTACTGATTGAACTTGGCTTGCATTTTCCATGAACTTGAGCTCTTCGATTTCGGGATCACCATCACAAGTCAGTTGTTTCTGAGATTTTCTTGCCTCTAGCTGTTGCAGTTCCTTTTTTGTCTGTTCAATAACTTGTTTAAGAGATGCGAGGCAGTATGCCATAAATTGACCATATTCATTAGCTTTTTCAAGGCTTTGCTTCGTCTCTTCAAATTCAGTTGCTACTGCTCCAACTTTAGATAATTGGTGTTGCCGATTTCCACTTACTGCTTTGATATGCATTTGTATTAGTTAAGAGAAAGATGTAATACTAGTACATGAATGTTTGTTTATTTAAGCCACTTTTTCCATCTACAATTAGCCCATTACACAGAAGTAAAGAGAACTAGGCAGGTACCTCTTTGAGCTTGTTCCCATAGATTTCCCTGGCTAGAACCTTTTCCGGTGGGGCTGAGCCACACGATCTGGGTGGGTCATGAGCAGGAAGTCTTCATCGGGTGGAGTGATTATTCAATTAGTACGACATGCTTGGCAGATGAAAGTAGTAGTCTTAGATGTGTTGTTATGGCATATGGATTTGAAGCAACATGCTTCAGGGACTATTCGATTGCGGTTGTTCAAGCTAATTCCTCACTCGGACTATTCGATTGTGGTTGTTCAAGCTAATTCCTCACTCGAAGACCAAGGTCAAGTCTTTATTAATCCCTCCACCACCTACATCGTTGCTATTTGACGGCTGTATGACCCCAAGCCTCTTGCTTCATCACTAATCAAATCAAGAAGCCTCATGCACTTGGTGAGCAAATCAAGAAGATTTTGAAGCCTTTGGTTTGAACTTCTGCGGTATACTTTTTTCTTTATCCTCAAAACTATTTTTAGCTTTCTATTTAGCAGTACTATTTTGGCAGTAAAGAATTGGAGTCTTGCTTTACTTTTGTGTTCTAGATAATTGAATGGTATTCTTTTTTGACGTTTTCATATTACTATAAATGGAATTTTTTTTGACTGAGCTGATTAGTTAGATCACCTTAACTTTGTTTGCATCATAGTTGATAAAAAATAAAAGTGAACCATTTAATGAATTTCTTGTTGATTTGCATTGAAGGTAAAATTTCATAATTTTTACAATTAGTTGGATAAAGTTTGGTTTTGACAGTTTTGAGGAAGTTGGGGCTTAATTTAGTCTATTCAAGTTTGTTATTATCTATTATGATTGTTGGGTGCTTTTGCGGTTTTGGTTATTGAACATTCAAACAAGGGAGAGAAAGAAATTTATATAAAAAGTAATACTCGAGGTGTTCGATAAAAGTTCTAATAGTATTATTATTAATGTAATAAAATGAAAAACTTTTATATAAAACATAATACTTTTATAAAGTAATTTGTTTTATTAGACTATAAATAGTATATATTATATTCTATTACGCATAGTAAAATTTTTTATATAAAATAGAATACTTTTATAAAGTTATTTGTTTTATTAGACAATAATTAAAATATATTATATTTTATTATGCATAGTGTTTGTATAGTATTTGCATAGTAAATTTTTTTATATAAAACATAATACTTTTATAAAGTTATTTGTTTTATTAGATAATAATTAAAATATATTATATTTTATTATGCATAGTGTCTACATAGTGTTTGCATGGTAAAATATTTTTATATAAAACAAAATACTTTTATAAAGTTATTTGTTTTATTAGACTATAAATAGAATATATTATATTTTATTTAAAAGATTTTGTTTTATTATAATATTTTATTAATCTGCATATAGTAAATCAATATATGGATGATCTCGTTTAAATGTAAATCAATCTAGACCGTTCATGAATTAGTTACTATTTAGTCCATTATCCTATAAATAGAAGCTCATTCCTTCATTATTTCTTACGAATTCACTGAAACTCTATAGAGAGAAACTATAGAGAAAAAGAAGAAAAGTATTCTGCTACTCCACTACTCCTATATCCAGTTTCTTAGGTATGGGATATTATTTGTTGTACTCGTAAGGGGTATTATTTCTTTCGTATTCATGAAGAAAACTTCTGTTATTCCATTCTTTATTATTCTGTTGGAATAATGTAAGACCTCAACTTATTATTAATGAAATTTAATTTTCTCTATTTATTATTTTGAAATAGTAAGGGTTGATTTGATTAATGTGGATAGTTAGGGGTAAAATACATTAAATATTTCAAAATAAGCAAGTGGTTATAAAATATTCATTGTTGTCGTGGAATATTCGTTTGGTCGTGGAATATTCTTGCCGTGGGAATATTAAATTTGCCTGGTAGCGAAGATTTTATGGGCCCCATAACTGGAAAGCGATTGGATGAAGAAAATGACAAATATAAGTGGTTTAAAAATAACAGCGTAGTTATCACGTTATTATCTTGTTAAAATACTCTTGGTTAAAACACAAGTAGCACACGATATTGCACCAATTATTGATTCTTACGTAAAAGACACTACTTAATAATGGTTACATGAATTAATGTTCGTTATTTTATTGATTTAATAATTCTTTGCGTTGATATTTTATATTCATTTGTTTCAATAATTGTCATTACACAAGTATTTTTCATTATCGAAGCAATAATTCAAATTATCGAATAATATTATTAGATAACATTATTGGCAATGTCTAGAAAGTTCATCTAAGGAGAGGTTTGGTCACCTAATCAATTGCCAAGATGAGAGAAATTCTTATTGGAAAGCCCTCTTTCCAGGAACTGCCCAGTCATTAATATTGTGATTCGTAATATTATTTGTGAATAATTAATTATTGATTCATATGATGACGAAAATATTGATTTTATGTGGATATAAATGGAGAAAAATTTTAATGTGACAATTGTTGAAAATTGAAATTTTATCTTTTCTAATAAGATAATTCATTTAAATGTATTATTATAATATAATAATGGTGATATTTTTACAACGAATGTGGAATATATGAGTATCTGAGGAGGAAGAGTATTTTTGTTGCAATAAATGTTTAAAACATGTTAAACATGTCTGGTGGACCCCATTTATTATTGAAATTTGATTATAGCACGTAAAATTGCCCGTTTGTGGATTTCGGTCAATTTCATTTGGAATTTAGAAAAACTTTCTTACGTAAAGTTGTAGAGAATTGAATTTCCTATAAAAAGTCGCGAGATTCAATTTTTTGATAAAAGGGCTATTTATTATGAATTATTGAAAGTTCGAAGCTCAAATAATTAATTTTGGAAATTTAAAATATTTTTAATTACAAAAACGTTTTTTACATTGTTGGGACTCATTTAACATGTGTTAAGATTGCTGATTTCAGATGCTAAGTGTGCGAGAGAATTTGTAATATATATAATATTACTATATTAAATTTTCTCTTTGATGTTCTAAGCAATTTCCTATAAATAAGGTCTTAGGTTAGAATTGAAAATCACACCGTAAATCAAGTTTTTCTCTCTATATTATCGAAGCGTATTCTTGTGAGTATTTTGAGTATACTTTGAGTATTTTATATCTGGTGCAAGTTCAAGTCATAACCTATATCCAGGTGTTTCAAGTAGGGCATTGTCTTTTCGAGGTAAGGGATATTATTTTTTTCGTAATGATATTATTTCTTCAAATCATTATGTTGAAATATTGATCTCAAGTTTTATCAAATTTGGAACTTTTGGAATTGAGAGTTACTATTCACGTATACGGCAAGACTATTCACGATATCGACATTATTCACGAATACTGGCAATATTCATCGAAAAATAAAAAATTTTCTTTTTCGTCAAAATATCTATTCGGATACTAGCTTTGATTATATCCATGTTTTGATCATTCTCTAATTTTACACCATCGTGATTATTTTTGAGGTATTTTTGGACGTGGATAAAACAAAAGTACTAATCCTTAATCCTTAATCCTCATCATTTTGTTTCAATTGGATTCATTTCTTTAAAATATTTTCATCATCTTGACCTTAAATGATGATATTATGGAATATCTTTGGCCCAGTAGTGCAAAAGATGAATGATTTCTGAAGAATATCTTTGGCCCAGTAGTGCAAAAATGAGCAGTGTTTAGATGAACATGATTAATTGATGAATATCTTTGGCTCAGAAGTCAAAGATGAATATTTGATTCGAGATATATATTGATTGATGTTACTGAGGGGATAAAAGATAGGCGATGAACTTTTAAATTCATACATAGAAGATAGTAGTTTGTATTCTCTACTTAACTCTTCTAATGAATTATTATTTCATTGCGAATATTGATTTAAAATTTATTGTCTAATGTATTCTATTAGATTTTTCCCCATTGAAGACTAACGGTAATTTGTTGTATATATTATCTTAGTCATAATATTCTTTTCTTTGGGCTAGTTGAGCTCACCCTTTTCCTTTTTGTTCCATTTTTCTTCTCGGAGGCGAGAATATAGCGAAAGTGCAGTGGGGGGTATGGAATGAAGGTTCTGAGAGAGAGTTGTTTAGTAGTCCTCACCATTTTTATAAAATAATGTATCAATAAATGTGATGAGGATTTATTTGAGTATAAATATTATCTAGAAGATAATATTTGTATTCAAACTCATGATTTTTGTTGTAATAATAAAGTTATAGTTGTTTCGCACCATGTATTGACAACTCGGAATGGGTGATGTATACCTATTTTGGGGGCGCCACGGTTGGTATCGAGCTTAAGGATATGATCTCTGGCGGAGATCGGGGAATAGAACTAGGAGGGAGAGACGAGTAAATCCTTCGCTAAAGTGTGTCCTACCTAAGCTTATTTGTTAGTTGGTCAAGATATAGGGATATTATGTGATATATTGATTTCCTTAATTAACCCTTGTTTTATGACATGTGATTTGAGAATATCGAATCGAGAATATTAACAATGGAAATGAGACCGTGGAGACATCTGTATTCACCAACGAGGAGAAACGTGCAACAGTCGGGCAATGTTCCTCCCGTGAACAACACCACCGAAAGCGATGATGAACGAGGATGTTTAGAAGCTTTTTGCGATTCATGCAAAATCGACGAGGAGACTCGTGTTCAAAATACAGGAGAAATGATAAGAATTCACGGGTTGTCACAACCAAGCAGTTCAAAGAGTTGGGACCACCGAATTTAAGGAAAGCCAGATCCGATCATGGCGGAAACATGGGTCAAGCAAATTACCAAGATATTCGATGTCTTGGAATGCACGAGAGAACAGAAGGTTCCATTCGCCACCTTTATGTTAAAATGGCAGGCAGACTCATCGGTGGGAGTCTCAGTGAAGCGTACCCATCCACCGCACTCAAAGATGTCTTGGGAGACGTTTGAAACTATTTAATGACAAATACTTTCACGAAAGTGTTCGTCATATGAAGGAAGTGGAGTTCATCGATTAGAACAAAACAACATAGCGGTGTCTCAAAGACGAGGCAAAGTTTGCAGAGTTATCCAGTTTTCAGATCTCATTTGGTGGAAAATGAGGAACGATGACGCGAATGTTTCGAGAGGTTTGAAACCCAAGATACGCATAATATCTCATTTCTCATAAATTTTCTCTCTATTCAGGATGTTGTTAATGTGGCTCAATTGTTAGAAGCGAGATAACGAGTATGTTCAACCGAGGGACCATAACTGAGGATCGTACGTAGAGATAGCGATCAATGTAATAATGATAACCAAATGGAGAAAGAAGCAGACGGACAAAATGGTAACCACTCTTGTGGTAATCATGGCCATGGTAATCATGGCTATCCCCCGCTTCGACCAAACTACACTTTTATTACTTGAAAGGAATTGTGAAACAAAAGGGTGAGCACAACTAGCATTTCGATAAAGAATATTATGACTAAAGATAAATAAATTATCAATAGTCTTCATCAAGAATAAATCGTAGATTTAGAACATATGGTAGATGATAAAACTTTTCAACCATAGTTGCGTACGGAATGAAGCAATCCATTAGAAGAGTCGAATAGACCGTAAAATCTATCATCTTCTCCATGTTAAAAGTCCACCAACAATGTTTTATCCACCGTAACATCAATCAACAATTCTCATCCACAATCACGTGTATAACTCATAATCGTAATTGTAGTTCTAAATTCCTTTCCTCATCCAAGACAAAGATAATTTTCATCACTTGTCTTTACCTCAAACATCAAAGATCATGGTTATACCAAATCACGCCTCGCTCATAATCATACTAATAAATAAATTCATTTGCACCACGGGCCAAAGATATTCATCAATAGTTCATCTTTACACTACATGTGCTAAAGATATTCAACAACGGGTCATCTTTGCATTACAAGCCAAAGATATTCATCAATAATTCATCTTTGCACTACAAAGCAAAGATATTCAACAACAGTCATCTTCAGATTTCGAGCAAAAGATATTCATCAATAATTCATCTTTGCACTACTTGGCCAAAGATATTCAACAACAGTCATCTTTGCATTACGAGCAAAAGATATTCATCAATAATTCATCTTTGCACTCATGGCTAAAGATATTCAACAACAGTCATCTTTGCATTACTGAGCAAAAGATATTCATCAATAATTCATCTTTGCACTTCATTGCTAAAGATATTCAACAACAAAGTCATCTTTGCATTACGAGCAAAAGATATTCATCAATAATTCATCTTTGCACCATCGGCTAAAGATATTCATCGATTGGTCATGTTCATTTAAACACTGCTCATCTTTTTGCACTGAGGCCAAAGATATTTTTCGTAAATCATTCATCTTTGCATTGATTTTATCCACGCCCAAAAATACCTCAAAAATAATCATAGTGGTGTAGAATTCAAGAATGATCAAAACATGGATACAATCAAAGCTAGTATCCAAAATAGATATTTTAGACTTAAAAGAAAAATTTTCATTTTTTCGGTGAATAGTCTCATGATTCGTGAATAAGGTCAGATATATCGTGAATAGTCTTGAGTATCACGTGAATAAGTAACTCTGACACCAAAAGATAGAAATTCCACAAAAAACATCTTCACGCTTTCATGAATAGTACTCGTGAATAGTAACTCGTGAATAGTAACTCATGAATAGTAACCCTTACATGAAAAAAAAATTCCAAATTTGATAAAAAGTTCCAACCAATATTTCAAAGATAATGATATTGAAGAAATAATATCATCCGAGAAGAAAATAACATCCCTTACCTCGAAAAGACAAGATTTTTAGTTGAAATCTGGGGATATAGTCTTTGAAGGAACTTGCACCGTCTAACAATACTCAAAGTATACTCAAAATACTCACAAGAATACGCCGATAATATAGAGAGAGAAGAGAGAAAACTTGTTTACGGTGTGTTTTTCAATTCTAACTTAGCCCTCTATTTATAGGAAAATGTTAGCACGTCAAGCGGACTTAACTCGCAAACCCGATGGCTTTACTTTCGCTACTATTCCACCCACCAAAAATCAGCCATCTTCCCCAACAACCAAGAGTGGGGCCCACTCAATTCTAGAATTTTCCACCAAAACCTAATTTAGAATCGGTTACCTCTTAAAATTCATAACAAATCATACGTTCATTTTAACGGTTCAAAATTTGTGGACATATACTCAACTTATATATGTATAACATATCCAAAAATTACAACGATCCAACGGTCGGATCAAAATTTATAACTCACATAATATAGTGAAGAACACTGATTTTTTTTTGGACTATTAGTCCTTCGGACCGATTTCATTCAAAATTTCACCACGAAATATCTACAAAAATTTTTGGGTGATTCAAATTTCTACTGATTAGCTTACTTCTAGGGCTTTCTTTTGATATATGGCTCATCTCTTAACTCATTATACATTAAAGAGTTATGGATTTTACAAAATCAAGTAATAAACTAATTTTTACGAAAATCCCATATTTTGTTCTTCATTTCGACAAATACTGATAAAACACCTCATCATTAATTCCTTCACTTATAACCACATAAATAAATCCATCATTTATATCCACATCAAATAAATATTTTCTTATCATATAAATCAATAACTAATTATTCACAAATAATATTACAGAATCACAATAATGACAAGCAGGCAGTTCCCAGGAAAGAGGGGCTTTCAATAAGAATTTCTCCTTCTATGGCGGCGCAATTAGGTGACCAAACCTCTCCTTAGATAGAACTTTCTAGACATTGCCAATAATGCTATCTAATAATATTATTCAAATAATATGAATTATTGATCCGATAATGGGAAATATCATGCGTTGATAATTATTGAACAACAATAATATAAAATATCAACACGGCAATTATTGAATCAATAAAATAAAATATTGAGCAAGATAATCGTAACAATTATTGAGTAGTGCTTCTCACGTAAGAATCAATAATTGAAAAAAAATCGTAATACAAGTGTCTTCTTGTGCAACAACAACGTATTACTTTACTTTACCAATAGGGTATTCTAACAAAGTTGTTAATGAACGATTACGCCAAGCTATTTATAAAAACTCAAATTTGTCGTTTTCTCCATCCGACGCTTATTCATTATGGGGCCCTGAATGATCGCTACTTGGCCGTCATATGAATATTCTCGACGGAAAAAATATTCCACGACCAAACTAATATTCCCAAACAACAATGAATACTTTATACTTTTGCGTATTTTGAAAAAAATTCATATATCACCCTTAACTTTAACTTTTATCAATTTAACCATTTCTTGAATAGTAATTATAAGAAAAATTGAATACTTTTATTTCATAAAATTCGGGGTCTTACAATCTCCTCCTTATGAAATTTCGCCCCGAAATTTACGTGCACTGTATTTCAAAGAGTTGAGAATACCTTGTTTTCATTTCGATTCTATCTCCCCGTCATCATGATTTCTCCATCGCTTCATCTCCGTATTTCATATATCATTCTAGAATATAACTTCAAAAACAAATGTTAATTGAGCAATTAACATATCACATAATATCTCGATATTATGATCGACCAACAAATAAGCTTAGGTAGGACACACTAAATGAAGGATTTACTCATCTCTCCCTCCTAGTTCTATTCCCCGATCTCCGCCAGAGATCATATCCCTAAGCTCGATATTAAATGTAACAACCCCAAAATAGGTTCATTCCATCCAACCCATTCTCGAGTCGCCAAATATATGGTACGAAAAATAACTACAACTTTATTACAACAATTGTCGTGCAAAATACAACAACACATATCTTTGTGAGTTTGGATACAAATATATACCAATCAGAAGACGTCACAATGACACCTTACATAAAGGTATAGTCAAAAGCTGTTTTAGAAATTAGAATTTTGGGAAGTGCTCAAGGAAACCTTCATACATGGGAGGCCATGCTTTTAGGTTATGGTAGATATCATATGGCCACGTAATTATCCTTGGTTGATCTAATAAACCCCAAAGAAAAACGAGAAGATTACTATCATATTCTTCCCAATGGTGAGTCTTCTCTTGACATATCATTATCTCCACGCCTCTAATTGGGTATTATACTCCAAACAAACACCAAGATTATATAGGTAGTGGATGAGCACAACCATGTCTTATGATAACACGAGGTTGTATGTCATTAGACATCTTGTATGATAGTGACAAAACACCCTTCCAAGTTAAATTCACCTCACCTCAACATCTATAGACCACCACTCTATTCCTCGCTTATCCCCTTCGACCCAAATACTACACTTTTATTACACGAAAGGAATTGTGAAACAAAAGGGTGAGCACAACTAGCTCGATAAAGAATATTATGACTAAAGATAAATAAATTATCAATAGTCTTCATCGAGAATAAATCGGAGATTTAGAACATATGGTAGATGATAAAACTTTTCAACCATAGTTGTAAATGGAATGAAGCAATCCATTAGAAGAGTCGAATAGACCATAAAATCTATCATCTTCCATGTTAAAAGTCCACCAACAATGTTTTATCCTCGTAACATCAATCAATAATTTCGCCCACAATCACGTGTATAACTTCATAATCGTAATTGTAGTTCTAAATTCCTTTCCTCATCCAAGACAAAGATAATTTTCATCACTTGTCTTTACCGAAACATCAAAGATCATGGTTATACCAAATCACAGTCCTCGCTCATAATCATATTAATAAATTCATCTTTGCACTACGGGCCAAAGATATTCATCAATAGTTCATCTTTACACTACAAAGCTAAAGATATTCAACAACGGGTCATCTTTGCATTACAAGCCAAAGATATTCATCAATAATTCATCTTTTGCACTACAAAGGCTAAAGATATTCAACAATGTGTCATCTTTGCATTTCGAGCAAAAGATATTCATCAATAATTCATCTTTTGCTTTACCAAATTTAAAGATATTCAACAACAGTCATCTTTGCATTTACGAGCAAAAGATATTCATCAATAATTCATCTTTGCACTCATTGGCTAAAGATATTCAACAACAGTCATCTTTGCATTACGAGCAAAAGATATTCATCAATAATTCATCTTTGACCTTCTTGGTAAAGATATTCAACAACAGTCATCTTTGCATTACGAGCAAAAAGATATTCATCAATAATTCATCTTTGCACTCATTGCTAAAGATATTCATCGGTTGGTCATGTTCATTTAAACACTGCTCATCTTTTGCACTACTGTGCCAAAGATATTTTTCGTAAATCATTCATCTTTGCATTGATTTTATCCACGTCCAAAAATACCTCAAAAATAATCATAGTGGTGTAGAATTCAAGAATGATCAAAACATGGATACAATCAAAGCTAGTATCCAAAATAGATATTTTAGACTAAAAGAAAAATTTTCATTTTTTAGGTGAATAGTCTTTCAGATTCGTGAATAAGGTCAGATATCGTGAATAGTCAGATATCGTGAATAAGTAACTCGACACCAAAAGATAGAAATTCCACAAAAAACATCTTCACGCTTCATGAATAGTACTCGTGAATAGTAACTCGTGAATAGTAACTCATGAATAGTAACCCGACATGAAAAAAATTCCAAATTTGATAAAAGTTCCAACCAATATTTCAAAGATAATGATATTGAAGAAATAATATCATCCGAGAAGAAAATAACATCCCTTACCTCGAAAAGAAAGACAAGTACTTAGTTGAAATACCTGGATATAGTCTTTGAAGGGAACTTGCACCATCTAACAATACTCAAAGTATACTCAAAATACTCACAAGAATACGCTCGATAATATAGAGAGAGAAAGAGAAAACTTGTTTTACGTGTGTGTTTTCAATTCTAACTTAGCCTCTATTTATAGGAAAATGTTAAGACGCCAAGGCGATTTAACTCGCAACCCTTTGATGGCTTTACTGCTACTATTCCACCCACCAAAAATCAGCCATCTTCCCTAACAACCAAGAGTGGGGCCCACTCAATTCTAGAATTTTCCACCAAAACCTAATTTAGAATCGAGTTACCTCTTAAAATTCATAACAAATCATACGCTCATTTTTAACGGTTCAAAATTTGTGGACATATACTCAACTTATATATGTATAACATATCCAAAAATTACAACGATCCAACGGTCGGATCAAAATTTATAACTCACGCAATATATAGTGAAGAACAATCGATTTTTTTGGACTATTAGTCCTTGGACGATTTCATTCAAAATTTCACCACGAAATATCTACAAAGAATTTTGGGTGATTCAAATTTCTCTGATTAGCTTACTTCTAGGGCTTTCTTTTGATATATGGCTCATCTCTTAACTCATTATATTATTAAAGAGTTATGGATTTTACAAAATCAAGTAATAAACTAATTTTTCCGAAAATCCCATATTTTGTTCTTCATTTCGACAAATAACCGATAAAACACCTCATCATTAATTCCTTCACTTATAACCACATAAATAAATCCATCATTTATATCCACATCAAATAAATATTTTCTTATCATATAAATCAATAACTAATTATTCACAAATAATATTACGTAATCACAATAATGATGAGCAGTAGGTTCGAGAAAGAGGGGCTTTCCAATAAGAATTTCTCTCATCTTGGCGGCGCAATTAGGTGACCAAACCTCTCCTTAGATAGAACTTTCTAGACATTGCCAATAATGCTATCTAATAATATTATTCAAATAATATGAATTATTGATCCGATAATGGGAAATATCGTGCAAGTGATAATTATTGAACAACAATAATATAAAATATCAACACAAAGAATTATTGAATCAATAAAATAAAATATTGAAGCAAGATTAATACTGTAACAATTATTGAGTAGTGCCTTCTCACGTAAGAATCAATAATTGAAAAAAATCTTGTATATCCGGTGTGCTACTTTGTGCAACAACGCTAGTACTTTACTTTACCAAGGGTATTCTAACGATTGTTAATCTGTGAACGACACGGCTGTTATTTATAAAAACTCAAATTTGTCGTTTTTCCATAAACAGCTTATTCATTATAGGGGCCCATAATGATCGCTATGGGCCGTCATATGAATATTCTCCGATGTAAAAAATATTCCACGACCAAACTAATATTCCCAAACAACAATGAATACTTTATACCCCTTGCGTATTTTGAAAAAAAATTCATATATCACCCTTAACTTTAACTTTTATCAATTTAACCATTTCTTGAATAGTAATTATAAGAAAAATTGAATACTTTTATTTCATAAAATTAAGGGTCTTACAATCTCCTCCTTATGAAATTTCGTCTCGAAATTTACGACACGGTATTTCAAAGAGTTGAGAATACCTTGTTTTCATTTTATTCTATCTCCCTCGTCATCATGATTTCTCCATTGCTCATCTCTCCGTATTTCATATATCATTCTAGAATATACTTCAAAACAAATGTTAATTGAGCAAATTAATATATCACATAATATCTCGATATATGGTGACCAACAACAAATAAGCTTAGGTAGGACACACTAGCGAAGGATTTACTCATCTCTCCCTCCTAGTTCTATTCCCGATCTCCGCCAGAGATCATATCCCTAAGCTCGATACTAAATGTAACAACCCCAAAATAGGTTCATTCCATCCAACCCATTCGAGTCGCCAAATATATGGTACGAAAAACAACTACAACTTTATTACAACAATTGTCGTGCAAAATACAACAAACATATCTTTGTGAGTTTGGATACAAATATATACCAAGCTGTAGCACGTCACAATGACACCTTACATAAAGGTATAGTCAAAACCTCGCATTTTAGAAATTAGAATTTTTGGGAAGTGCTCAAGAAACCTTCATACGTGGGAGGCCATGCTTTTAGGTTATGGTAGATATCATATGGCCACGTAATTATCCTTGGTTGATCTAATAAACCCCAAAGAAAAACGAGAAGATTACTATCATATTCTTCCCAATGGTGAGTCTTCTCTTGACATATCATTATCTCCACTGCCTCTAATTGGGTATTATACTCCAAACAAACACCAAGATTATATAGGTAGTGCTTGTAAATATACTCAAAGAAGTGGATGAGCACAACCATGTCTTATGATAACACGAGGTCATGTCATTAGACATCTTGTATGATAGTGACAAAACACCCTTCCAAGTTAAATTCACCTCACCTCAACATCTATAGACCACCACTCTATTCCTCGCTATCCCCTTTCGACCCAAATTTACACTTTTATTACTCGAAAGGAATTGTGAAACAAAAGGGTGAGCACAACTAGCTCGAAAAGAATATTATGACTAAAGATAAATAAATTATCAATAGTCTTCATCAAGAATAAATCGAGATTTAGAACATATGGTAGATGATAAAACTTTTCAACCATAGTCAGTGGTGGAATGAGCAATCCATTAGAAGAGTCAAATAGACCATAAAATCTATCATCTTCTCCATGTTAAAAGTCCACCAACAATGTTTTATCCCCGTAACATCAATCAACAATTCTCGTCCACAATCACGTGTATAACTCATAATCGTAATTGTAGTTCTAAATTCCTTTCCTCATCCAAGACAAAGATAATTTTCATCACTTGTCTTTACCTCGAAACATCAAAGATCATGGTTATACCAAATCACAGCCTCGCTCATAATCATACTAATAAATTCATCTTTGCACCACGCCAAAGATATTCATCAATAGTTCATCTTTACACTACAAAGCAAAGATATTCAACAACGGGTCATCTTTGCATTACAAGCCAAAGGTATTCATCAATAATTCATCTTTGCACTACTGAAATTTAAAGATATTCAACAACAGTCATCTTTGCATTTCGAGCAAAAAGATATTCATCAATAATTCATCTTTGCACTAATGGCCAAAGATATTCAACAATGTGTCATCTTTGCAGACACGAGCAAAAGATATTCATCAATAATTTATCTTTGCACATCTGGCTAAAGATATTCAACAACAGTCATCTTTGCATTACGAGCAAAAGATATTCATCAATAATTCATCTTTGCACCTCTTGCTAAAGATATTCAACAACAGTCATCTTTGCATTACGAGCAAAAGATATTCATCAATAATTCATCTTTGCACCATCAAGCAAAGATATTCATCGATTGGTCATGTTCATTTAAACACATTCATCTTTGCACTATGTGCCAAAGATATTTTTCGTAAATCATTCATCTTTGCATTGATTTTATCCACGTCCAAAAATACCTCAAAAATAATCATAGTGGTGTAGAATTCAAGAATGATCAAAACATGGATACAATCAAAGCTAGTATCCAAAATAGATATTTTAGACTTAAAAGAAAAATTTTCATTTTTCTAATGAATAAGTCTTTGATTCGTGAATAGTCAGATATCGTGAATAAGTCCAGAGTATACATGAATAGTAACTCGACGCCAAAAGATAGAAATTCCACAAAAAACATCTTCACGCTTCATGAATAGTACTCGTGAATAGTAACTCGTGAATAGTAACTCATGAATAGTAACCCCGACATGAAAAAAAATTCCAAATTTGATAAAAAGTTCCAACCAATATTTCAAAGATAATGATATTGAAGAAATAATATCATCCGAGAAGAAAATAACATCCTTACCTCGAAAGACAAGATTTCTAGTTGAAATACCGGATATAGTCTTTGAAGGAACTTGCAACCGCCTAACAATACTCAAAGTATACTCAAAATACTCACAAGAATACGCCGATAATATAGAGAGAGAAGAGAGAAAACTTGTTTTCGGTGTGTTTTCAATTCTAACTTAGCCCTCTATTTATAGGAAAATGTTAAGACGTCAAGCGGACTTAACTCGCAACCCGATGGCTTTTTACTCGCTACTATTCCACCCACCAAAAATCAGCCATCTTCCCCAACAACCAAGAGTGGGGCCCACTCAATTCTAGAATTTTCCACCAAAACCTAATTTCCGAATCGGTTACTCTCTTAAAATTCATAACAAATCATACGTTCATTTTAACGGTTCAAAATTTGTGGACATATACTCAACTTATATATGTATAACATATCCAAAAATTACAACGATCCAACGGTCGGATCAAAATTTATAACTCACGCAATATATTTGAAGAACAACGATTTTTTTTTTAGACTATTAGTCCTTGGACGATTTCATTCAAAATTTCACCCACGAAATATCTACAAAGAATTTTTGGGTGATTCAAATTTCTACAGTTAGCTTACTTAGGGCTTTCTTTTGATATATGGCTCATCTCTTAACTCATTATATATTAAAGAGTTATGGATTTTACAAAATCAAGTAATAAACTAATTTTTACGAAAATCCCATATTTTGTTCTTCATTTCGACAAAATCTTGATAAAACACCTCATCATTAATTCCTTCACTTATAACCACATAAATAAATCCATCATTTATATCCACATCAAATAAATATTTTCTTATCATATAAATCAATAACTAATTATTCACAAATAATATTACAGAATCATAATAATAATGCAGCGAGCGGTTCTGGGAAGAGGGGGCTTTCAATAAGAATTTCTCCTTCTTCATGCGCAATTAGGTGACCAAACCTCTCCTTAGATGTAACTTTCTAGACATTGCCAATAATGCTATCTAATAATATTATTCAAATAATATGAATTATTGATCCGATAATGGGAAATATGTGCGTTGATAATTATTGAACAACAATAATATAAAATATCAACACAACAATTATTGAATCAATAAAATAAAATATTGAACGGTAATTATCGTAACAATTATTGAGTAGTGCCTTCTCACGTAAGAATCAATAATTGAAAAAATATATGTAATATCTACCGCTTTCTTACATGCGGCAACAACGCCGTATTACATTTTACTTTACCAATCGGGTATTCTAACAATGTTAGCAGTACGATTACGCCGTTATTTATAAAAACTCAAATTTGTCGTTTTCTCCATCCAAGCGCTTATTACATTATGGGGCCCTGATCAATGCGCGCCGTCGTATGAATATTCTCCTACAGAAAAAAAATATTCCACGACCAAACGAATATTCCCTGACAACAATGAATACTTTATACCCCCTCGCGTATTTTGAAAAAAATTCATATATCACCCTTAACTTTAACTTTTATCAATTTAACCATTTCTTGAATAGTAATTATAAGAAAAATTGAATACTTTTATTTCATAAAATTGGGGTCTTACACTGGGATTTCTACCCATTCATTTATCTCTCCCGCATGTGCTCAACGCTTAAACTTGACTCAGGAGAAATTAGACTTTGACCTATCTCTGTGGAAACTCCGTTAGAGAAACTTTCATCACATCCACGTTTATAAATCTTGTTTGATTCAAGTTGGCACCACCACCACACCACCATTGACCTTATCTCTTTAAAGATACTTGCTTTTGATGTGATTTTAGGGATTGATTGGTTAACTACTCATCATGCCAAAATTGATTGTTTTCGTAAGGTTGTTAGTTTTCATATTCCTAACCAACCTGTTATTTAATTCAAGCAACTAAACCATTAAAATCAATCGCTCATATCTAATCATAAAGCTATTCGTTTATTGAAAAGCGGATGTCGAGCTTTCTTAGCCCATGTTATGGATTTGAATAAAGACACGTCAAATTTGAATAATATTCTGTTGTTATCGACTTTCCCGACGATTTCTGAAGAACTTCCTTGCCTACCCCGTAACGTGAAGTTGAATTCTCTTTATTGATCTTGAACCTGTACAAAGCCCATTTCTAAAACCCCATATCGAATGGCTCCTATTGAACTTCGGGAGTTAAAGGTCCAACTACAAGAATTGTTGGACATCGGTTTCATTAAATCTAGTACATCTCCTTGGGGTGCTCCATTTTATTCAGAAAGAAGAAAGACGGGAGTATGCGACTTTCAGTATTGACTATCGGGAATTGAACCATGTCACCATCAAGAATAGGTATCTCTACCTCGTATTGATGACTTGTTTGACCAATTGTAAGGGCACAATTCTTTTCAAAATCGATCTTCGTTACGGATATCATCGGTGAAGATTAGAATCGAGGATATTCCAAAGAGCGCCTTCAAAACTCTCGGTATGGGCATTATGAATTCTTAGTCACGTCTTTCGGACTAACTAATGCTCCCCGCTGGCTTTCATGGATATGATGAACCGAGTATTCAAGGAATATTTGGATCGGTTGTTGTTGTCTTTATTGATGACATCCTCATATATTCCAAAAGTCGTGAAGATCATGAGCACCATTTGAAAAGTCGGTACTCCAAAGGCTTCGTGAAAACAAACTATATGCCAAATTGAAGAAATGCGAGTTCGGCTTCGAGGAAGTAGCATTTCTTGGGCACGCATGGTGTCAAAACATGGAGTATCGGTGGACCCGCGAAGATTGAAGCAATACAAAGTTGGGAGCAACCGAAGTCGGTGACCAAGCACGAAGCTTTTCGGGTCTAATTGGTTATTATCGGAGATTCGTGGAAGGGTTTTCTCGAATCGCTTACTCCATTAACCCAAATTTAACTCTAAGGATACAAAATTCGTTTGGAGCGAAGAATGCGAGAAGAGTTTCCAAGAGCTTAAGAGGAGACTTATTTTAAGACTGTTATAACAATACCATCCGGTTCGGATGGATTTGTTATCTCTGACGATGCTTTTAGGCAAAGGGTTAGGATGTGTTCTCATGCAACGTGGGAAAGTCATAGCCTATGCCTCATGACAACTTAAAGAGTATGAGAGGAATTATCCTACCATGATCTAGAGTCAAGCAATGATCGTTTGCTTAAAGATATGGAGGCACTATCTATATGGGGAGAAAGTGGAGATATATTCGCACCATAAAAGCCTTAAGTATTTCTTCACTCAAAAAGAACTCAACACGCGGCAATGACGTTGGCTCGAGCTATTGAAAGACTACGACCACACTATTCAATACCATCCCGGAAAAGCGAACGTGGTAGTGACGCGTTGAGTAGAAGATCATATGCGGGAATGAGTGCGATGATGTCAAGTATACGACAGAGCCAACTTTAATAGAAAAGTTAAGGTTCTTTCAAGCCACCGTAAATCTTGAATGATGCGTATGAAGAAGAAGAAAATACTGAAGGAGCTATTCCTAAGCGAGAATTGATGAAGAAGGAATACTTGAGTCCACTCTAGACTTTGTGTCCCTAACGACTACGATTTGAAGTACAAGATTATGATGGAGGCACACAATACACCATTTTCAATCCATCCTCGAAGTACTTAAAATGTATCGTGATCTTCTATATACATTTTGGTGGAACAATATGAAGAGAGAGATTGCAAAGTTTATCTCAATGTGTTTAACTTGTCAACGTGTAAAGGCGGAGCATCTAGTACCTAAATGGTCCGTTGCAACCACTTGAGATTCGAAATGGAAGTGGGAACATATTACCATGGATTTTGTTAAGGTCTTCTTCTACGGTTTCTCAAGGCATCAATGCTATTTGGGTTATTGTTGATAGATTAACCAAGTCTACTCATTTCTTGCCAATACGGAGACTTATTCCCTTGAACGCCTTGCTTAGTATGTACGTGAATGAGATTGTGAGGTTGCATGACATGCCAAAGATCCATAGTTTGGATCGTGACCCAAGATTCACTTCAAGATTTTGGGTTAGCTTTGCAAAAAGCTATGGGCACGGATTTTCGATTTAGTTCTAAGATACCATCCCCAAACCAGACGGGACAATCGAGAGGACTATTCAAACTCTTGAAGATCTATTAAGACTCTGTGTCCTAGACTTCAAAGGCGGTTGGGATAAGTATTTACCATTGGTGGAATTCTCCTACAACAAATGTTATCGCAAGCAAGTATAGGTGTGGCTCCATTTGAAGCATTATATGGACGAAAGTGTCGTATTTCTCCAATATGTTGGGATGAGGTGGGTGAAGCAACATTGTTGGGACCCGAAAGTTAAGACGTATGATCACCGAAAAGATCCAAATGATTCGACAACGATATACAAACGGCACAAGATCGACAAAAAAGAGTTATGCGGATCTTCATCGAAAAGGACGTGGAATTTAGTATAGGGGATCATGTATTGTTGCGAAGTCGCTCCATGGAAGGAGTTACAAGATTTGGGAAAGAGGAAAGCTCAATCCACGATTTATTGGTCCATTTCAAATTCTTGACCGAGTAGGAAATGTAGCCTATAGACTCGCGTTACATTCGAGTATGTCTAAGTGTTCATAATGTGTTTCATATATATCGTACTTATTAAATATGCGAAAGACCGAACCACGTTATAGAGTTAGAACCCGGACGAGATAGCCAAGACTTAACGATGAGGAGGTATCTATCAAGATCTTGGATAGGAAGGAGCATGTCCCACGTATGCAAAGGTCATACCACAAGTTAAAGTTTTGTGGAGGAATCATACTATAGAGAAATGACCTGGGAATTGGAAACGAAAATGAAAGCGAGGTATCCTCACCTTTGAAAACACTGTGTACGTCACGACCAATTTCGAGGACGAAATTTCATAAGGAGGGAGGTTGTAAGACCCCAACTTATTATTAATGAAATTTAATTTTCTCTTTATTATTTTGAAATAGTTAGGGTTGATTTGATTAATGTGGATAGTTAGGGGTAAAATACGCAAATATTTCAAAATAAGCAAGTGGTTATAAAATATTCATTTTTGTCTGGGAATATTCGTTTGGTCGTGGAATATTCTTGTTGTTGGGAATATTCGACGACGGCATTACAAAGATTTTGTGGGCCCCATAAAAAAAACGATCGGATGAAGAAAACGATAAATATAAGTGGTTTAAAAATAACTGGCGTAGTTATTATCAATTATCTTCGTTAAAATACTCTCTTGGTTAAAACACAAGAAGATACCAGATTGCACCAATTATTGATTCTTACGTAAAAGGCACTACTTAATAATGGTTACGTAATTATCTGTTCAAAGATTTTATCGATTTAATAATTGCTGCGTTGATATTTTATATTCTTTGTTGTTTCAATAATTGTCATTTACACGATTTTCATTATCAAGCAATAATTCATATTATCCTAATAATATTATTTGATAACATTATTGGCAATGTCTAGAAAGTTCATCAAGGAGAGGTTTGGTCACCTAATTTATGCCAAGAAGAGAGAAATTCTTATCGAAAGCCCCTCTTCCTGAGAACCGCCTCGTCATCAATATCATGATTCGTAATATTATTTGTGAATAATTAATTATTGATTCATATGATGAGGAAAATATTGATTTTATGTGGATATAGATGGAGAAAAATTTAAATGTGACAATGGTTGAAAATTGAAATTTTATCTTTTTCTGATAAGATAATTCATTTAAATGTATTATTATAATATAATAATGGTGATATTTTTACAACGAATATGGGATATATGAGTATACGAGGAGGAAGAGTATTTTTGTTGCAATAAATGTTTAAAACATGTTAAACATGTCGGTGGACCCCATTTATCGATTTGAAATTTGATTATATTTATAAAATCGCCTGATTTGTGGATTTCTGGCCAATTTCTTTTGGAATTTAGAAAAACTTTCTTCTGCAAAGTTGTAGAGAATTGAATTTCCTATAAAAGTCGCGAGATTCAAATTTTCTGATAAAAGGGCTATTTATTATGAATTATTGAAGTTCTGAAGCTCCGAAATAATTAATTTTTGGAAGTTTAAAATATTTTTAATTACAAAAACATTTTTTACATTGTTGGGACTCATTTAACATGTGTTAAGATTGCTGATTTCAGATGCTAAGTGTGAGAGAATTTGTAATATATATAATATTACTATATTAAATTTTCTTTTTGTGTTCTAAGCAATTTCCTATAAATAGGGTGCTTAGGTTAGAATTGAAAATCACACCGTAAATCAAGTTTTTCTCTCTATATTATCGAGCGTATTCTTGTGAGTATTTTGAGTATACTTTGAGTATGCTATATCTATGGCAAGTTCAAGTCATAACCTATATCCTGTTTCAACTAGAAATCTGTCTTTCGAGGTAAGTGGATATTATTTTTTTCAGAATGATATTATTTCTTCAATATCATTATGTTGAAATATTTATCCAAGTTTTTATCAAATTTGGAACTTTTGGTGTCGAGAGTTACTTATTCACGATACTCATGACTATTCACGATATCGATAATTATTCACGAATCTGGAATATTCATCGAAAAATGAAAAATTTTCTTTTCGTTCAAAATATCTATTCTAGATACTAGCTTTGATTGTATCCATGTTTTGATCATTCTTGAATTTTACACCACCGCGATTATTTTTGAGGTATTTTTGACGTGGATAAAACAAAGTACTAATCCTTAATCCTTAATCCTCATCATTTTGTTTCATCGGATTCATTTCTTTAAAAATATTTTCATCATCTTCTAGTCTTAAATGATGATATTATGGAATATCTTTGGCTGTAGTGCAAAAGATGAATGATTTTGAAGAATATCTTTGGCCAGTAGGCAAAAGATGAACAGTGTTTAGATGAACATGACTAATCGATGAATATCTTTCGCCTGTAGGCAAAAGATTAATATTTGATTCCGTATATATATTGATTGATGTTAGGTGGATAAAAGATGAGCGATGAACTTTTAAATTCATACATAAGATAGTAGTTTGCATTCTCTACTTAACTCTTCTAATGAATTATTATTTCCATGTAATATTGATTTAAAATTTGTTGTCTATTGTATTCTATTAGATTTTCTCTGTTGAAGACTAATGGTAATTTGTTGTATATTATCTTAGTCATAATATTCTTCATTGGGCTAGTTGAGCTCAACCTTTTCCTTTTTGTTCCATTTTTTTCTTAGGAGGCGAGAATATAAGCGAAGTAGTAGTGGGGTATGGAATGAAGGTTCTAGAGAGAGTTGTTTAGTAGTCCTCACCATTTTTGTAAAATAATGTATCAATAAATGTGATGAGGATTTATTTGAGTATAGATATTGTCAGAAGATAATATTTGTATTCAAACTCACAGCTTTCTTCGTTGTAATAATAAAATTGTAGTTGTTTTGTACCATGTATTGACAACTCGAATGGGTGATGTATACCTATTTTGGGGGCGCCACAAATAACTCCAGATATCGCTGCTACCCTATACTTGGTGGAATTCTTCCGTTATTTCATTCTTTATCATTATGTTGGAATAACCTGTCTATGCGAAGTACCGCATACATGGTGAAATTTTTCTGTTATTCCATTCTTTATCATTATATTGGAATAACATGTCTATGCAAAGTACCGCATACATGGTGAAATTCTTCTGTTATTCCATTCTTTTTAATTCTGTTGGAATAACCTCGCCATGCGATCTATCGCATGCCCGTGAAGTTTTTGTTATTTCATTCTTTATTATTCATTGAAATATCATGTATGCAATGCATTTACGCATGACACGGTTCCATTATTTATTATTCATTGAATATCCTCGTCTGCATGCGTTATTTATAACCCGTTCCGTTATTTATTATTACGTTGAATAACCGCCTGTCGCGATCTATCGCACGCCTCGGTGATTTCTTTTGTTATTCCATTCTTTATTATACTCGGTTAAGTTAAAGTTTTAGCTTTTATACTCCATGAAATTAGTGGAATATCTTTGATATTTCGCGCTTCATTCAAGACTTTTCATGAAAATATTCTTCCGAGCATTCTTGAATTTTACTCTACAAAGCAAAGATCATGTTGACAATTTGAACGTTATTAAATTCGGATAAATTAATTCTTGAACTTGTTTTATTGGATTCTTATATCATTGTCATCATCCTCATGTTTATATTACGTTGAAAGTCATCTGTGTCCACAGTAGTGCATAGATGGACTTGGTATGATTATGATCGAGGATTAATCGGTATAATCACGATCGTAATGTTACGAATGATGTGGTAAAAGTCCTCGTTCGCCCATAGTGCATTGATGGACGCTTGTTGACATGATCATGACCATCGATGAATACACGAATATCCTCGCCCGTAGTGCATGGATAATTTGTGGTTGTGATACTAATGAATATCCTTGGCAGTAATTTGAGGATGATGTGAATTATTTATTGTCGAAGTTTCAATGATAAAAGTGATGAAAACCTTTTAAATCATAAAAGATAGTAGATTTTATTCTTTACTTGACTCTTTTAATGGATTGCTTGTTCACCGCCGTTAAACTTGATGTTTGTTATATTTTATCGGGCTTAACATTGTTGAAGACTAATGGTAATTTATTCTACATTATCTTAGTCATAATATTTTTACTAGGTTAGTTGAGCTCACTCACCTTTCTTTCAATTTGTTCTCTTTCAGAAATGAGAACGTGGCCAGGGACTAGTCGGGGAACGGAGTGACGGTCCAGATGATAGTATTAGTAGTCCTCACTATTCTGTTAAATAGCGTGATAATAAATGTAATGAGGACTCCTTTGAGTGTTAATATTATTTAGATGACAATATTCTTATTAAAACTCTCAGCTATGTTTTGTCGTATTTTTTACCTGACGTTTGTATAATTATGTTGTATTTCATTTTTTGTACCATGATCCGGCGCACTCAAGATGGGTGATGTATACCTATTTTTGGGGCGCCACATGTTGGGATTATTAGTGTTAGTGGAAATCAACCTTTATTTCGATATTAATTAACGTCCTAAAGTTATATTGACCAATCGGGTATTTAACCGGATAAATGAACATTTAATTGCTATTAATTCACATGATTATAACTATTTGTTTATATGTGTGTACTATTGATTCACATTCATGTATTATTAAGAGTGGTGCAAGAATGATAATACTTGCATGACTAAAGTTAAAATGAAGGTATGATGGATGTACTATACCGTAATTCATATTTTCACATGATTATAACTATCGAGTCACATGATTGTACTATTAATTCACATT